>JAFIDM010004315.1:46447837-46462495 GCA_023159025.1 Thereuonema tuberculata | reverse complement strand
ATGTGGGAGGCGCTGAATACCATCAGCCTCAGCATTTGCCGCACCATGTGTGAATAGGGTCACCTGTTGGCGCACAGCATTAGCAATGTCCTCTCGTGTTGCAAACCGCCTACCACGTAGTGGTTCCTTAATCTTGCGAATGAGATCAAAGTCACAGGGCGAAATGTCGGGAGAGTACGGTGGGTGCTCCAATTCTTCCCATCCCCAACGTCGCAGTAGCTGCCCTACATACTCTGCTTTATGTGGTTTTGCATTGTCATGCAGGATTATTTCACTGTCCACAAGATCCGGACGTTTCTCCTGAACGCCACGTCGTACCTGTCGCATCAGGAAGTCCCTGTAGTTCTGTGTGGTCACTGTTCTGCCATGTGAAACAAAGTGGCAAACAATGACACCCCTGACGTCATATGCGACGATCACCATCAATTTGACGGGAAGGATTCTGACGGAACTTCTGCCTCCTTGGTGATCCATCATGTCGCCACTCCACAACTGACGTTTCAGTTCTGGGTCGTATGCCCTGGCCCAAAATTCATCGATGGCGATTATTCGTGACAAGAATTGATCGCCGTCCTGTTGCCAGGGTGCAAGGTGGTCGGAGCATATTTCATAGCGCACCCACCTTTGAACTTCCGTCAGTGCATGCGGTACCCACCGCGATGCGATTTTGCGTAGGTGCAGCTCATTACGCAATATCCTGTGGACGGTGCATTTCTTGATGCCACTTGCCCCCTCTAACTCAGTAGCGTCCATCGTCTGTCTTCATCCAGGAGCTGCTCGATGACGGCACATGCCATGTCGGTCTGCACACTGACAGGTCATCCCGAATGTTGCTCATCACTGGTTGACACACGTCCTTGCTGAAACTTTCCTACCCACCGTGCTACTGTATGGTATGGTAGGGCATTATTCCCAAGGGCTTCCACTAATTCACTGTGTCATTCCATCGCATTTCTCCCTCGGAGAATTGCTATTTTGATGTAAGCGCGCTGCTCAACATGGGTTACTTCCATCTCGCACGACACTCGCCAACTGACTGATTTCACAGCCCTTGCTGCGCTACTACCAGCTATCATCTGTTGTTCTGCATATACACTATGCCTGCAGAACTTCCACACGACACATATACGTTTGGGATCCGTTCACATATCTACAAGAAAAAAAATAGTTGCCATGACTTATGCCCCAACCCTCGTATATGAGATAATTCTGTTCTTTGAGACTTCGGCAGAATTTGCAGTTGCAGATATCTAATTTCAAATTTAAGTTTTTAACATCGATGGGTCAGACCCAGTATTTACTAAGTGATATCCTAGAACAGCTGTTTCATGCTCTTTGGCAATCATCAGATAGGAGTAGTCACCAGTAAACACGAGGTCTTGGTACAGAGGCTAATAGGAACAATTGTGGGAATCAATGTGGAGCCTCCAAAGCTTATACAAGCAACAAAAAACTCGCCAAAAAATTATGGGTGAGTTTTTATTGTTTAAGCTTTTGAGGCTCCACATTGATTCCCATAATTTTTCAAAATCATTGATGGGTGAAACCCTTGCTTAATCTGTAAAAGGATAAAACTGAGTTATAAATTATATCAAAATTAACAAGAATTTAAGTCTCTAAATTTGTATTTACTGTTAAAGAGACTTGGCCAAATGTCATGAATACTGTTCGCTGCCCGGCACCATGCTTTTCCTAAGAAATCCCTTTCTCTCCTCTCCTTCTTTCTGGATCACATTCTCATTGCACACCTTATATTTCTGCTTATTTTCATCTTCCCTCCACTCCTTTCCTAATACAAAATTCCCTGTATGTGCAGGGTTCACAGCGCAGGTTGAGTCATTGTTCTGCTTTAACCTGGCTCAGAAAACAATCTCTTCAATGTTTAATGACCTCAGGAGTGATGTAAGAGAACCTTAATGAACAATCTACAAAAGAACTCTGGGTGTGAATCCTGTTGTTTTTGCTATTAAAGCCCCCCCCCCCATCATTAGCTAAATCTCTGACCCCCTTTTAATGGGAGAAAAACAAAATTAATAGCTGTTCCTGAAGCATGTAAAAAAAATGCAGCACACTTTTCCTGACCAGGAGCAATGGTAGAGACAAAACATCCTCTTCATAAGTTTAATGCTGGAGTCTGAAGGGAATAAAATGGTGTGTGCATTGCAATGAAAGTGCTGATTAGTGGACATCATGCCATGTGTGGTAACTCTCAAAGATTCCCCTGATTTCCAATATACCAACTCCAGGATACTTCAGGTCGCCGACCTCATTGCCATTTTCAATGAGGAAGATCATATGGCGCTCCTCCCAAAGCATCCTCTGGATGCCAACTCTTATTCCCTAGTTTCTACAGACAGCCCACTGGAGAATATACAGTGCTATCCTCAGAGTATCACCTAGGTCTCCTATTCCTCCACCACTGCCTGTGTGGTCCCACCCACTGTGCAGAGAATGCAAAGCTCTGCTACAGCAACAATACTGTGAAACGTGTGTAGCTTTGTTGATGCCTCCTTGCCAGGACTTCTCAAAAGGCGGCAACAGTACTGTGAAACGTGTTTGCTTTGTTGATGCCTCCTTGTTAGGACTTCTCAAAAGGAAGAAAAAATGTGTTCATGAGTTGAACCTCCTCTTCGGTAACCTGTCAGCAATCATGTGTGCTCCAGTGAATATAGTCTCCTGAGTTCGGAGCAATCGTATGTGCTCCAGTGAATATAGTCTCCTGAGTTAGGAGTTCTATCCAGCCATTCCCACATCACTCAGGCCTTGTCCACCACTCATTGGCTTGGTCATGTATGTATGTTCTCATCCCAATTCTTTCTGTTTAATCCTTTTTCTGAGTCTGCCTCACATTCTTATTGAGACGGCTCAGGTCACGGATGAATTCTCCCACAACCTGAGCTAGCTTTCCATAGCATCCCCCTTCCCTTACCACCTTTCTTCTTCTTAACTACCTTCCATTTACACCTCTGCTTGTGGCATAAATCGAGAAAGTTCTCAGTGGTGGCACAAAACAACATATGACAGAAACTGTGATCTAAAGTAAGTTTACAGAGTCTAACATGTTTATATTTATCTTAATGGAGTTAAGTACTGTATGAATAAATGCTTGAAAAACTTTATAATAAACTTTTTTGTTTTGTTTTTGTATTCCAGTGCTTGAGAGACTTGCATTATAGATATTTACAACTTTCTTGTTAGTCTCTAATTTTTAAATTATCTATTAATTTATGGGAAATTCAAACATAAATAATTATAATCAACTGTAAGTTTCTGGATTTTCATTTGCAACCTCTTATAAATTGATATATTTAAAATTATGATTAACAGCAGAATTAAAAAAAAAAAATTGAAAACTTAACGGCAACATTGTTTAAACTACCATGAAATGAATAATGAATTTCTGATTTTAAGTAGTTTATATTGCTGGTAGTTTTAGATAGCCTTAAAAAAATACTCAGAAGGAAAGTTTCTGGGATGTAATCCATATGTTGATATTAAGCCAGACACTTTAGAAGATTGCATTGGAAGATCATATGCAGTCTCTTGTATTTCAGCATTGTCTGGTTTGAAGTAAGCTATTGTTGTCATTAGAATTAGGCTGTTGATTACTGTTTAGTTGAATGAGTGTTTGTTCTTTGATTCCTAATTCATTGGATCAGTCTAGAAAGGAACTTCACTTTAAAATCATTAAACATCAAGAAGAAGCACTAAGCTGTGAGATATTTAGCAATTTAACCTTTGTTAAAAGTAATGTATGCAATTTTCAAAGAAGTTGCGTAAGTAAGTTCAGGATGTCGGTATTAGTTTCAAATCATACACAGTGTGTCCATTAAATAAGAGACTAAACTTGTTGTAGTTGCTGCTTATTTTTAAACAAGATTTTTATTTTTTCATTTATTGCAACATGATCTTCCCTTAACTCAATTCAACACTTATGCTTCCATAGAAATTTTCAAAGCACCACTGGAACATTTTTAAGTTTTGAGCTTGCAATCTCACTCTTCTGGATATCCCTTACTGAGTTGTATCAGATCCTTTCAAGTTCAGTTTCAACTTTGGAAACCAAAAAAAAAAAAAAAAAAAATTCCTGCAAAATATTGGGGAGAATTGTAATGGGGAAGAATCTTTGTGCTGTCAGTACAACTGAAAAACAAAATGTGAAGCTTAGAATGTCTATTGCCATTGTCTACAAGATAGCAAAAGGTTAGGATGAAGAAGTTTCAAGTAAAAAATATGCTGGTTGTTTTCTTTGACATTTATGCAATTCCTTAAAAGGATTTTGTTCCCAAGAGCCAGACTTTCTTTAATCATTGCTATCTTGATGATCATGCACTATATTTGGCAATGCATGAGATAAGTAAGATGAAGCAGTACGAAAGAAACAGTTGACGTTACATAAAGTGCATTTTCACATTGTGCCACGAATGTGAAACAAGTTTCTCATTTCCAAATCCACCATTGTGATGGAATACAGGTTTTGAGTAGATAATACAAATGATATAGTCAAGACAGATTTTCTCATTGCATCTTCATTATTTTGACAGTTTTGATGCCAAAGTTCTTATTAACAACTGCTATATTAAGTTAATATTTGTTAGAGATATAAGAAAATAAGGATATGCAGTGATAACAATAAAAAAATAGCACATTGTGGTAATCTTGAAGTTATTGTAGGTGACGAACAAAGAAAAAATTAACCCATATCATGGAGGTAAGAAGGTTGAGGTCTTTCAGATTCCACATTATCGCCAAACCATTGTATGTATGTAATGAAGGTGGGTGGCAGAAGCCAAGCACTGCGACCAGAGGTCTATTGTACTATCCCACGGAAATATGGACAGATGGAGAGAAAGACTGAGAAAGTATGGTGGGAGAAGTGCAGGGGAAACGGGAGAACCCCGAGAAAAGCTGCCCAGCACGGATCATCCACCATCACGAAACCCACATGAGAACCGAACTCGGGACTCAGAGGTGAGAGGCCGATGTCTTAGCAACAACGCCTACCGCGTGGCCTCGCCAAACCTTTAATGACCTATTATTATATGAAGCAGACATAAATATTTTTATGTTGGTACATTTCTTTCTTGTACATTTGTATTTCAAAAGTGTTTGTAAGTAAAAAGTTTTGTGAGAAACACAGTTTGAGATACAAGCTTTCAAAAGCCTTAAAATTTTAAAAATGAAAGATAATGAGTGATGACCAGAAGCAAATAGTTAAATTGGTTGATAGGATATTATATTGCACAAAATCTTATTAATCTTACTAAAGAAGTGAAGTAAGATATTCTGTATAGTTCACTTCTTTTGTCTAGTAGAAAGATGTTTGATAGAATGTATGTATAACTTGAAATCAGTAATTTTTAAGTATGGATGTTAATTGATTTTTGCTTTTCAGTTATGTTTAGGTCTAGATCCTCTCAGTAGAGAGGTATCATCATTTAAAGAGAAGCCAGGATGCTTTAGTGCAAATGATAAGACTGCTCTTGATGATTTAGTTTCCAAAATATTGGAAGAAGATCATTTGACTTTGAATGGTTTTATTGATGTGCATGATGGGAGATCATCACCTAACACAGACACATTTTCACCCTTTGAAGGGTAAGAAAGTTTTTTTTTTTTTTTTTTTTTTAAAATAAATACTTTTTTTAGTCTTTAAAACTAATCAAATTTTAATTTGATAAACTATATTTTTAAACCAAATAATGAAATAATAATAAAAAAAAAACATTACAATTTATCCTTCCTTATAAAGTTTACATTTTAACCTGGCACCTTAAATACTACAGACCTTGTGAATAAAAATCCTATCCCCAGTGGGACTCTAGGCTTCTTTCCTTATTATTATTTCATCCAGATAGGTGCTAGAGTTTATCCAGCCTTCAATCAATAGGTGCCATGTGCTTTTCCAGGAAAAAAACAGCAGACAAGTATCTTATCTGAAAATGCCACTGTTCGCTATTTGACCATATGTTTGTGCTTCTACACCTCTGTTATGTATGCAAAGGCCTGCAAACACTTAAATACAGAAGTTTTAATTATGCAAAGATTACTTGGATGAATACTTAGTTACATGCATCTGTATAGTCTTCCACAAGTGACTTATTATAAATTATGTAGATTTATATTAACGAACATGCATCTGCTTTGAGATTGCTCAGTTTTTGATTTGCTGGTTACTGGTATATCTGTAAAATTAAATTTCAGCAATTCAAAAATGTTGCAACATTTCATTATCATGATTGTTTGAAACATGAGAGTGTCAGAAAGGAAATTTACAGTTAACAAAAATAAATGAAACAAATTAAACCAGATGAACAAAAAGGCATCATCTAGTGAAAGTCATCTCTAAAGAGAGTAGGCATAAGTCTGCGAAGTGGTACAGAAGTTTGGCCAGTTATTATTATCTGAATAAGTGACATAATTTTTTTTATGATATCATTTTCTGTTGAACAATTTAGACAGTCTTGGATATTGCGAATATTGGATAACAAATAGATGACTGTCAAAGTATATGCATTCTAGGATTTTGCATTTTATGCTTTGTGATTTTGGAGAAGTGTATTAATAACTTTGTTAATGCTAGATTCCCTTCCTTCCTTGAAAATTCTTGTCGGTTATGGCAAACCTCATTTAGTTCTTAGTCACCACTAGATTGTAAAAGAATTATTTAGGGTATGAAGCAAGTCGTAATCCTTCTCACTAAAGTAAGTAAACAAAGCTAATGCAGCATTATTTCAGTGCATCTTCTTCAAGATGGACTTCGCTTATCTTAAAGGAATCTTTATCAGAAACTTGCAGTTATCCTTTCAGTATTGTTCAAGTTCAAGCTTGTGAAAGCTTTGACAATTTAATAATCCATTATATTCCATTTTTGAATAAATTACACTGAACAAAATTGGATCACACTCTTGCACATACCTTTTTAGAACACATTTGTACAGAACGTTTTTTCCTGTGGGTGTTAAAAATCACTGACCCTCTGCACTCTTGAATTCTGTATATAAGATTTCAAAGTAAAGTGTACAAAACACACTTATTGATAAAAGATGCAGTTGAAGAGATATCATTCATCGGCTTCAGAACACAGAGTGTTCCATCATCAGGGACAACACAAATATGTAGGATGAAATAAAACAAACCACTTGATTACAGCAAGGAAAGGGACTACCAGTAATGGTGAGTATTTTGCTCTATAGTTATGTTTATGTTGTCCCCTAATGATGGAGCACTCAGTGTTCTGAAACTGTAGGATCACTGCTTCTGCTTTATCAAAAGTGAATGTGTTTTATACATTTTATACTATTTTGTTTAACAAATGCATGCTCATTAATATTTCAGAATACTTTCTTAATCTTTTTTTTTATATTTTTTATTTTCAATTCATACTGATAATTCAGGGTGTCTACAGAATCAGGGAATTTTGTTATTCTGGAAAAAATCAGGGAATTTTTTGGTTGAACAGATCGTTTTTTTTTGGTTGAACAGATTGGGTTTTTTTTTTGGTTGAACAGATCAGGGAATTATCAGGGAATTTTAAAAGAAATTGTTCATGAAATCAGGGAAAAATCAGGGAATTTTTTTATTCAGATTTTGTAGACACCCTGTAATTGCACTAAGTGTCCTTAGATGAAGGTACAGCAAGAGCTATTACTTTTATCTTTTATTTCCTAACAGCTTTTCATTTCAACTTATCATTTTGAGACTCTTAAGCTAGTTGACTAATTTCCCAAACATTTCCATTAAACAAGATTATATCTCTCATATTATTAAAATTAATATATTAATTAGATAGTACTTCTATGTACCTGCCTCTCAACTAGCTTTCAAATTGTCGGTTTTGAATTTTCTTCTGGAATATCATGATTTTAATGGACTTTACGTTGAATATTATTAGTAGTATACATATTTTTAACTGCTCTCTAATTATCCTAATTCTTCCTAATTATCTAAGGATTGAGAAGTTTATGAATGCTATTGTAAAAAGTGATGTCATTAATGTAACAAAACAAAAATCTACAGTTGAGTAGTTTCAGAATTTTTTCCTTCCACTGAACATCATTAGCAATTGATCCTGATATATCAAAACCCAGAAAAATCATCTCTGTCGCTTTTTCTTTTCGTAAGTGAAATGTCGTCTCTGAAAGTAGAATTTGATGAAGTCTATTGTTTTTGGATTACTATTTCAAGAGGAAGGAATAATGGCTGAAGAAATCGTACTAGGTTTCTTTCAGGCCCCTACATGTGAAGTCTGGGCCTCAGTATTAGGTTTGGTGATGGGACTCTAGTGCTCGTTTAGATAGTATCAGGTTAGATCATATGGAAGGGTCCTTAAAGTTTACCAGATGTGTGTGTGTGGTACAACTGAATTA
Organism: Thereuonema tuberculata; assembly: GCA_023159025.1. Lineage (NCBI taxonomy): Eukaryota > Metazoa > Arthropoda > Chilopoda > Scutigeromorpha > Scutigeridae > Thereuonema > Thereuonema tuberculata. The sequence goes on along the minus strand of JAFIDM010004315.1, from coordinate 46,454,126 downwards.
ATGGGATTTTTTTTTTAAGTACATATTTCTGTTTATGTAGATAAACAAACATTGACATTGTGTTCGTAGAAATAGTTGAAACATAAAACATGAAACATAAGATTTGCACAGACTTAGTCAAAAATTCCAAACTAATAAGAATTTTTAATCTCCCCTCCTTTTGTAACTGCAAGCAAAAAAAAAAAAAAAAAACTTCAACCACAGGCCCCAATATTAGGGTACCACTGAAGGTTGAAAATTGAATTTACCGAGTAGAAAAGGAATTTGTATTTAATGAATAAATATTGTTTCCTAGGAGGAGGTTAAGATGAAAAAAGATGCAATAGATGTGATGTATAGGCTTCATAATAAATCAGAATGTTGAAAAGGTAGGAAAGAGGCGAATTTCTTGTCTTCTAATTTGCTTCCATTTTTCTGGATTTGGGTTAGAACAGTTATGATGTTAAGGTTTGAATTTTTGAAGATTTAATTGTTGACTTAATACCTGAGAGGCAAATTTTTATTTGAATCTACCCATAATGAATCTGTTAAGCTCTGAGCATTATTCATTTCTGATATTGAGTAGTTAATAGGACTGTAAATGGTTATATTTTTACTGTTTATCAAAACAACTTATTATGCTCTGCTAATATAATTATCAAGTACAGTTTCTGATTGTATCTCATTCTTTTTTTCTGCATTCCAGGTGTCAAAATTTTAATCTTAATACCGTTTGGTCAGGTATTAATGAAAGCAGTTCAACTCTGCCATCACGTCAGCAGAATAATTCCATGGGATATGACAATCTAGAAAAACCAATGAAACCAGAAGTGTTGTTTGATCACTTGTATGGGAAAGGAGACTCCTTTCAGTTGACTCCACAAGATATTATGAAACTAGACTTAGAAGTAAGTATTTGTAAGAAAAAAATGACTATAAACAATAATTAATCTTAAGTAAAATGAACTTGAGATACTATGGCTTGAGATAACAGTACAACTGTTGACTGCAGATTTGGTGATGGTCTTTTAGATAACCTCCAAATAGATGGAGGTCTGCCAGCAAGAAATTTAAAAACTAATTGACTCGGAATTTAGAGTTTGGCTTACACAACTTCCTAATCCTGAAGGATTCTCAACCTACTTCAAACTTGTTCTTTTGAGACGTGAAATCACAACTAATAATACAACGTTCATTAGTTACATTATGCATTTAGTGTTGGACTTGTATGACCTTGTAATCTCCTGTTCTGTCAAACTGTTAATTAATTTGCTAAGAAAAGAGAGCAAACAAAATGTTTTCTCACACATTCAAGTAAGCCTGCATCTAAAAAGAACAATCCGTTACTGACATATTTTTGAGATTGTTTAATATGTAATAATTTTGTAAAACTTATATACTCCCATTGCCAAAAAAAATTAGCGCACCCAGAATGAAAGATCCAGGAATGAAAACTTGATATACAGCACCGTCACAGGTAGTTGTGTGTGTGTGTGTGTGTGTGTGTGAACAGTTGCCATATGATCATATGTGGTTATGAAGTACAGGTCTCTTTGAGTTCTCGGAATGCCTCGACGAAGCATTTGATAACAGTTATACAACGACAGAGTTTGGTAGAAGTTGTACCATTGGATTACGGGAGGCAAGCTGGTCGTTCTGTTGAATTGACAACCACCTGGACCATTTTGACTGAACTGTACAACAGTGTTGGGAGCAGTGGAGACCTAGGCAGACTACCAGGAGAGAGGATCAAACTGATCCAAGAGTGTCCCTGTGTCTACCCACCCGATTGCAAGAATCTCTTTTATAAAAGATAATTCTCGCCCACAAACTGCACAAATTTCCCTGACCGCTTCTGTGCTGTTGACATCCTTCCTAGGCTCACCAGGTCTCCAAACTTGTCACACATTAAACATCTGTGGAACCAGATGAGATGGCAGCTTCAACCTTCAACTGGTAGGAGTGATCTGAAGCTGCAGTTGCAACAGCTATGGGAGGATATTCTGCAGGATAGCATTAGATATCTCTACAACTCCATACCAAGCTGTATTGCTGCATATATTCACACTAGAGGCAGTATGTCACAGTATTGAAGGAACTGTTGATTTGTAGTGTTTTGCTTCAATAAATGCTCATTTGCTCTCATATTGTAATCAGTTATTTGCATCGTCATTCCATTTAGACTGCTGCTTCTGGTTGCATTTACGTTTTAAGCAGTGAGTGTATATAGTGTATTACTATATTTATCTAAGCTTTTAATTGACACAAAAGTAAAAAAAAAAGTTCTTTTCTTTCTTTCTGTTTTTTTTTTTCCCCCCTTTGTAATTTTTTTTCTTTTCTGTGATTTTAATTCTAGAGGTCAAAACTTGAACAATTTTACCCTCAGTCAAATCGAGGTTTGGAGTCGCTAAAATACTCAGATATCTCTCAAAATCTTCAGTCATCTGATGTTCATGATATGGATGTGCGATATCTTGCAGATAATTGTCTTCAGGAACAGTTTCATCAATCTGTGAGTTAGTTACATTTTTGATGTAGTCTTGTATTTTAACTCAAAATGTAACTAAATAAAAAAAAAAGTTTTTTTGAATTTTATTATCTTGACCTTTAGATTTGTAATAAACTAATATTTTTGTGTTAATATATGATTACAAATAAAATCTTACATTTCTATATCTGTATGTGTTTTTATCAAGTTTTTGGATTTACATACTGCATGCCTCTTTAAGTAAGAACTAGTCACATTGATAAGTAAAATTACAGCATGAACATTGCACATTGTAACAAACATACGATGTAATAATAATAAATTTATGATCATTTGCATTAGATAATTTATTTTGTTGAATTTGAAATTGGTAATTATTAAGAAAATGCTAATGTATGGAGAGCCCTCCACTGCATGACAGTACTCAGAAACTTCATATGTAATATTGTAACTGTTGTTTTTAGTTAGATTTTTGTAAAATGAACATAAATTTGGCTGATTATTGGAAATAAAAATAAATAGGAAAAAGAATTGTCTTAATTTATCAGTGCTTATGTCAACATCTTTTTATGTAATAAGGAAATGTGACAAGAGCAAACAACTTACAGCAAAGTTGCTGTTAGTTATTTGATTTCATGAGGAATTTTATAACAAGGTAAAAAAATGCTTGAAGATTGGATAATGGGGGCTTAATCAGCTTATTCCTTTTCTGCACTCGTTCTGTATTTTTCTCCTTGCCCCAAATATATGTTGTTGTTTTTTTTTATTTGGTTTATGACAAACTTCTCGGCTGCTGTAATTTTATTTTATGTTAGCTTATATCTAATACTGTATGCTACAGTCAATTTCTTGTAAAGATTGAAGTGACATCAGAGAACAATGTAATTCTATTCTATAGCGAAGAATATAGTTCCTGCGTTCTTGTTATTTCATCCTGAATCTAGAAGATTATTGTTGATTTGAAAACATTAAATATTTTAAGAGACAGAAAATGTAACTGTTCAAATTATTAGATTTGTTATTTTGCATCACTTTGCAAGGGAACATGCGATTGGTTAATGTTGTTGAGGGTCTCATTTAAACGTGGCAGCCTCCAGAGCATGGCACGCATCTACTTATAAATATATAAAAGTAATTGTAAAAGTCAGTCGATTCATGGCAGTGCAAAACAAATAATTTCAATGTTTATTCCGAGTTAAGAGAATTGGAACAGCACCTGACAGTTAATGAAGTCATTCAGAAAATGACATTTTTGACAAGAATATCGGCGACATCTTTTTATGCCATTAAGAAAGAATTTCCAAAGGAGGGAATTTTACACACACTAGGCAAGAAGAGGCCTTGGAAAGCAAATGCATCATGTTTGAATAAACTTTGAGATTCATTTCTGTGCACTGCAATTAGAGGTAAAATACATAAAATGTTTTTTTCAAAATAAAATATCAACAGTAAGAAATTATTGACAATTCTGAGTTAGCAAATACTTCCCACAATACATTGTATAAAACATTAAAATTTTGTGAATTTAGGTATCAGTCTCGGCATACAAATTCATGATTGTGACAGTGAAGACATAATCACTTGGCGACACAATTCGGCAACTTCGTGGAAGATTAATTTTGAATCTGGACTGCTTGATAGACTGTGAAGAAAGCCAGTAGTCATTAATTCTTCTAAGATCATACTGTAATTCTTCTGATAGTACGAGCAGTATGGGACTCATCAATTGGATGTGAAGTTCTCACAGCAAACAGTGATTAATAAAGCTAAAACAAATTGAAAACAAAACTTATCAAATACAATGAAAAAAATAAAGAAAAAAATGTGAAATTCAATAAAAAAATAAATAAAGCAAAAAGTGAAAAAAGTGAATAAAAAGAAGAACATTATTTTTGAATAATATTGGTAATCATTCCAATATCCTTTGTTTTACAAGTTGAATGCTTTATCCATTAGACCCACCATGAAATATGTCTCCTTGTTATAAAATTCCTCATGAAATATGTCTCCTTGTTATAAAATTCCTCATGAAATATGTCTCCACGTTGTGTCACTTCAATCTTTACAGTTTTATAGTTTTCAGATTTTTAAAAATAAAAAAAAAAATTGTAATTCTTTATGATTTTTATTTTTGAGCAATTTTTAACTTCATTTAATTATTTATTATTAGTGGAAAATCTTGAACATTTTTTGTAATTTTTAGAGTAGAATTGTATCTCTAAACATTAACTCATTGTGAAATAAATAGTGTTATCTTTTGTGGTAGTTAGATAACAGGACAATAAGTTGACTAAGATTGTCAAATGATTTCTCTCTAGTTTTGATATGGCAGATCAATCGTATTATAATGACCTTTTTTTATTCCTATTCTTTCAGATCTCCTTACCTGCCTAACTTCTCTAATATTGTTAAATCTAATACTTCTACTGCTACCTTACAATGCTGTGTAGTGTACCTGAATCAGTCATTTTGACAATAAGTTAGTGTACATTAAAATATGAAAATGCTAAATAGTGTCACAGATAACCAAAAAAACAATAAGCTTAATTGTTTTTCAACAAATCATTGTTTAAAAAATAAATAGAAATGCTGCTTGATGGATGCTATTTTAATAACATTACAGCAGTTAAATTTGTCGTGCAAAATAACCTTTACTAATTTAAATCCACATTTCCATTTTCAGGCAGTTTTCAATGAGATCTATGCAGATTATGGAAAGCAACAATGTTTGTTAGGTGATGGTTATCCTAATTCTGTTTTGGTGAATTCTGTACATCAACAAGCACATTCTCAAGTCCAACAGAATCATCAACAGCATCCTTGTGTCCAGTCGCAGCCATTAACAATACCAGAATTCAATAATGTAGGAAATCAAGCAAAACAGGTACTTGCAAAGCATAACTTAGTAGGTTAGTGGTATGTATTTAATTAGCAGTATTATATCGGTACTAAAATTGCAAGTCGTAAAGCCCTACGAAAGGTTTATGTTTTAATAATTCAAAAGCAATAACAAAGAGTGAAATAGCGATAACTTCAATTTCTTTAAAGTAATGCGAGTAGAACAATGCCATTTATTGGTTTACATTTTAGTATTTTTGTTTATTAGATTAAATTGTAATTTTTCATGTAAATTTTTAAACATTAAAAGAGACATTATAAACTAAATGTTTTTTTTATTTTTTTTTTATTTTACAGTACGTATATTGTTAAAATGTAGTTAACGCATTTGCATCATTGTACTGTATACAATAAATAAGACTACTATAATTATAAAATAAACTTTTTATTTGTATTGTTTTAATAAACATTTGAGTGCAAAATTATGAAAATGGAGTTAAATTAATTAAACCTAGCAATATGTCTTCACAGACATTGAGCTATTGAGTTATTTTAAGAACACTTTCGGTAGGCCGGCTTTTCTGTAATCCGGCCTACTGGTTGCCACATTAGCCGGATTTGAGAGGTTTTACTGTACTTCAGAATTTGAATTTGAAATATCTTGACAAATATGCTTTGAGATTCTTTCTGCTCCAAAATTTATCATTGTGTTTAATTTCATTGACAACTGGAGCCCTTGTCTTTTCCTAGATATACTGTATCTTTCTTGATTAATAATTCCATTTTTAGGCTTCTGAAAGACGCCTTATATCCCCGGTTTATCTGTCTGTGGACACACATTCCACAATGCTTCGCGCGACGGCTTCTGTTAGCTCAGTTGGTTAGAGCGACGTGCTAATAACGCGAAAGTCATGGGTTTGATCCCCTCATGGGCATTTTATTTTTTAATTTTTTTCACTTTATTTTTCTTCATTTTTTTTCTCC
>JAFIDM010004315.1:46391319-46412154 GCA_023159025.1 Thereuonema tuberculata | reverse complement strand
TAAATTTAAAGAATTGTTAGTAAGGAAAAAGTAAAAATAAAAACGCACATAATTAAAGATTCACTGAGCTATTAAGAATAAAAAGGGCAGTAAATGAATCCCCATAAACAGAACTCTTAGCTTGTAAAGGATTAATTTATAAAATATATACATAATGGGAAATTTTAACGTGCGTTAAATTGTTATTAAAGAAAAAGTAAAAATAAAAGTGCACAATTAAAAATTCACTGAGCTATTTTTAGAATTTTCATTCTGGAAATCCAAAACAGACTGCTTCATGCTTCCATAAATGATGGAAATGTTCTATAACCTGATGCTCATTCAATCCCCATTTACGGACGTTAAAACCTCCTCAATTTCAACATTACGATGAGCTCATTACATAACTGCTGCGATTGTATTTGCTCTTCTCATAAGATCATCTACATAAAAGTCTGTTACGGGTACAGCTATGGCTCGTGTGTACTGATGATGTTCTAATTGTTGTAAGATCTGATGGCTAAGAAAGGTCCACAAGTTGTATCTTAAATGATTGTGTTAAGTTGATACTGTTCAATAGGTTGATTTGCATGCTCACGTCACTGGATCACACTTGTCGTAGCAACACTTGTTTATTCTGGCCTTGATATGACACATGACTGATTACTGTTGCTGATTGGCTATCCTTAATTGATGTTTGTGGCATTGAGTGCACATCTCTTGTTGTTGCAGGCTGATCAAATACAGTAAGGTATTATGAGTCTTACTGCATTTACATCCTGTATTCTTTGATTTGCAGTCACGAGCCAAATGTAAACAGTTGAAGCATAGCGATTTCTCTTTAACTGTAGGTGCTCTATCACATAGACTTTGATTTTGGAATAAATCATACGGATAAATAAAACATTTGCCACTATACACTGGACACGATGAGACATTTACATTATGAACTTGTACATTTGTAAATGGATTTTGTTGTTGATGGTGATGCTGAAACTTCATGGCAAATTTTGTTGTCAAATGCAGAGCATTTAAAAGCTCTGCAGCACTGTTCTAAAAATAATCAAAGCTCTTCGAATGTTGGGTAAATTTTATTCTTGTTAGAAAGTTCCCATTGTTTCCGTGATTGCTTATCCAACCATTCACTAACAATATACAGTAAAATGTGATCCCAACTGTCAACTTGCACACAAAGAACTTACAAAGATCTAACATGTTTTACTCTTAGTGTTCAGAAGCTTACACAGTTTCATTGTCGATTCACTAGTCAAGATAGGTTGAATGAAAACTATACGAATATGGCATACAATAATCTGGCCAGTATCCTGGTATCTTTCAGTAAGTAAATTCCATGCCTCTAAATAATTAGCATCAGTTGTATCTAAGGATGCTGCTCCTTCTTGAATTGCATTCTTTAAGTAATGTAGCTTTTGTGCCTTAGTAATTTGCTGATTATTATGAACTACTGATATGAATAGATATTTGAAATTAGTCCATTCCAAGTAATCTCCTGAAAATTTGGGCAAATCATAAGAGTCAATTTTATGTCAACCTTAACTCATGTTCTCTTGTACTTTTAACTAATTCAGTCTTCAGTCCTGCCTTATGGATATATACTTTGACTCTCTTTCTGCTTGATCCAGTTCTTGAGCTTCTATTTGAGTATCACTTGCTATACTGACAATTTCATGACTCATTTTCATATATTCATTCCATGCTGAGTTAAGGTATTCTAATCTTGTACTAACCTCTTGTATTGAAATATCCATATATGCAGACACTGCTTCCAAAAATATATGACATCTTTGTAATCTTTCTCTTGATAATACTCCTCCAATTGATCTAATTCTCCATATTGACTCAAAACGCACACTAGTTCCGAATTTTGAAATAATACTGGCTACACACTAATAGTTCGAACACAGCAATTCCATATTTTGCCAATGGAATTATCCGCCTCGATTGACCAAAAATATTATATCTTGTGATACTCATAAAATGTGGTGGTGGTGGTTGTTTTTTAATAAATAAGAAAAGAGAAACAAAAATCAGCTTATTAATAATGATATTTATCACTATTCTGTTGCCAGTGGTGTAGCGATGGGGGGGGGGGTCTATCTTGCCCTGGGGGCCTCTCGCAGAGGGGTGCCAAATGGTCCCCAAGACATATATAACTATGTGGTTTTCGGGGGGGGGGGGGGGCAAAAAGGTATGCTCGCTACGCAACTATCTGTTGCTAAAGTTATACATGTGTCATCCATCTCAAATGACCAACAATAGTAACATTATATCAGTGCCATCAGTAAAGTCCATGATCACATCACTGTACAGTAGATTTACATAATCTCAAAAAATAAACTTTGAAGAGATCATTAATAATATTTCCTCAAGTTAACAATAATGAAATATTGCATGCAACAATGGTTTTATGTTGTTTTAAAAAAAAAAAGAAACGAAGTTTTTTTTTTACTTCAAACAAACTAATAGAGTGGCCACAAATTTTTTTCTCAATGTAAAAATGAGATGCTGCAGACTCACCATAGAGCGTAAAATTAATGTCTAATTTATAGCTGACTGCAAGTGGACAAAGCAGGATTCCTGAATCAAAAAAATATTCCTTAGTTCTCTTTTTGAAAATAATAATAATAATAAAATAATATTTATAATATAAATAATATATAATAATTTTGATTTCCTTGTGAAACTTTTTTTTTCTCTTGCGATACATTTCCTTTTCAGTTTAAATCTCAGTGTTTTCTGAAATATAAAGCAAAACTGGCAGCTACTGAAAGAATCTGCAAGTTTGAGGCCTCTCTTTTTGATTTCAAATCAATCGAATTAGTTATTTTTAGAAATAATTATGATGTGCTTCCATATTATATGTAAAGTAATAATATCAATTAATTTAATAGGTAATAACTTTGATAGCCAAAATGGAAAGGCTAAGGAATGTGGCTGTCCATAATAATATACACACTGGAATGGAGCAGTGGTTGGAAGCCATCAGTAAAGTCCATGCTCGTCGTAGAGACGAAATTGTCAATGCAACAAATAGACAAAGGACAGGAAATGGGTCTCGTATACAAGAGGACAAAGGTAAGGATGTAGTTACTCTTTTCCATTTAAATTTAAAAAAAATATCTTTTGAGTGCTTAAATATACTTAGTTGATTATTTAAGAATCTTCATATTATCCAGTGGGCTGTGGATATTGAGAAAATTTAAAAGTTCAATCAGTGTCTTAATGATATGGAAAGTGATGTAACAAGATAAAAAAAATGATGAAATGAATTTTAAAGAAATATTATTAACTGAAGAACAACAAGTAAAAATCTCTGGAAAAATAAAGTAAACTGCTTTAAAAATCAAACTAGCATTGGTAAATTATCGTTTTCTGTCATATTACCTGTTTCCAGATATTCATTTGTAGTAATCCAGCTATCTATTCAACTAAAGATTATTTTTAATGTTAGATTGAATATAGTTTCACACTGATTGAACATTCTACTGGGGCTGCATGAGTTAGGCGGAGAGTTGAACTTGCAGTTTACCTGCAGGCTACAGAAATGAGAGGAGAGCAACCACGTTCGTTGGTGTAGCTTCTGAAGTCACTTCAACGGCGTCGCTTCAGCCCAAGGCAAAGAGGGTGGCATGATTTTCCTGCGTTTTTCAGTCGCAATGGATTCTTTCTCAGAGGCGGCAATATTTTTCTTGCACGAACAAGCAGAAAGAGAAGCCATAATTGGCTTTATTATATGATCGGTTCAAAAGAGAAAAAAAATATCATTTTCAGACGAAAAGTATGGAAAGATATTTTAGTAACTTAGTTTCTAGACAATAAAAATGCTGTTGAGAACCCCTTCCATTTCGAAATTTCTTAATTACTTCACATCAATGTATTAATGGCTTTGCTAAGAACATCAAAACAAAATGGAAAATTCACGTCTGTAAAATTAGGAAAATTGGAAAAAAATTCACAAAGAGCATGAATGAAAGATAAATAAATGAAACTATTATTTTTTCTTCTTGTGCTACCTCCATATGTAAAAAAAAAATGCAGATGCAATAGAAATTATTCTCTTTTTTTTTTTTTTTTTTTTCAAAATATGGCTTTCTTTATGTGACTTCCTAATAGAAATAATATTTCATTGGAAAGGAAGGAAATTTAATTTTAATTGAAAACGTTACATTAAAACATTATTTCTAATGTGTATTTAAATTTTATAAATTTCATTAAAAACAAATATTTTAAAATATATTGAATCAAAGCTACCATGAAATAATTTTTGAATCTTCATTATCAGTTCTTTTTAAAAGTATTTAGGTTTTCTTTGAATATTCCAGTATGATTCTATTTTTCAGATTTAATTTGAAATTAAGTTAAAAAAAAATCCATTTCTCAAACATAAATTCTTATTATAATTAAATTGTCCTGAATATTAACTTAAACTCAAACATATTTTCGAAACTAAGTTTAAAGAAATTACAATAATAATACATGATTTATATCAATGATGAGGATCTGTATTTTAATTGAATTTCCTTATTTTTATAAATTTCTGTAATAGGTCAAGTTGTATTTATTTTGTTTTCAAAAAAGAATTCAAAACACGATTTATTTCGAATTTTTGTCTCTAGAAAGGTAAAGAAACTAGACTCAGCAGTCGCCTGCAGTTCGCAAATAGTGGTCCTCTTGGAGTAGCTTGGCGGCTCTTCTTTCGTGGTTGTGAGAAAGACTGTTTTAGTACCCTCAATTACAACAAAAGTCTACCATTATAAATTCAGGCCGATGGCTCTAAGTGGTGGAGGGGGCTGCAATTGATACCAGCCCCGCCCGACTCACGCAGCCCCAGTAGAATCCCACCTTTAACTAGTGGAGATCAGAATTTTTTTTTCAAAAATTCTGACAATGCCTAATCAAGCTATAGTAATAAATAACAATAATAAAACAGTTAAAGCAATTAACTGAGTTTTCCGAACAAACAAGATTGAAAATAAAAATAAAAAAATCAAACATAGCTGTGATTTTGAACAACAAAAAACTATTATATAGAGCAGTCTTAAGAACAATTTCAAAAGTCATAAATACTTCAAAAGTCATAAATATATGTTGTTAGGTTTTTCTTTTTAAAGAATTGAATGGATGAGTTGAAAAAGGTACATAATCCATAAATTTGACAAACTAAACTGAGATAGCCATTTTCTTCTTTGCACGTTTATACATCCATTAAACAGAAAAAGAAACATATTTCTCAATTTTAAGTCTGCTTTCCAGAGCCATGTAAAAATGATGAGTTGAAGAAGGGACATATTCCAGGAATATGTTCTGTTGTCAACTCAAAGCCGCACTAGCATTGAGTTGAAAAAGGAACTTATTCCTCAACGCCTTTACATTGTTTTATGCTATAAAAATTTATATATCTAAATATTTACAAAGCACAATACATGGCGTGATATAATATTACATTGCGTAACATAAAATACACAAAAATAAAATTTTATGAGGTTTTTTTTAAAAAAAAACAAAAACCATTGAGTTGAAAAAGGAACATATTCCTCAACATATTTACATAGTTTTATTCTAAAAAAGTTATATATCTATATATTTACAAAGCACAATGAGTTCGCTTCACTTAAAGGTATAAATCGATAATAGAAATTTTTTTTTTTGTAGAAAAATTAGTTTTCTTAAAAAACAGTTTTTTTTTTTAGTTTTCCAAAAGTTTACATTTGTGGAATATGTACCTTTTTAACTCACTTATTCAATTATTGGGCAAATCAGAAAGTTACACTTAATTTTTTTCCAATGTAATAAAGCCATGATTTTTTTTATTAATGTAACTTTTGAAGTATTTATGAATTAAGTACATTATCATTATAATCTTAATAACACATTTATATATTCCAATACAGTAATATTTTTATTGTAATTTACCTACTTGAATTTAAGAATGCTGAATAAGGTAGATCTTCTTAAGTAGAGTTTTAAAGAAATAATTTGGTTTTTATGAAGTTATATCTTAGTTATTGCAGAGTTAATAATTAACAATGACAGCGTTAATATTTTTTTTGTGTCTTTTGAAAATTTAAACACAGCACTTTGTTATGCAATAAATTTACAAAAAAAGAGGAATCCTTACTTTTAAATTATTCTTTGTATTTTTTTTTTAGTGAATAAGTGGAGTACATTTCTTCTAATTTGCATAATATCAAATATAACCAATTGAAATATGAGTTTTTTTATATTTTTATTATAAATTGAATATTTTAATATACCATTATATAAATAATGTAAATTTTAAAATTAATATTCGGTGAATTTATTAGACTGTTTAATATCCTTTTGATCAGGTAGACATTTGTGATTGATCCTATAAGTTTAACTTACACTCTTGTTTAAAATATTTTGCCACTATTGTTAGGAGGATAATAATGTGATGAATGAAAAGCAGTAGTGTATTTTTCTGTTAGCTTGAGAGTAATAACAATATTTGTTAAATGGCATAACAGTGAGAAAGCCTTCGTCCAGTGGTTTTAGCTATCTAATAATATAGGGATACATTGTTTTACATTGATTTGCTAACTGATCTGGACCTTGCCACAAACTTTTGAAGCTTTCTGTAAAACATTATGCCAATGTTGTACAAGGTCAGTTCTAAGGCCATTTGTTATTTAATTAACATTTTTAATTTTATAATTCTTCTTATTATTATTTTCTTTATTATTATAACAAAATAGTCTTTAAAAAATTAAATTCTATAGTAAATAGACCAGAGAGAGTATATACAGCCTCATATGTAGATGAAAGCAATAGTATACCTATAATTACATTTAAACTTGCCGTTTTTTTAAAAATTTTGATTTATGTTAGGACCCTAAAATGTAATTTGACTTAAATTGAAGCATATTTGCCGTAAGTGGGCAGATGCTATTAAATGGTTTTGACAATGTGGGCATTGAAGTTTTGTTTAAATAATTTCTAGTTTAAATTCTTAAGATAGATAATAGATACATTTCTCATGATTTGTATAGCTATTGGTGTGTGTGTATGTGTGTGCTCTTTGAGTATATCTGGAATTCTTAAATTTCGTTGCACTGCAGTGCACATAATTTGAAGTGTCATAAAGACTTCTTAACCATGATTTATACAAAAATTAGTGAATTCTGATTGCAAATATGTTAAAAGAAGAGATAGTGTGTTTTAAGTCTAAAAAGGAATTGTCTTACCAGCAGCTCTTTTATTCTTATGTGGTTATAAGTTCAGTGATATTGATTGGCAAGGGAAAAATAAAAGAACAGTTTTTAAATGCTGCATATAAATTGAAGTTGAGTAATATTAACCTTTTTTGGGGGGGGGGTCTTTTGTTTTTCTTTTGCAACATTTTTCAGTTAATGTCTTTGTGACTAATTCTGCTTCAATCTTTTGTTTCAGATATTCTTGCTCTTGCTGCAAGCATTCAAGATTTGACCAAAGCCTCTAGACGAGCTCGCACAGCCATGTGGTGTGCCTTAATGATGACTGTTCATTACTCTGTCGATCCAAAACTTGCTTCTGCTCAGAATCTGCCCATTGACAAAACTGCTCAAAGTCAGTCCCCTTCCGTTGAGTCCCTGGAGGATAATGAAAAGAAAGAGGATGCTTAAATTGTATCATGTTTTCTTGAAGATAGATTTCATTCTGTTTAACATTGTTTTAGTTCATGATGTTTTAGGAATACTGTTGCTGTACCACTTATTATTTTAATTTATTTTATAATAAGATCTATTTAAGAAATTATAATTTTTTAACTAGAAGAATATGGAGCTGTATGTTAGTGCAACTAAATAGGCCTAATGATTATTTTTTATCCTTTGTCCAACTTAATCCTCACTAGAACTTTAACTTTATTTCTGTAAAGTGGTATACAAAAAGAAATAATAATGACAATCTAATCTTACCGTTCATGTAGTCTGGATTGCTAGTCAACGAAAGTGATCAATATCTTTTTGTATTGCAGTTGATTGCTATAGAGAATATTTAACTTTCAAAAGCATCATTTAATGGATGATATTGCAGGTTTTTCTTAATGAAATATTCATATTTGAGTCATTCAGTGCCAATTAGCCAAATGCCAGTTGTTTTTAACAGTATTGTTATGATATTTATTATGTCAGAATAAAATACAATTTCTGTTTGAAATTCTGAAATGCCATTTAGATTCCTGGTTCCGTACTCACCTGATACAGAACAATATATTCGGGGCTTATTTTGGACAATGTCCCCTTCAGTAATGATATTGATATCATTATATTTATCTCTGAAAAATATTTTCTTTGATACAAATGTAAACTTGGAATTTGAAAATTATGAAGTTGGTACTTTTTTAATTTGGGTGTAATTAGTTAAAATAAAATCACTGGTTGAAGTTTGCAGTGATTTGGAAACAAATAACAAATTGCCAATTTAATCAGAAAGCTGGGTAATTTTTGTTTTTCATTTTAAATAATTCTCCTAATAAATAACATCTTGATGTGGAGTAAATTCTTTACATATCAGTAATGTTGTTGTAAATGGCTTTCCAGAATAGTTTTGAATCTTGAAATTGATGACTTTCATAATTAAAATTCAGTGATTTATAAATTTTAAACTTCTCCCTAGGAGAAATAGATTTAAGGATTGGCATCAAATATTATTTACATTTGTTGCTTTAATCAAAAAAATAAAAGGTATTTATGTATTAAAATGAAGCATGTGGCCCTAAAATTTGAGTTTCATGTATGTTGGACAGTGATTGTCTCCCAAAATTTGCAAATTTCATTGACTTACTTTTTGTTTCCTCCCCCATTTGCTGTGATTTATTCTTGTAAATTTCTTGGAAAAGAATGTTTATACATTTCACTCAAAATTTGAAATATATATATATATAAAAAAAAAGTGAAAAGCACAAAGCTTAAACTTTTTTGCTAGAAATGAATAATTGAAATGTACTCCTACATGACACTTGATGTTTTAAGCATACACAAAATTTCATTTTTTCTAAGAACTTTTATTTAATGCTATCAGTTTTAGTGTTTTAGGACAAATCCTTCAAAAAAGGAAGGATGTAAATATACTATTTTTAAGAATAACAAAATTAACATTTTTCCTCTGTTTAACTTGTGTCAATGGACTATGTAAGTAGGAATGCTGGTTCTAATATAAAGAAAATTCTTTTGATGAATCACATGGTAGTTATTGAGAAGCAATTATGATGAAACTTGTTTGCAAATTTTGTTATTTTATGACGAAGATGAAGCATGTTTATCTTTAAAAGGTCGAGTTTTGATATATTGATGGCCAATGATACTGAATTCCCAAAACTTGAAATTTTGTAATAAATAGTTATCCTCTTAAACTCAGAGGAGCTAAGATGCAGAATTTGCTAGTCATTAATTAAACTGCAATTAAACGATAGATTACAATTTCTTTCATTTCAGAACGATAATAGATTCTTTGTCTCCAGTTAGACACTTCAAAGCTAATAAAAAAATATTTTAATTACAAAAAAAAAAAATATTAATCCAGGTAAATTTTAAAAGATGATTTCAGGAGAAATAGGTAACTGGAATATTGAAAAGAGTACATGTAGCATAGGAATAACAATTTACAAAAGAATCAATTTTTTCTCAAGATGAGAGGAGGCTTTTTCTTCATTCTTTTCACTTCAGAATCATTGAATAATTTTTCTTTTAACTTAAAAAAGTTTTTTCAATTTCATTAAATTAAAAAAAAAAAGTCAGATAAGCCATTTGATATCACACCAATGATGTTTGTTTTAAAATTAAGGCTAAGATTATTAACATGCTATAGAATGTAAAATAATGGCAATCAAAAGAAATTCCATCCAAAAATCATGCATGTCATAGGAGGTAATTTATATAAATTTTTATTTCATGAAGGAAGGAATAAGAATTAAGATATGCCCTTTTCCTGAGATTGTGTAAAATTCTTTTCAAATAAAGAAAAATAATTCTGTCACTAATTGTTTTTCTCGGATACCACACTTGAGAAGGGAAAAAAATTGGTAATAATGAAGTATTTCAATTTTGTGAAGTGCAAATTTGTTGTTTCACTGTTCTGTAAACAATTGTGTAGTCATTTCAGCTGTTGGCAAATGTCAACTAAAAAGCAATTAAAATTTGTACTGAAATGTATATGGCATGTGAGGCACTTAACATAGGTTTAGACTTCATCAAAACAAAATGTATTAATGTTTTTTGCAGTAATCTTGTTTTATGAATTTGTCATAGATATTTGAAAATGGAATTGCAGCAATCAGTTTTGCAGTTCAGATTGTAATGAAATAATCATTGTTTCTTTTTGAAATAGAAATATTAGCAATATTAAGATTAATAATACTATATTAATTAATTAACTTAGTAATGAAAAGAAATATTATTATCAAATCTTTTTTAACTGTTATTTAATTATGCGAGGCATATTGTGGAGTTTGAGTTTTTGCATGTTTGCTAAACCCCCCAAAAATATTTATTTGTTTGTATGTATTTTGTTTGTTTGATTATTTATTTATTTATTTATTTACTTGTTTGTTTGTTTAATTTTTTGCCTGTCATTAAATGACATCCCTCATCTTATGTCATTAAACATGGACAATCCATAGAAAACAACTAACTAGTAATAGCTGGCTCTTGTTATAAGACTAAAGGTCTTTCGGGATGGATATATGTTGAAAAGGTTCAGAAATTCAATTTTATTGTAAAGTATTCTGTTAATTTAAGACAAGACATTTACTTTTTAATGACAGTATTTGGTGAGTTAGAAGAGTTGATGCGTTTTTCTATGTGATAGGAAATTCAGTGGTTTTATTCTCTTTTCTACAAAGAACTATAAGAAGTTCTTTGTTATGCATTGTATATTAGCATAGCATTTTTTCCCTCTTAAAATTCTGCTTCCATTTCTTGATCTTCTGTATTGAATAACTATCAATTCCGGGGCAACCTGTCTGAAATTATGAGTTTCAGGATTAGCTCATTGATAACTTAATCAAAATAACTTGAGATTGCAGTAACATTCTCAAAATGCTAAAAAAAAAAAAAAAAACCCCAACCATTTTTAAAGTGGTTAATTCAGAAAGTCCCATTATAAAAGTCCAGTTACTTCTTGAAAGTAGTGTTTTTGCCCGTGCTATTTTTCTGTGATGTTTTAAGTATTAATACTAAAAATCGACGTCTTTCCAACAAATAAATCATAATGGTTTATTTGATGTCTTATCATTCATTTTCCAGCCAATGTTATTTTTCTTTTGTAGTGTTGTAATTTGTTAAACGTGATTAACAAATTAGTCTACCCATCAATTTTGTTTCAAGTGTTGCTTTTCATTATTTCCCTCTGCCAAACATCTTATCTCATATCTTGCTTAAAGATTTATGCTTTTCAGTTATTTTTATCTATCTTTTTAAGTTTACTTTATTTTTGTTTTTGAATAGATTTTTTGCTGGAGAAACTAATAATTGCCTATAAGATGTGTGTTTTACATTGCTGAGCCAGAAATATTATTTATTAAATCTATAACCTCAATATTTTCCATTAATAGTGGGAACAAGTTGTTTTATTCAAACCTACTTGGGATTGGTTCAGTTTTGTGAATTATTTTGTTTTCTTACAAAGTAGTTTCTCATTCTCTAGTTATACTTATTAAATGCATATTGATGTTCAGTTTCATTCATTTAGTTTTGAACGAAACATTGTTTAGTTTTAAAACTGTAAAAGCTTTGTTTGTTCCTTTTTTTAAATTATATATTGCTCATTTTTAAATCCTGTAGAAGAATGTTGATTATGAATGATCAAAATAGTGTCACTTAATGAATACCAATACATTTCAATTGACTTATATAAATACTCCATGCAGATGAATATTAATGCTTCTACAATTTGAAAATATTGACTTAATGCTGTTTAGTGTTTAAATTTGTCATTGTCTTTGTTCTTGATCATTTCCTACATATCTTTCAGTATTATTTTTCTTTCTTTTTTTTAAAAAAAAGATGTTAACTCCAAGATCTGCTTAACTGTGTTTTAAAAATCATAAGAAGCTTACTTCCTTCACAAACAACGGTCAATATTAGTTGTCTTTAGCCGTTTTCTAGCTTTAAAATTGAAATTATGATTTGTCTATCTGTGTCATGTGGAAGAATCGATTTGATTCTTAAGACTAGTGTTTGTCATCATCTTCAGTCATAATTAACATTGGATCAATTTTCAGAGCTAGATTTGAAAAAGTAGCAAACCAATTTTATTAATAGTTTTTTCTTTTTCCTTTTCTTTCCTTTTCTTAACCCAAACATGAGATTAATTAGGTTCACAGCTGATAAAGGTTGAAATGAATATTAGTGAACATATTTTAGACACAAATGAAAATATTTAGACTCAACCAAAAAGAAAAAAATATATATATAATAATAATGAGAAGAAGACAAAAAAAAAAAAGACTATTCAGTTATCTAGGGAAAAATATTTTTATATTATGTATCATTAAATAAATTAGAATAACAAAAAGTCCTCTGCGAAGCAAGATGTTTTACAATTTATAATTTTCAATCATTGTACAGTATTTTTAAAAATAATGTACACATCATGTTCATTATATTATTTAACATCTTATATTATAAAATGATGTAGTTTGGATAGAACGTTTATATTTTTGTAAGAAATAGAAAATTAACCTATAAAAATAAAAGTACATTTTAGATGCAATTTATCGACTAAAGTCGGATATTAAGTG
Source organism: Thereuonema tuberculata (assembly GCA_023159025.1). NCBI lineage: Eukaryota > Metazoa > Arthropoda > Chilopoda > Scutigeromorpha > Scutigeridae > Thereuonema > Thereuonema tuberculata. The sequence goes on along the minus strand of JAFIDM010004315.1, from coordinate 46,399,415 downwards.
TTGTACATGTTTTCAGTTTTACTTTTCTTTGTAGTGAAACATACAATTAAATGAATTGTTTCATATAATTTTAAGAAATGGTTTAGTTACTGCTCTGATTGCTTTAAAATCAAATCTTGTCCAGATTCTTAGCAACTGCTTATTTATAATAGCTAAGCATTGTTGGTTTTGAAATATTTAATAAAAAACTTTATTGTGAATGTAAATATTTTGAACAAGTTCTTTGTAAGCTTGTTTATATCTCAGAAATAATTGTTAACTAATGCATTAAACTATAGTGTTGTTGGTTTATTAATTTTTATTACTTCCTTGTCAGTAGGTAACCAATTGCCTGGAAACATAGATAAGGAATTGTTCGTATTAGTAATTTTTTGTGTTGAACTGATTATGTTTCATGCAAATAAAAATCTAAATTGTTTGTCATTTTTTTTATTTATTATTTTTTATCATAGCAGCTGTACATACCAACTAAGTTAATATTGGCAAGGATATTTAATAATAGGAATAACTTAGAACAATTGAAGACATGAATGCAATGACCATATTTGGCAAAAATGAGTTTTTATGTGGTATGTAATGGGGGGGGGGGGGCCTCCCTGTACAGCACGGGTCGGCGGCACGCAAGGCGTCTTGGATCGTTGATATTTGTTTTTATTTCATTTGAACCTTGTACAATCAATGTCGTAAAAATATATAATTAGCGTTTTATATTTAAAACTAAAATATTTGTACACAAATATTGTAGGTTTACTCAGTATATTATACTTTAATGACATGCGGCCCGCACTAATCCCCACGTAAAATATTTGGCCCTATTACAACAAAAGGTTGCCGACCGCTGCTCTACAGGATACCGTTTGAATTATTCACAAAAAGAGGATTGTTTGTCAACAGGTGGCATTGAAGTTTTACTATTTGTTTAAATGTAAGAAATAGATAACTACCAGACCTACTTCCTGCTCTAGTTCCTTTGCATTTATAAGATGGCTGAAAGTGAAGATCACAGTTCAAAATCTTGCACTACTAATTCTGACAACAGGAGAACTGTTTGATTTGCGCCAAATATGGGTTTTTTTAAATATGGGGATATATTATTGTAAAAGTGGATATTCTAAAATGTACATGTATGATGAAACCATTGATTAAAAGGGATCAAACGAGTCTGTGTCACGCTTAAAATATTACATTGAGAACTGTGTGAACAAGGAAGTTAAAGAACTGCATACCTTTATGCACAACTACGCAGGCCAGAATAAAAACATTGTGGTGGCCTAGTTCTTGAATTCAGTTGCAGCATTGAGGTGATTTGTGAAAATGCACCACCATTTTCCTGAATGTGGCTATTCATTTAGGCCTTGTGATCGGGCTTTTGCACAAATCAAAAAAATTAAAAGGAGGAAAGTATTTAAAAGGAAAGAAAGTATTCTTGTAACAGAAGAATGGTATGACATTGCATCAAAGCGTTTCTCAGTTATTGCAACAGGAAACTATTCTTAATTTTAAAGAGCATATGACACCATTCTTCAAGAAAATAATAAAAAATGCGACAAGATCCTTTAAATTGAGCCGATATCAGAGTATCATTTATGAAGGAAGAGAAGTATTTGTTTCCTTTGATCAGAGCAACTTTGTCCAAAACAAATTTTGTATGTTTTAATACACTCTAAAGATTACAGATTTCAATGCTCCCAAAGCATTTAATGCTAAATTGCTGCTGGATTCCAAGAAATGAAACTGGTACAGAAATACAAACCACCTGTGCATATGAGTTCGTACAATGATCTTTCTAATAATCAGATTGCCTTGAATGGAACAGACATTGATGCCTCATATTCTGACTGAATAATTTTGAACTATTGAATGCAAGAATGGATATATCCACTTCACATTTTCTAATTATTTTCATAGTTACAAGTCACAGCTTCAAATTTTTATGAATTCACTACATATTACAGAGTAATTTTAGCCTGACTAAAAACATTTAGTTGATTGTGCATTTAAACAAGTGTAAAAAGTTTTTCTCGTTTCTCAGAACTTACTTTTGATCATTATCTAGTTCTTGCATTCATGTCTTGAATCTACAGTCTTAAGTAGTTGAATTTGCAATAAGCAAAGGTAAACAATAATATGACAGATAAAAAAAAAAATGATTAATAATTATTATACCACTGACTGTTGTGATTTCCCACAGGAGACCATTTTCAAGGTGACACAGGAAATTCTCTAAATCATTAATAATTGATAAAGTTGTAAAAATAATAAGTTTTCAGATATTATTCATTATCTAATATATTCGGGTATATTTTAGAATGTTTAAAATAATTCTTATAATTGGTAACTATGCACTAACACTGTAATAAAAAATGTATTTTAACATTATCCTATCAGACTTTAAAAAAAACCAGTCAAATCTCATCTTTTGATATAAAATGAAAAATGCTGCAGAATATGTATAATATGACTATTTTCAAGAGTAGGACATGTGAAGGATATATTTTTGTTTACATCATCCTGGATCTATTACTGCAAGATGATCATTTTTGGTCTTTAAAAGTGCTGCTGAATTTTTAATTCATTATTATCTTTGCCTATTATGTTTTACTATTTTTACAGCTTACAAATAATGTGAAGTTTCTTGACGAGATGCTTACCAGTAACTGTTTTTTTCCTTTTTTGTATTCGGGATTTTTATTTTTAGTATTTCAGTGTATGCATTGAATATACAGTTGGACCTCTATTTTGCGAATTTCTCTATTCTGCGAACTTTTCTTTGGAACCAAGAACATTTTGCTAATTTCTTCGTAAAATAACCTCCAAATAATGAAGTGCATTTTCTATTTAACGAACTTTTTCGAGGATACAGCTGAGGGAAAAAGAAGAAATTAACGATGATGTGCTGATTGATGATTATGTTTCACTTGATTTTGACGTTGAGACTTCGGAAACACTAACTGAATCGGATATTTTGGACAGTATGAAAAATAAAAACAATACAGCAATGAATTGCGATGAAGATAATGATGATGAAAATGGAAATGATAATGATGAAGAAATCAAAAACCTTCGTGTGATGAAATGTTAAAATCATTTGAAACGGAGTACAATTTGAAGAAAATACTGAAGGGATTTTTGGTGCATTGCAAAGATGCGAGACATATTATGAGCGAAAGCACTTTTTCAAAAAAAAAAAAAAAAAAAATTCAAGACAAAATTAACAGACTTTATTAGTAAAATTTAAGTACGCATATGGTAATATATGCTTTATGTCATTAAAATTATTACTTTTTTAATAAAGTTTTATTGTTTATGTATTTTAAATCTGTTTTATGTAGTTTAAAGTAATTTTAAAAGGTTCTATTTAACGAATTTTCCATATAATGAACTTTTTTTCGGGATTTAGCAACTTCGTTAAATAGAGGTCCGACTGTACTATTGTTCCTGTCAGACTATGGAAGGAGGACTGTTTTTGTTTCTTTTTTTTCCCTGTCCTTTTGAAACAAGGCTTTCTAGTTACAAGAAAAGATTTTGCACAGCCTATCTACCAACCCTCTTATCTTTTTCTAGAAATGTAAAATTTTCAAATAGAAGCAAGGCTGTCATTTGTTGTAATTTATCCAGACTAACTTGTAAGTATTAATATAACACAAAATAATGTAAATATATGAGAAACAAAAAAAAAAAAAAATCTTAGTTATTGATGTGTTTTTATTGTGAAATTAGAATAATTTGCTATGATGCTTCTTAGACATTTATTTTTGTGGGGAAGAAAGAATACAAAGAGGTGAAGAAATTTTAATCTTAAGTGTAGAACAAATTAGGAGAAATAATTTTAGAGTAACTTGTAAACATTCCATCTAAAGTTCCATACAAATAATGTGCAGATGAATTGAAGAATCACAACAAAGAAAGGTCTATTAGAATATAAGCTACAGAAGCTTGAATTGTCTACATTAAAAAGAATGTAGTGTCACAGTTATTGGCTCAGTGTTTGGCTACCAGGAAAGAATATCTGTCTCCATTTTAAATAGAGATCATTGAACTCTTAAAGTTTCTTTGTAGGATAAATAAGTAGGAATTTTGTCAAGGATCATGCCGGAAGCCTTCCACCCTGAATAACATCATTACTATTTAAAATAGGCCCATAAGAAATGTGCAGAGAAAAATTAATGTTTTTAAAAAGAAAGCTTTAGCATTTAAAAATAATGGCAGGCACTAATTGAAAGAAATTGTCCGACAGGGACCATCGTGAACAGATAGCTGGCAGGAAAAATAAATGTGAAATCCTTTGAAATTCAATGATATGAAGCTTAGCTGACAATAGTGAAATGAATGAGGATTATAATATCCAAAGATAGTACAGGAAAAAATAAGAGAGATTTCATGGCCAAGACCTAGCAAAATACATAAGACTACATGCAAGCCATGCAAAGTGTGGAGGGAAAAGAAAAAGGTTTCGCCAATTCATATTTAAGCCAAGCAAAATAGGTTAACCAGTGGTAGGGATTTGTACTATAAAGAACATCAAAAGTGGACATTGAATCCAAGTGTCCATCCATGGAAGTGAAGGACTCAATTTGTAGTTCAGCAGATAGAAGGGATTCCAAGAGCAAGTAGAGGAGGTATCTGACAAAATGTGCAGTTTCAAACTTAAATCATGTCCATTCAGAGACGATCGCCAGAGGCTGGTTGACAATGTAGAAACAGTTAAGTTATTCTCCCTAACCCAGAACAACCTTATTCAGGAACTGATGGAGGGATCTAATGAGTGAAAGGGATAAACAGCAAATATTCTCCTTAAGAACAGTGTACTTTTCATGCTATAAATGGATAACTTCACAATATAAAAGAAAGTAAAGTCTTTGTATGTAAATTCCTAAGACAAAAATGATTAAAAAAGTTTTCCTAATCGTATGATGCTATGGAGATGCAATATTAGCATATAGATGACCAAAGTAGTATGTTAAAAATGAAGGAAGATGATTCCTTTTTTAATGTATTGCTAATTCTGTTTCATTCCCTATGATAAACTATATTAAGTTATTTATTTGAACTTGATTCTTGGGAAATCAACAAATAACGATATTAAAGGTGCTAACTTCCACATTAGCTATCCTGTGGAACAGTTTTGCAACATGATGTCAAATCTATGTAAAAGTAGTAGAAACATTTAAATTGTTAAGTGTATTTTCCCTGATACATAATTTTGCTACATTCAGTCAAACTTCTGTAAATGTTGCAAAAGTTATTTTTGCATGGCATATGCAAAAATATTTACCAGATCATCATCATCTTCATGTGTCTTCATCGTTGAGGAGGTTGACTTATGGTATTGAAAGTCTGTTATGTGCTTTCGTCTTACAGTTCTTGTAGGTCAGTCCAGTCAATTCATAGATATTCGTGAGATAAGGAAAACTAAAAGCTTTAAATGTTCTAGGAGGGTAGGTTGCCCTCTGTAGCGACACCACTAGATGCTAGTGGCAGACAGAGTATAGAGCACCAAGAATGCAAGTTGCTTTGCGAGTAAACTCAGGAGTTTCTAATGATGCCACAACATATCTCTGGATGGTGGACAGAGACGTCTTTGGATCAAATGTGCCCTTCAGATGATATACGATTCTCTCTTCTAGTAGTCGGCCTAGGATCTCCCAGTGCCTTCCATGTGTACGTGTTCCCAACAATTACTCACAATACAGTCACAATAGTCCAGATGGCAGCCAATTCCTTTAAACTCAAATTCTGTCAGTTGTTCAAAACTGCATCGAATGTGTTATCCAGGCATGATGAGGCCTGCATTCCACAACCACAGTGATTATGAACCACAGCGGTCGTATTACCTGCTGTTCACATGATCACAGCTGTAGCAATACTAATTCTCCCTGGTGGCAATTCTCTGCAGGCAATTTTAGCCCAACTGCAATCAGTGGCACAACTACCAGTGACATTGCCATATACCGAGTTGTTTTGTTCCCAGATTATTCATTCTGGCTGCACTAATTTTTTTTTGGCAATGAGTATATTTCTTAAGCCTAGCCAAAATAAGTTTTGACTGAAAAGTAACATCTTCCTGCAAAGTTGATAGTCTATGCTACTTTATAGTGCATTTTCTTCAAATGAGTTTAAAGTTACTATCATAAATGTAGTTTTTACTAATATAAAAATTCTATCATAAATTTTTAAAACAGATCAGGAGCAAACGTAGAATTTATTTCAGTGGGGGACAAGTTAGGGAAATTAACCTTTGTCCCTTCTCCCTCCATATATGCCCATTCTGCAGAATGTATCAAAAATGTATTTTTGCAGAACTATTTTTGTGACAGTTTTTGCGTAACATCGCCCAAACAGATTTCTCTAAAATTATAAAAATTTTAATTGGTGAAGCATTCAGAAAATACCAAATACTGGATGCATCTATAAACAATAACTGCGGTTGGGTTAAGACCCTCCTTGCAGCCACTCCGTCTATAAAGTCAACTGGTCATTCCAGCCAACCAGCAACCTCATCTGTAAACTCACCAGATGCACAGTTGTAGTAACCGCTGTTGCCAGGCTCAAAATTGGGTTAACCCATTTGTAGCAGACGATACAATGGACGCATTTTACATTACAGAGTTGCTTATTACTCGACGATTAAATTAAAAAAAATATTTTATTTCACTTCTTTGTTTCATATATATACACAAGGCGAACTAAACATAATTTTTTACTGCCATTAGTTTTCCTCTTTTTTTTTACTTGGCTGTGCTGCGTTCTAAAATTTCTGTGAAATTTTCATATTGCCTTGACTGAAAAATTTTCTACATTTTTAAGAATATTTAGTTGATTTTTAGTAATATTCTTTAGTAATTTAGTAATAGTCATTATCCTTAAATTGTATGAAATTGTGAAATCTCACTTTTTTTTTTTTAATCATGTAGGCAAGCAGACAAAAAGAGAAGCTGTTATACTACAGCTAGAAAGTTTAACTTCAGTTGCTATTGTTTTAATTTAAAAATCTAAGCTTGATCTATATATATATAAAAATGAATATATCTTTCTTTGTTTGTCCTTTATAGACTCCTAGGCCCTTTGACCTATCTGGACCAAACTTTGCAGAATTACTCTTTAGGACACTGAGGAAAAGATAGGCTACCTTAGAACCCGGACCCCCCCCCCCCCCAAGGGGTTGAAAAGGGGTAAAACCCCTGAAAAACCCAATATCCACCTGGTGGTGAAAATGAGAACTACACAAATATTGTGTAAAGTGAAAAATTCGCTCTCCTATGAGGGGCAGGGACACCACACTTGGGAGGGAGGAAGCCAACACAAAGGTTGAAGTGTCCCACCCCCGACCAACACCGGGACCTTATATTTAGGGCCCCTTCTCGGGCCCCCGAAGTCAATTGCAAATAAGGAAAAATTCGCTCTCCTATGGGGGGCTGGGACACCCCAATTGGGTGGGGGGATGGCGACACAAGGGTGTAAGTGTCCCATCCCCTATCGACACCGGGACCTTATATTTAGGGCCCCTTATCGGGCCCCCCAAGTCAATTGCAAAAAAGGGAAAAATTCCCTCTCCTATTTGAGGCAGGGACACCACACTTGGGTGGGAGGAAGCCAACACAAAGGCTGAAGTGTCCCACCCCCGATCGACAACGGGACCTTATATTTAGGGCCCCTTCTCGAGCCCCCCCCAAGTCAATTGCAAATAAGGAAAAATTCGCTCACCTATGGGGGGCAGGGACACCCCACTTGGGTGGGGGGATGGCGACACAAGGGTGTAAGTGTCCCACCCCCTATCGACACCGGGACCTTATATTTAGGGCCCCTTATCGGGCCCCCCAAGTCAATTGCAAAAAAGGGAAAAATTCGCTCTGCTATTTGGGGCAGGGACACCACACTTGGGTGGGAGGATGCCAACACAAAGGCTGAAGTGTCCCACCCCCGACCGACAACGGGACCTTATATGTAGGGCCCCCCCCCCCAAGTCAATTGCAAAAAAGGGAAAAATTCGTTCTCCTGTGGAAGGCAGGGACACCCCACTTGGGTGGGAGGAAGGTAACACAAGGGCCTAAGTGTCCCACCCCCGATCGACACCGGGACCTTATATTTAGGGCCCC
>JAFIDM010004315.1:46336929-46360457 GCA_023159025.1 Thereuonema tuberculata | reverse complement strand
CACTGCAACATCTACATCTTTCAGGGCCCTGGCTTTTATGTGGCTGGGATATATAAGCTTATCAAATGTTGTGGACTTTTGAAACCCTCTAGTGAGTGTTCTTAAGGCTCTGCAGCAGCCTTTATGCTGGATGGGCGATATATGCTGTAATAGTAAGATTCTTTATTATTTTAATAATGGAATATGTTTACATTGTACTTAGCAGTCCTCTTTTGTTATTAACACGTTAGCTCATGGAGGCTTATCTTTAATATAGTACAAGATGTGTTTGTTTTTTTAGAAGCTTTGATATATATATATATCTTGCCATTGTCAGTGCAGAGGGGATTTATGACTTGCTATTAATCATTACAAACAACCCAACAATACCTTTCATGGTAAGTATAAGAGTATATTTATGTTCATGATTACCAATTTATTACATTCTGAAACATGTGATTTGCTGCTTTCCGAAAATTTGCAGTAAAATATATATGTATATATATATATATATATACAGTGCAACTTGGATAATTCGAACGTCTTTAATTCGAAAATTTCTCTCAGTCCCTTGAACTTCTTATTAAATCAATGTTAAAAAATCGTGGATAATTCGAAGTTCAACTTCCTTAATTCGAAGTTTTTTATAAAAAATTCGAACCATAATAACTTTTCGGCATTTCATTGTTAAGAAATTCGACACGTGACAACTGAAATCCCCTTCCCACCACCATTCGACACATGACGCCATTCGAGCTTCCTGCTGTCAGTGTCACCATATCTTTCAGTAAACCACGCGTATACAAGAATTTAACGTTTGCTGAAAAGGTCGCCGTCATTCGCGAGGTGGAAAAGGGTGTGAAGAAGAAATGCCAAATTGCCAACGAGTACGGGATAGCTCCGAATTTCGTCGGTACATTTAAGGACAAACCAACGTAAGTGAAGCTGTTTTCCATTCACTAAACATGCATGATGATTTTGCTAACCTTAAGCGACCGAATTCTACAAAACAATCAGACATTGCACAATTATAATTTTCTGTATTGAATGTAATATGTACTGTAGCTTACGTAATATAAATCTTATTTTGTTTACATAAATGTAGTGTTTAAGTATTTCATACCATGATCTTACTGAATAAATATTTACTTATTGACAGATAATCTTTTCCAGCATTCAGTGGACCTGAAATTAAAGTTAAAAGATATAACTTGTTTAATTCGAAGTTTTATAGTTGTCCCTTCAGCTTCGAATTATCCAAGTTGCACTGTATTAATAAATGTATTGTGTGTGTGTGTATATATATATATATATAGTCGAACCTCCCCATATCGAAATTTTCAATATATCGAACTCTTAGCAAATCTCCATGTTCATTACATAGAAAAACTGTTTCTATATATCGAAAAAATCTCTATATATAGAAATTTTTTTTTCAAGACTTACTGGGATAAAAGTGTGGATGAAGTTGAATTGCTGAAGAATGTAGAAAAATGATATTTCAGCTAAATTTGGTATTCCTGCAAGCATAGTGTCGACTATTATAAAAAATTGGAATACTGTTGCTGATTATCCTACAGACGAAGACCTACTGAGTTCGTTTATGAAACTGAAAAATAAATCGAAGAACCAGAGGAAGTAAATGAATCTGAAAACATTTTCAAGCCATCGAAAAAAGAAACACGAGAAGCATTTGAAACAATACGTCGTGGACTTTAATTTGCGGAAAATGTTCCTATGAAATTTTTAGAGGACTGAGTAATTGCGAACATGTCTTGGATGAACTTTCTTGCTGAACTGGCTGTTCAGCAGGATATTCGAAGTTTTTTTTAAAAAAATGTAACTGATTATTGTTTTTTTAAAAGATATGTAGTACTCAATAAATCTTTCATATTAATTCATTTTTTAATTACCTTTCATTTAATATGATTCGTATATAAGTAAGAAATTTAGCTTTAATTTTAATGTTTTAGGAGAAATTATGATAAAATTCTATATATCGAATTTTTTTCCAGCAATTTGCTACTTCGATATATACAGGTTTTACTGTATATACATATTTTATTAATAGAAAAGAAACTAGAAGTTTGAACATTATTGAATTTCTGTCTCACAAACTCCTCTTCTTTTTTTTCCATATATAATTCAAAAAATCTAAAATAGAATATTTAATATTAGAAAATATATATTCATCATTGATTTTAATTTACTGTTTTCTAAAATAGTAGAAAATAAAACTATAGTCAGGGCACGGCTAACCTGATAATACAGGGACAGTTACGGGGTCAAATCACATCAAAGGCGTCTCGCCTGGCATCTGAAAGTATCCCTCCGCACCCACGATTCTTTTTCTGATGTAAACAAAGACGAATTCTCATTACCACTATCGCGATATAGATCTATTGTATATTTAGCAATTTAAAAAAAAAAAAGATAGAAATTAAAATTATTAAAGAAGCAATCTATTTGTAATTTTAAAAGAAATCTTAAGTTACATTACTTCAAAACGAAAATAAACAAAAAAAAAGAAAACTTCTTTTTTAAAATTGAATTTCAACTGACTCAGAATGAAATTTCAATATAAATTTTTATAAATAAAATTTATTAAAAATATTTAAAAAAATTATTAAAATTGTAATGGAAATTCTTTTTTATTTGATTTTTATTTTGACTTAGGCCTGTATTTCAAGTTTTATTATTATTATTTTATAATAAATAAATGTTACCTAAAACATATTGAAGAGATATTGTCATGTTATGTTTTTTTTTAAGAAAATATAATCTGTATTCTGAAAATACATTCATGTGAAATGGAAAAGTAAATTAATCCTCTTTCGTAAAGAATTGGTGGCCCTGAAAAGGGCCGTTTTTCAACAGACTCAATGAATTTGACAGAGCTGTGTCACAGCATCTGTATTAGGCCTACAATCGGAGTCTGACATTTCTACTGTAAATTTCTGACTTTCAACTGTAGTTTCTTCCATCCCGTCTACTTCTCACTTGTAATTTTCTTCTTACATGATCAACACAATTTTTCTACTGCTCTGATGTTACCCTGGGAATTACCCTTCCTTTGCAAGCATCTCTACTTCCAGTGCCTTGAAAGTGGGCCACAAATCCTTTCAATTGGATTGAAGGTGCAATAAGGAAGAAGACGAAGAACTTTGTGACCATATTGAGCTGCAATGCTGTCTATTCGGTAGTTTTTTCTCCGGAGTTGAAACAAGTCCGCTTTCTTTGACTTCGCTCTTCATACAGTTAATACTTGCTGTTGACACACCTGTTAATCAGCAGCCTTAGCTATTATTGCATTCTCCAACTGTTTCTCTCTTAACTTGCACTAAACATTAAGAATGATGATCTTAGCAGCACTTTTTAAGGGTTTTCCTGGTTTATGTGGTTGAAAAACAATGGAGTTGGAAGATGCCATCTTAACTCAACTGTGAAGGCTCACTTGATTGGTTAACTAACTAATGACGTTTAAACTCATAAATAGCTAAAATGTGGTCTTTGTCTCCTTAAAATATTTATCTTGATAAATTACGAAATGTTTAAAATGAAAATTTCTGTTAATTGGCATTTATTTTTGACGGTTTCATCGTTTAATGTATGGACTACTTTTCTTAGCGAAGGTATACATCCTGTATTATCAGTTAGCCGTGCCCGGATTTTAGTCCCCGAAATAAGAACATCACTTCCGATTTGAGGACAGTCGATTTTCTGACATGCTTTAAGACAATGAAACTGAATGCAATTTAAAAACTAAACTAATATCTTGATGAATGTTCTTTTACATTCTACTTAATCTTTAAACCTTGTATTTTACTTTATAATAAAACTTTTGGCTTAGCTGACTTTCAATCATTGCTTCCAAAGATTTTTTTTAAATTTCTGGTGACTTCGTTGTCAAAAAGATGTCTTCAAATGTGCACAAGAGGTTCCAAAGCATTTACACAAGACACTGAATATGAGGTTCGAAAGGATTAAGTTGAGTATGCTTTAGAATTGAGTGATTATTCTTGTTATCTTAATGTTTTAATAAGAATTAATTTTACCAACTTCAATTCGTTTTGAGTGGATTTCGAATGAGATCACTCGTGAATTTTACATTTTTTCCCCTCTCCAATTTGAACAAATTTGTATTTTGATTGTATTATGCATAGCATCCACATTGCTAGGAGGTTTCTTTCAATTCTACTAAAGGCTTGTTGATGTAATTCAAATTTTTTAATTTATAAGATCACTTCCAAATCTTATCTCGTGTGGTATTTTTTTTTAACAATAAGTTTTGAGAAGTCCTTCAAGGGAATCGTGTTTCCCCGTTTTCCTTTTGTTCCCCCCCTCCATTGACCATCTTGACTAAATTTATAAAATTGACTTTTTATCCCATAAGAAAACTGATACAATTCATTTCTATTTCTCTTTAATATGGTCCATTTGCTGGATGTTTATTGCATGAGAGTAACTACTTTCCTCTATCGACAATTTCGAATGCAGTTGCCAGGACATCAGTTACTGGCCACGACAATAAACTTCCCTAGAGATTTTAGCCATAACTTGACTGCGCTACTTCCAATATTCAAGATGCTTTTCCCAAGTTAAAGAATTCATTACAATGCAGTTCGAGAAGTTGAAACTCAATTATCCTGGCTATCCGTTCAGAAGAACTGTAAATTAATTTAAAGTTTTATTAATTCAAAAATTTTCCCCCAGCAAATTTTTTTTTGCTTATTTAGAACTGAATTACCTTTATTTAAATCAAGTTTATTGTGATATGTGTATCTATTGGAATGTAATTTAATTATCTTATATTAGTTTCTTTCATCTTTTCCCAATAATTTAAAATTTGTTAAAGTTAAATTATAACTCATTTTTGAAAAGAAAGAAAAAACTTTAAGGAAAAAACTATTTTTAAGTAAATGAGTAATTTCTTCAACCTCATTTCTTAAGTAAACTTAAGTTTTAATATGGGCCCAGCACTTATCCATTAGCGATTTCTACCGGATCGTTAGTTTATATAAAAATTGTGTATCTGTGCCACTTAAAGGGCATATCTCTTTTTCTTCTGATAAAGGTTTGCTTTACAGAAACACAAGCTTGTAAACTTTCTGATCAACTCTTGTATTTGAACCGATTTTCTATTGTCATCTTGGTTAGTAGACTTTAATGGCACAAAGTCTACTGACATCTGGTAGACAAGTTTTAAACTCGTAGGTCTATTTCTAAGTGATAACCTGTAATTTCCATGTGCATTCTCCATGCAGGAAAACAATTTGCCCATCCCTAATAAAAATGAGCATTTGTTTTTCTCTCCTTGTTTCTGGTTGTAAATTTATTATAATCTTACAAATACTTACTGATCTAGTTGGTAGGAAAAAAAAATTGTCATCCAACTAACAAATCTGTATATAGAACAACATTGGAAGCTTAGAAAGATCAATAAAACATTTTACTTAAAACCAAATTTTTTTTTTTAAAAAAAATTAAGGAAATTTATATGTTGTTGAACAGATAGGAAAATACCAAGATACTTCAGTTTTAGAAGTTTGCTGATGACAATTTATATATATACACATATAGGGTGATTCATTAAGTACTGGAAAAATAGGCTACACTTTGTTTTTATTTATTCCCCCTCCAGGGGCTCCTTTGTGTTTGAAATAAACACAATGAAGTTAATACTCCATTTAACTTAGCCTATTCTAATCTCGCTTCCCTTTCCTTGCTCTTCCCGGTTGTAAAGGGTGCTAACTAGACTATTTTTTTTTCTTCATAGGGGCAGAAAAAAGGCTAAAATTGTGACCCCATCATCCTACTCAGAACTGCATGTTTGATCTGGAAATCCATGCCCTATTTTACTTTTTTTTACATTGAATTTGACAGAAAAATATTTAAATGTTCGTTCATAGGCCTATTTTCCCAGTACTTTATGAATCACCCTGTATTTTAAAAATATTTTTTGTTTAATTAAATTAGATCGGTTTATCCTTTTGTGTATTTGTTTAATGTTCATTTGTCAATTTTTACAATTTCCTTTAATTGGAAAGGGAAAATAAAAATGTTTTAGAGAGAGAAAAAGAAAACCAACTTTAGCAATTACTTTAACCTTTTTTATTAGGCAATACTACTTGCATTAGAAGCAATACGGGGCCACAGATCAGCACATTCTTTCGCTACTGGACCAGTAATTGCCGAACCTAGAGGAGAAAAATTCAAATATTAAGTTTTTATATATTGAAATCCATATGTACGAGGGGTGATCAGAAACTAAGGTTACAAGGCCGATATTCCTGGAGTTTCGTCCGTTTTACAGAAATTAGTAGTATGCGGTAATTCTAATACATGCGGTTGGCAACTGTGCTGAGTTTCAGCCACCCGCCACCTACAGCGATTAGTTTGGAAAACTGGTCTTGCGAAGAAATCCGCGCCATTATTCGATTTCTGTGGGCGAAACATGTAACTGCGGCTGAAATTACGGAGAGACATGTAATTACGGAGACACATGCTATCTCGTCAGCATGTTGCAGAACGGTGTCAAAAGTTCGCAGTCGGTAGAGAAAACGTCACTGACAAGGATCGCAGTGGCCAACCCAGGACGGCATCAACAGATTTGAACACAGCTCGCATGGAGGACCTCGCTCCAAGCGACTTTCACCTGTTTCCTCACTTGAAGACCTAGGAGGTCGACGATTCGCTTCCGACGACGAGGTGAAACACTTCGTGACAACGTGGCTAAACACGCAAAGACGGGATTTTTACCAGGAGGGAATATTCAAACTCATCCCACGAAGCAACAAGTGCCTAAATAGATATGGAGACTATGTAGAAAAATAACCTAATGTATGTATTATCTGTAGGCTGTATTGGTTGTATGAAATAAAATGTACACGTTTCACTGCAGGCTTTGTAACCTTAATTTCTGATCACCCTTGTACTTAAGGGAAAATACACAAAACAAGCAAACAACTGAAGATCCGATTTTTTGCAAATGCTTTCTATAATTTTTTTTTTTTTGTATCAGTGAATTGAAAAAAAAAAATAAAAAAAAAATGGTGCAATAAATGCCTTAGTGATATTTCAAATCCTTAATTTTCAGTAAGTAATCACATCTATGTATTTTATTTCTTGACCATTTTAAGTTAGCTATCATAATACTTCATTTACCATTGTTGCACATTAACTTGATAATAATAAAAAAAAATCTAATTTTTTATTTTCTTTATCAACAAAGCTTTGTATTTAAAATATAAAAATTGGAAATTACATCTACCAAATAACGTAAGAAAAATAAATCACAGACTGCTTAAACCACACCTAAGGGCATGTTCAAGTTTTTTACATTTTTACGAAGTGTGAAATGTAACGCAAAAGTAAAATGGTCAATTGTAATGGATGTTAATTACAACCCCCCCCCCCTCCATATTGCTTTTAGTCTTTGAATGATGGGAAGTTGATAAGACACCAACAAACCTCTGTTTTGTTTGTTGTGTATTACTAAAGACTGCAGGGAAAAGCAAAATTCATGGATAATTAATAAGTATACATGGATCAACTTACCTTTCATTTCTCCTTTGTTATTTACTATGACTCCAGCATTGTCTTCAAAGTATAAAAATACTCCATCCTTCCTCCGAAATGGTTTTCTTTGCCGAATTACCACTGCAGGCATCACTGAAAGAGAGAGTTCTCATTAAAACTACATATTCATAAAAAAACATTAATTTCAAGTAACACAGGAAATGGTTACAAAATAAAGCAATGGCTATGAAATCAACGAGCAACCAAAATAACTTCGAGCAACACTACAATCTACAGCTCAATTTCTTAGTAGTTCAAGATATAAGTAACTTTGGTAAAGACTTGACAGTAGCAATTATAAACTAAAATTTTAATAGGATGATTTTTTTTTTGTAATGTTTGATCATTGTTAATGGTACTCTTTTATTTGCCAGACTGTCATTGAACAAAGATTGGAATTTTCTAGATTCCCTAGAAATAAAAAACTAGGAAACTGATATAACTCTTATGCAATGGATGGAAAATTTTGTTGGCCGTAAGAGCCAATGAATAGAGAGCTATCTAACCAAAAGATACGACTAAAACTAAAATATAAGATTACCATGTTATATATTTCAAATGCCGTAAGGTCACAATATCAGAGTAGATTTAGTAATTAACTAAAATTTAACCTTGTTGATAAATTTTTTCAAGAGGAATGACAAATAATCATGTCAGAAAATGAAAATAGAAAAGCTTAATTTTGTCTGACTACATTCATTACATTTGATGTTAATCCTTACATTTTCCTGCTTTCCTATTAGAGAAGAGTAATTATAATAGACTGCAGAAAGACGGAGGAAGTATAATGGTCAAATCATACTACCAGTTTTTGACATAGTTTATGCGTTGAAATTTTGTGATTTACTTTTGTAATTATTGTCAAAGCCAGTTTCATCAATGAACTGCATTTAGAAAATGCTTTAAATTTCAATGAAGATCATTAATAATCCAGTTATGGGCGACGAAGTTGTGACAAAGAAGTAAAGACAGACCCCCTCCTCCCACACACATACAGCAATGACATTCTTTGCCACTGCTTCAACTGACTAAGGTAAAAGTGTCACAGTCGGAGATTACCTTTCAAAAATAGACAATATTTAAACTGAAATAAGTTCATTTATGCATCAGAATGTGCAGATGTCTGTTTCTTTGAGAGATTTCCTATTTCTTGTTTCAGAGACACCAAGTTCACAAAGGATTATGGGATTATTTGTGGCTCTTCAAAAACTTGCATTCACGCATACTCTTCTTCCACTTAAATAAGTGTTTCTAAAATACAATGTTCATGCAGCTGAAAACTTTTTGTGATGGGACTTTATTTACTTAGTGGAAAAATGTGATGCTAAAAGGCAAGTTTGTTGTTGTGAAGCCTTAGTATTAAACAATTATCATATTACTAAGCTGAGAAAGATATTGGCATCAGCTTTACAATTCCTTTTAATAATAACAAAAATCTGACATTTATGTTATACAAATCCTGATTTAGACATAGTCTATTATTTTCTAACAATAATGAACTAAATTTTCTATGGAAATCTTTACATAATTATGGCAAAATGACACACTTTCTATTTATAGTGTCTGTACTTTTAGAAAGAGAATCTAATGAAATCCCTTTAAAAAAAAAGTTTTCCTAATCATACCTTTTTTCCTTAGTTCTGGCTTTCCTTTCTTAACTGTAGCCATCACCATATCTCCGGCACCAGCAGCAGGAAGCCTATTTAAGCGACCTTTAATTCCATGAACAGCGATAATATACAGATTTTTAGCACCTGCCAAGGAAAAGAAAAATTATCTCATTATTACAAATTATCGCATAAAAGTTAACTCTTCATATTTCAAATGTGATTAATATTACTAATAATCAAATCAAAAGAATATATATGGGTTGAAAAACAAATTCGAAAAATGGAGAAATTTCTAGCAAATTCTGCCACTTGTTCAATTTTTCTACCTGA
Source organism: Thereuonema tuberculata (assembly GCA_023159025.1). Lineage (NCBI taxonomy): Eukaryota > Metazoa > Arthropoda > Chilopoda > Scutigeromorpha > Scutigeridae > Thereuonema > Thereuonema tuberculata. Next base: position 46,350,960 of record JAFIDM010004315.1, on the reverse strand, counting down.
CATTAACAACAAAAGCATTTGTGATTCCATATTTATCATTAGATGCTTACTTGAGGCTTCGTATTTTCATTACATCTCATTTAATAATATGCAGGACATTGATCACATGCTCTACACTGCTATCCCTAAACACTGAGCTTTTCACCATTTCAACATACTTGTCCACCTTAACCTCCTACAAAAAAACAACTGAGAAAACTCACAAATCGACACCCAAACCCCTTCATCAAATATATTCCCTTACTATCCACCCCTTCAGTGTTTTGTTAAACAATTGTTTGCCCTTTAACAGCATGCCCAAATATATACATTTTACTCAACAAAATGATCCCTCAAACAATGCCTCTCAGGCTACGTGGGACAAACTTGTTGCCCCCTATCTACAAGCATCAAGGATCATAAGAGCACTCTGCATATCATACATAGTAGCACATTTCAATGAACCAAACACCCCCCAACTTCACATATGCCAAACCTCTCACCCACTACAATACACTATCCCACTGGCTCCTCACTGAATCATTCTACATAATCTGACAAAGCCTGTAATCCTGTCACTATTGCTAAGTGACCCCACAGCATCACCGTGTGTTTTCATCGCGTTGTCTTAAATGTCTGCGCAGTCCCCGATGATGGAATAAGTATTCTGATACTGTTGAATAATTCTCCATTACCTTCTTTTTTATATTTATTTTCACTTATCTTTATTTCATGGACACACATTATACTTTCTCATTCAAACAAGGCCTAGTTGCAAGGTTACCTAAAATAAAAGTTGAATTTGAAGGTGATTAACATCATGTAGATTTTCCTTTTGACACAAATAGAAAATGTTAATTTCTGACCTGTATTATCTGCGCAATTGATAACAGCTCCCACTGGTAAGCCAAGGGAAATACGAAATTTTGCACCAGCTGTTCCTCCTCGTCCTATAAATACAAAAGTGATTAAGAATAACATTTCTGAGCAAATATAGATATTAAAATTATCTATGATGTAACTGTATTTATACCCAACCATCTTAAAATTCTTTTTAAAATTAACAAAAACTAGTTAGATATAAAAAAAAGCCCAATTAAAATTACATGATTTATTCACTGTGCTTCCTAAATAACATTTATGACCAACATATAAGGATATTTATTTTAATTAAAACAGATACCTGGGGTAAAAAAAAGAAAGAAAAAGGCTTGACTTCTTAACCCTTTCGGGTCTGATGTCCTCGTATGAGGAAATCATATTCAATGAGTTGAATAACAATCTTTCTATCATATAAATGCTTTGGAACCTCGTGTGCACATTTGTAAACATGTTTTTGACCAATGAAGTCACAAGCTAGGTGCGACATCTACCAGAAATTAATAAAATTGAAATTTAAAATGTCATTGGGAAGCAATGATCGAAAGTCGGCTAAGCCAAAAGTTTTATTTTGTTACATATATTTCGGTAAATTTGTTCACTTTTAATAGGTAGAAAGTAAAATATAAGGTTTTAAAGATTAAGTAGAATGTAATAGAACATTCATTTAGATATTAGTTTAGTTTTTAAATCACGTTCATGTTCTTGAATGAGGACAGTAGGTCTTGAAGCATGTGAGAAAATCGACAGCCGCCAAACCAGAAGTGATGTTTTGATTTATGTAAGTCGTTTTATTTTCTATTTTTTGAAAAACAGAAAATAAGTAAATTAAAAACAATGATTTTTAATATAAGAAAATATATATTAATCATTTAATTTTAGGTTCTTCGGATTATATATGGAAAAAAAGAAAAGAAAAAAAGAAGAAGTGTTTATGTCACACAGAAATTCAAAACCGTTCAGACTTCTAATCTTTTTCATTCTCTTCTTATTATTATTTCATGAAACACATCTTCATACTAATTAATATATTATATGTTATTCTGCAAATTTTCGGAAATAAACATAACCGTATTTCTTTTCTCAAGCTGATTGTAAAATTACAACAATTTCAGGATATAACAAATCGGTATCACGAACATGAATATACTCTTATTCGTTACATAATAATTATTAAGTTTAAAGGTATTGTTTGGGTTATTTGTAATGATTAATAGTACTTTACATGTAAGACTATATTCATGTTCGTGATTGGCGATTTGTTACCTTTTATGACCTGTTGTCCTCGTTGGAGGGCATCATAAATCTCAAACAAACAATCTTCAGAAAGTTTTTTAATAACTTTGTTTCTACCATCCTAAAAATGATTCATACCTTTTTTCAGGATTTTCCATACATAAAAAAAAAAAAAAAAATCAAGCCCGAAAGGGTTAATATGAATGAACTTATAACTGACTAACAAATCCCAGTTCTTCGTATGGTTTACAATGATGTGGATAAGAAAGAAATTAAAATTGTAAGATCATTTCAAAATGGCAGGGGTAAGCATTGCCGATCGCTACACACATACATCCACAAATTTCCCTTTTGTTGTATGGATATAATACGAATTCCAGATAGTTCATACAGAAGAAAAGCTGCTAAATGGAACTGAAATCTTTCAGTTGTAATTAAAAGACTTGATGAACTTCATTTCAAACAGTAAAGGCTACTATTTGATTGGTAAACCAAGTCCTGCCATCAGAAAAGACATAGCAGTACGATTGTAAAACGTAAGGGATACAATTATCATCTAAAAGTCAAATACTGCAAAGAAGGGAAGCTGCTTTTGGAACCAATGTAAAGGGAAACTAGCATTGTTGAATACAAAGGAGATTGTTGAAAAGTATGCCTTCGGGACCTGGGAAGTGATAGCAAGAAGGGAAAGATGAGAAAAAAAAAAAACGAAACTTACGCCTGGATAAATTAAAATGCTAAAAAAAGTGAAATATCAAAGGTTTGAAATTCAAGTTAATAAAGTTTGTATACCAAATAGTAAACAAAAGCATACAATTCAGCTAAAAAAAGAAAGCTTCAAGCATTGTTAGAAGTACTTAAATTGACATCTCTCGTGGCCTCTTGATATTTACAATGCAAGTTGAATGAATATTTGATCATCCCATCATGTGAGGATGGTTCAGATAAACCTTCTGCATAAGATCTAAAGTATGTATCTGTTTCAATTAACAAACTCAGTTCAAAAGCAACAGACTAGCAAGTAGGAGAATAATGTCTTGAGACGACAGCAGCTGGAATAGTTATCAATTGTTACTGTTGTCACTGACATTTACTCTGTTGAGATCTTTGAATGATCAATTCCTTGATGAAAGCTAACAGATCATACAATGTCAATAACCTAGTGATCAGTTGACTTCAAGGAACACTACAGATATATATTCATCTGAGTAAGGGTTCTAATCTTTAATAAAAAAGAATTAAATTTCATTGTGATAATTAAATGAGAAAGTTTTAGAAGAGATTGCTTGTCTTCACAACTTCTGGATAGCAATGAAATGAGGACTGAAACACAAATACAGAAACTTACAATGATTTGATGGTGTAAAAACAATATACATTCCGTAGAAACAATACTTTGCAATTTGATATTTTCCTGGACTAGCAATATGCAGTACGATATGCTCTCGTGATACTGGGCAGCGGCAGCTAATGTAAGTGTTCTATGTTTAACATAGGCTTGATTAAGCCATGATGTTTGGTAAGCTAGGTTTTAAATGCATTTTTGATTTCCAATGGGTTTCTCGGGATGGAACCCCAACATAAGTTGTGGAGGATTTGTACTTGAAATGATCTTGAGAAACATTGTTGAATAGTTAGGCAGCAAACCTTTAAGAAAACAAAATAGCCTACAGAGGGGCAGACTGATTAGAGGATTTCTGAATTCCAGATAATTATGAAAGGGATTGTTATAGTCCATAATTTTGCGACAAGTTGAAGTACAGCATTAACTTCCACACTACAGAATATTTACAGCCATCAGGCAACTTCTGTTTTGCTCAAGAAATTAATTGGTAGAAACAAGTTATTCAATTACTATGCTCTCAAATGAAAACTTTTAGCTAAAGCTACAAAAAAAAAAAAAAAAAAAAAAATCTGCATGGAACAGACTTTATATAATTCAGGAGCAAACAAAGAAAATTAAAAATCATTGCTATTCTTTTTAAAGAACTGAAACCCAAGTATCATCCATTTTTAGTGAGAAAATGTATATGCATAAACAAAGAGCAAAAAAAAGAATTATTCAGTTACGAAACAAACACCTTTAGCTTATCTGACAAGGAACAACTGTCAAATATAAATGCATTTTCAAAGTAATAATAATAAAATTCAAAGAATAATACAATTATATTTTGTAGTCATTATCTAGCTCTGGTTACAAGTTGATGCTAGTCCATATACTTTAATTTACATATATCAATGTTTTTATTTGATTATCTTGTGGAGTTTGTAGATTTTCCTTTCTTTTTTGAGGTGTAAAATACTGATCCTAAAGTAAATAATGCATCGACGAATTTTCCAGTAAATTGATGCTTCTACATGCATTCAGTGGATCACTTTATTCTACAAACCAAATATATCTATATTATGTTGGCATAATGTTAATCTTGTTCGTACTTTTATGCTAATGGTTAAGTTGTGTGGAGGCAAAAATAACTTAAACATTTACGAAATTATTAAAGTATGTGAAGTATGTTGAATCTTGTAATGGTAGCTTTTTTTATTTTAATTATTATTACTATATACAATTTAAGATTCAAATCTTTAATTGTGTCGTCGGTTAACGTTGTAGTCAAAGTAACAGTTAAATTACGAAAAACTATTTATGTACAGTTCAGAGAATTTAACGTCTATCGTCGTTAAAAATAAACTGTTACGAAGAAAACGTGGTAAAATAATTCCGATTGAGGCTACAATATAGTTTCATGCGGTCATTCAACAATAAAAATGTAACATTTCGCACTTAGCGGCACCGAAATATCATCAAACATTTAAATAATTTTGTTCTTGAATACTAAAACTACAAGATTTAGATAGAAATAATTAAATCAGAAATAAAGATGGCAATTGATAGAAAAGTAATTATTCCCTTACCTCTCTTCGACATTTTGGTTTGGAAAGGCAACCGGAAAAAGGAAGTGATGTGAGCAAAGAAGACACAATTCCGGAAGTGACTGTTGCTGCCATCTACCGACGACTTTGTGTTCTTCTTAATTCGCAGTTGCATATTTTGTTGGCTTGTTGAGTAACATCAAATACGGAGTATCTTGTATAAATTTGCCCCCTAAAACTTCTGTTTGCTGGCCTAAAATAAATGGTGTTCAAAATTTAAATAAACAACAAACATGCAGTGGCACAAAGGATCTATTATGGAGGCGATTGCTGAAGCGAAAGCCAAGAATGTTGTGTTCCTCGTTTTTGTATCAGGTACGAAGAAGAAATCAGTTTTCATGGCGATATTCCTTTGGAGAAACTTCTGTTACTTTAAAACGGATTCTATTACTGTGAAATTGTTAGTTATGTGAAGTGATAGAAAGTTGTCCAGTCGAAAATGAAACTAAAATCTTTCAAAAAGGCTTTAGAAATAAATCGGTATTAAAGTTTCGCAAGATCATGGTCAGATTTAAATTCTCTTTTACGATTTAAAATGTTCTTTGTCCCGACTTCCCTTATTTTCCTAAAACTAGACTTAGTTTACGTATGTTTGTAGTTACAGTTCGCTTCATATTCTGTGCAGGATAAATAAGATTGTAGATAAATTTGGCAAAGAAATGTGAAAACCAAATTATAAATCACTGACGTGGAATAACTAAATTAGAATTTTTAAGTTTCGTGAAATCATTGGTGAATTTATTATACATTTTTTTACAATGTAGAGAATGATTTCGTCGACGAAAATGACTTCCACAATGTACGTCCATTGATGAAGTGCGATAGATGTGGTTTCAGTTGTAATGAGAAAATAATCCTTCCAGCATCCTAATGAAATTGTACAATTGTCATATTGGTGGCATGAAATGTGTTTTTGTTTCTGTCTGTATTATCCTTGGTAACGGAAGTTAAGGACATGGATCAAAACATTGTCTAAAATTGATTTAATCAGATTGTATGTTCATTTTTACACCATGAATCAATTTAATTTGAAAGGGACTGCGTAGCTGTTTAGAGTTAGTTTTCCTAAGTTTGACCTATCTATTGCAGTTAGCAGAAAGACAAGGAGATAAAAAAAGAAAATGAAATTCTCAGCTAATTTGTGAATGGAAGGAACTTGAATAATAATAATAATAAACCCTCATCTAATGCAGATTAGATCACTGAAGAAATTGACTTACTTTATTAATCTTCAACATAAACTCCTCAAATCGTAATATTTCAAAAGCCTCATCGGCTTTCTTTATCAAGCTTATTATAACTTAAAAAGGGAAAAAAACATACGTCGTTGTCTTCCCCAAATTTAACAATATGTGAGCCAATTTCTCGTAATGATGCACTTTTGGCTTATTGCGCGTTCCCAATTTTCAACAAATAATTAAAAATTGATGTAAACGTTTAATAATAAAAAAGACACAATTTCTAGAAAATAGCACTTCCTTCCTTCACATTTTTGCCTAAATTTAATTGTTTTGTTTATTAACGACAACGAAATAGCATGTGACGGAGGTGAGATAGTTGCAATTTCAGCCCGTTCCCATTCAACTACCTCCACCTTTGATGTCTGTGAAAGACAAAATAAATTTTACTTGCTTAGAATTCTTATTGATATGGATTAGTTTGAAAGTAATAATACTGTCTTGGAAAGCAAGCAATTTTTAAACAATTCCATGTTAGTTAAAAAAAAATGTGATGCCTGTTCCCGAAATGAGTTCTCACCTCCATCACACAAAGTAAATACTTATTTTCTGAAAACGCAGAAATCTTGTCTTGGTTTTCGAGATGTCCAATTGTCATGGCCACCTTTCCTCAAACTACCCAGCACATCTTTTGCTTCCGCTAAGTACAGATTTTGTTAGGATTCCTAATTGAAAATCGAATTTATGCAACATATACAAATAGGTTATCACCTCCGTTCTCATCCTAAATTGTTGAAATATTAAGATTTTCTTTTAAAAATTGAGCTAAATCCATTGCAATTGAAACATTCTTGATAGCATTCTTGAAGCGGCTGTTGCTGCTAATAGATCAAAGAGATCCATAAAATAAACATTTTCTCACCTCCGTCACATTTAGCTTAGTGACCATGGTGAGACTACTTGTTCGGAGGCGAGACTTACTTTGGAGTGAACCAAAAACTCACGTGTTTCTAAAGGAATCAACCTATAAAATGCATGATTACAAAATATATACTTTTAAGGAAAGTAAATTGAATGAAACGGAGCTCTATCATTTTGCTGAACTGTGCAAGATTTAGGACAGAAATTTCGAAACAAATGATCAAATCGTATAAAAATCATAATTTCTATTAAGTCTTTTTTCCAGCATAACAATCGTTTGGCTTGGGTTCGTTAATGTAGGCTATGCGAGGTTTTTTATTAAATTTATTGGTTTTGGCAGAAATACAGGTTTTTAGTAATTCAGTAAGTTACAATTTGTTAAATGGAACAATTACGGTAGCCATTACAACATTTTTTTTTTAATATTGAAATAAAACTTTGGTCATTATATCCAGTCGGCAATAATAGGTTTGTAAAGCCGATTTATAACAAAAATAAGATTATTGACTTAATACCTGAAGCAAAGCACCCAGGTAGAATTCGGCACTGCTTTGATAACTGGAAAAAGGCAGTAAGAGTATTTGTCAAACAGTAACATCTTATTCATGAGTTACATCAGTTATCTTAAGTCTGAAATTCTGCTTAAGTTAGTAATATTAAAGTTGATTTGGCTGATCGCCTGCACTTCTGTAACTGCTATCTCACCTCCGTTTGTACTACTTTTTAGCTAATCTATATTACTAAAATCTTTTATTTCTCTTTCTGTCTGTCTGTCTGTCCGGCGCAATTTTCTGAGAGAATGGAAAATAGAAATAATTTTTTCAATGAAACATCCGCGACAGGAATCGAACCAGCAACCTTCTGATCCGAAGTAAGATGTCTTATCCATTAGACCATAGGGACTACAACTCTCTTCATATTTTTTGTTTACTTATATCTCCTTTCCTTTCCCCCATCAATTAAGAATGTATTCAATCTTTTTTTTGAATCTCAAGATTGTTTATTTATTTCCCATCCGTCAGTTTATTTGTAATTCGAAACTGACAATTACAACTATTATTGCTGAAACGTTGCAATATTTTAAATATTCTTACTTTACCAAATTCTATGTGATATTGAAAAATATGTGCATGTACGCGGCAGATGTTGGAGTAAACAAAACAGAGTCAAGATAGAAAGAAGCACTCTTTTTTTTGAGGTGGAATACCGAAAAAATCACTATTTGCAGCTCAAAAACCATCAATATTTGTAACTCAAACGTCACTGAAAAGTGGCAATTACTATAAAAATGAGAGCCAAAAATGAAAGCAGCAGTACTTTTACTAGCTAGAATACTGAAAAAACACTATTGTAACTCGGAAACCACTGAAAAGTAACAATCTACAGTATATTACTAAAATCTTTTATTTCTCTGTCTGTCTGTTGGTATGTCCGTAGCAATTTTCTGTGAGAATGGAAAATAGAAATAATGTTTACAATGAAACATCCGCTACAGGAATCGAACCTGCAACCTTCTGATCCGAAGTCAGACGTCTTATTCATTAGGCCATGGGGATTAGAACTCTCTTTGTATTGCTTTTTGACTTATCTCTCCTTCCTTGCGCGTGTACACGGCAGATGTTGGAGTAAACAAAACAGAGTCAAGAAAGAAAGAAGCACCCTTTTTCTGAGATAGATTACTGAAAAACACTATTTGTAACTCAAATACCTGGCATCATGTCAAAGTTAAGAACTTACCAAAGAACGAGATTGTCAATAACATCAATCGAGTGATAAGTCAAAGAATACAAGGTGAGACTAGAGAGTATTTAAGTTGGTTGGTTGGTTGGTGTTTAATGGCGCAAAAGCAGCTGCGGCTAAGCTGCGCCAGAGAGTATTTAAGTGAGAATAAGATTGATACTTCTGATAATCCAGAACACGAACATCTCTATCTGCCTGAATATCTGAACTCGTTGAATCTCAGCGGGTATTCCTCAACATCGTTTGTCATTGAAGATTGGATCTCCAATAATATTGTTGCGAATCATCAATCCCAAGTTTGCATACTGCAATGGAACTCAACTTAAATGGCATTCATTCGATAATGATCTCATAGAAACCGAAATTATAACAGAACTCACAAAGGAGATTTTGTTTTCATCCATAGGATGTCTATGGAACCATGCGATAATCTACTTCCATTCACTTTCACAAGAAAACAATTTCCGATCAGACTTTCTTAAGCGATATTTATCAATAAAGCTCAAGGACAGACTCTAATAAAATTGCCATGTATTTGGAGAACGTTGTCTTCACTCACACACAACTTTGAGTCACAAGTCGTCAGAATTTGGTATCTTCACTCGAAAGAATAGTCACAATCAATTCGTTGCCAAGAATTTCGTATACAAGGTACGATCTTCACTCATCATCTACATTAACAAACATCCATCTCAACATATCTCTTCTTCAAATATCTATATCAATCAATTTGCCACGGGTAATGGTGATAATTAAGAAAAGAGATTCAAGAAAGAAAGAAGCACTATTTCTATAAGATAGAATACTGAAATATCACTATTTGTAACTTAAAAACCAATGGTCTTTGTAACTCAAACACCACTGAAAAGTATATCTATATTACTAAAAGCTTTTATTTCTCTGTCTGTTTGGTGCAATTGTTGTAATTTGTGAAAATAGAAATAATTCCTACAAATTCACTATGGTAATCGAACATGCAACCATCTGCTCCAAAGTTAGACGTCTTAGCCATTAGACCACCAGGACTACATTCTCATCTTCATAAAAAATAAAAATGTATCATAGATATATGATTCACATGCTGGTTCTAAAAACAGTCGGGGATTGACAGAATATAAACATCAGAAATTAAATTTAAAAAAAAAACTTTTAAAAAATTTTAGTTTTAGTTTACTTGATTTAGTTTGTGTGTGTTTTTAATAAATAAAAATTTGTTTTCCGTTACATATGCGGAGGCTTCCGGAGCGAAGCGACGGGTAGCCGACTAGTAACTCATAAAAAATTAAATTGTAATTTGTATTTGTGGATTGTAAGTATTAATGAAACTAATATCAGCATGCACAAATCAATTTAGAAGTTTTAGCACCGTTAAATTAATTTAATTATGCAGTGTTTATCAAGCAAAACAAATAAAAATTGAACACACACATCTATTTTGGTATAGAAATTCGTTAAATACAGGTTTAAAATTGTTTATTCACTGTTAGCGGGACAAAGAAGGTGTATTTTTCAGAAATGCCAAGATATTTTTGTAAATTATGTAACACATTATTTTTGCAGAATTTATTTTTGTGTGGTTGAGGTGAGGTGATCGGTGTACACAAAAAAAAATGCTAAAAATAGATAAATCGTCGTTAAACTTTGTGTTTAGTTCCTTAACATGATCACACACACATATATCTAGCTTGCGAACTAATTTTCAATAAAAAAAATAAAAACTGATATTCGAAGATCTTCAACTCTCTATTTTGCATCATTTTCAAAAATTGGCTCATGTATGTTTTTCCCTTTTTATGTTATATTAAGCTTGATAAAGAAAGCCGATGAGGCTTTTGAAATATTGTGATTAGGAGAGTTTATGTTGAAGATTAATAAAGTAATTCGGTTTATTTCAAGATGATTTCGGTTAAATTGATTTACTGTTGAACACATATACAATAAATGTTAGTAATACTGTTCAAAAATGTAATTCAGAGAGTCGTTAAGAATAAAAATTAAACAATCAAGAATACCGATGATTCTGTTATAATAGTTTCTGAACCAAGCTGTTCTATTTTTGCAGTAGTAAATCATTCAAATTTGACAAACACGCTGTCTTCTGTTACATATTATCATGCTTAATCTGTTTATGGATAATTAAATTGAATGCATTTATGTAAGCAGTCCAAATGAAACGAAGACTTTAGAGTATAAAATTAAATTTCCAAAGAGACTTAATTCAATATTTAAGCAGTGCTCAAAAGGGTACAGGATGTATCCTTTGATTGCACAAACCACTTATATTTATTAAATGACTTTTGATGTGCCAAGAAAAAAAAAATCAAATCATTATTGGGAGTAGATCTCAGATATGAGATTTGATACCTTTGAGAAAGGTTAGTCATAAAAGGATATGAAATATTGGAAGACTGTTAAGTAATAATAATTATTGTTTTTGGTAATATTATTTTGAAGTATTACATAATATTAAGCAGGTTAAGAGACAGGATTACCATTGCTTTAAGCACTGTTACTTAATCCTGTTGTAAAAAAAATAAATAAAAAGAGCAGCTGAAGCTATTCTAATAGCTTTTTGTAGCATAAATAAATCAATTTTGCATACATTTCTGAGTTTACTTTATTCAGTTAGCTTAATTACACAAGAAATTAACTGAAATGAGACCTGAAAACCTCAACACTTATTTCACTAATTTAAAAAAAAAAAAAAAAACTGCTTAAATTCTCAACAGTCATGTTGTTGTTAATATTTTTCTTTTCAAGATTTCACTTTTGATGTTTCTGTTTATGGTTGGAGCCGTTTTCATTCTTTTAGTGAATCTTGGAAATTACTGGAATCATGGTATTAAAATAAAACCATGCATTAAAATTTAAAATTTGATTTCATTTAAAAAAAAATACATTATAAGGCAGTTTTGACTGGTTAAATGTTGTGGTCAGCCAATGAAGAATAATAAATTGTTGGGATGGAAATACAAAGGAATTGGATGAAAATTAATGAATGATTAGAACATTCTTTCTAAATAATACAGTTAAATAACTTTTTTCATCTAAGACCTTATCTCAAAAGTCATTGATATTTTCCTTTCCGTTGACCATCATCTCAGACGTCATATCTCTTGTAAGCTCATTTCAAGTGCTGCTGGCACTAATTCATAACTATTGATTATTCCCTTTAATTGAGATCGTCAAGAATCCCAACTGACAAGTCAGACTTTCTGATGTTATAATTTTTAGCAGAGTTAGTCAGTGCTTTTATTTATCCATAAAAATTTCTCCTTTTCTGCTGCCATTCATATTTGTCCTCGTACCTCTTTTGATATAGCTGCACCTATTCACTTGCAGAACTCATTGAAACAATATCATTGAGTCAATTTTTTTTTCTTTTAATCTATCAATTGTTTCTATTCCTCTTGCACAAAGTAATTACCATAATTTGTGCTACTCTCCATTAATTAGAACTAAAATTCTTCTTTCTTTTAAGTAAAAATTCCTTTTAGAAGTTCAACTTTTTTCTTCATCTATTTGAATTGCAATTTTTTGCTGAAATTGCGATGGTTAAAATCAGAAAAATTAAAATTCATTAAAGAAATTTTAGTTTCAAATCAAAACTAAATTCCTTTTTAAAACTTTTTCTTTATTTCATAGGTATAACAGCATACTCATAAAAGTTAAGACAGATACTGTGGGTAGACGGGTATGTGTATGACTGGGGCCTCAAAATTAACTGTTAGCAACATTTTAAATAAAATTAGTATTCCACTCCTCAGAATTGCACTAATAGATTAGAATTTGCAATTTGGAGCTCCGATCTTGCAATGAACAACAAGACACTAATTAAGAACATAATGCCAAGGGGATTTTTAATTTTACTGGGTCTTCAAGTCATTTTTACATAATTTTTGATGCAGTAACTCTACATCTGCTTGAAGTACTAAAAGGAACTTCAATTTTCAGACTTGATTCTTAATAATTCTCTGCAAGAGTATCACTTTGAAAGAACACAATTCTCAGTTGCAGATTTGTATTTTTAATTTATAGGTGAAGATGAAGAATCACATAAAATGAATTCTACGCTGACAGCACCTCAAGTGACCAAGTGTATGGAAGAGATGCAGTATGTCGCTGTAACATTACAATCTAATAGGTATGTTTTTGATTTTTTTATTCTCATTCATGAAATTGTAGATATTTCTAATAATACATTCCATCTATACTTATTGGAAAGTATAGCTGCCATTCCTTGCATAAACTTTGAAAAGTTGTACTGATTTAATTCATTCATTTCTCTTGTAATCTACGCCACACGTGCTGTTTCTTTCAATCCTATTTCTGATCATTACTGTTTCTTTACTATATAAACTGTTTTTGTTAAATAATGAATTTGCATTCTGTTTATATAAACCTTTGAATTCAGTGTTGTCGTCAGCCTGGGTTAGTTAATATGAAAACAATGTCTTCTTACCTTTCCACCATAATAAAAGAAAATACGACTTCAAATAGTGGCAAATTTTCGGAATTTTATTTCGTCATTCCTTTTTCAAGCCAAAAATCTTAAAAACTATAGACAATGGGATTCACTTAATGATATCACAACGATACAAAAGTTACAAATAACAAATAAATTGAAGCACATGTCTTATATTACATACTAGCTGTACCCGGCATGCGTTGCAATGCCACTCAAAGAAAGAAAGGGCTCGTAAGAAGTGGCCGTAAATATAAGGTCCCGGTGTCGATCGGGAGTGGGACACTTAGGCCCTTGTTTCGCCATCCCCACCCAAGTGTGGTGGACCGTCCTTTTCATTAGGAGAGCGAATTTTTCCCTTTTTCCAATTGACTTAGGGGGCCCGAGAAGGGGCCCTAAATATAAGGTCCCGGTGACGGTCGGGTGTGGGACACTTATGCCCTTGTGTCGCCATCCCCCCACCTAATTGTGGTGTCCCTGCCCCCCCATAGGAGAGTGAAATTTTCCCTTTTACAATTGACTTGGGGGGGGGGGCCGAGAAGGAGCCCTAAATATAAGGTCCCGGTGTCTATAGGGGGTGGGACACTTAGGCCCTTGTGTCGCCATTCCCCCACCCATGTGTGGTGTCCCTGCCCCCCAAAGGAGAGTGAAGTTTTCCCTTTTTGCAATTGACTTGGGGGGGGGGGGCCGAGAAAGGGCCCT
>JAFIDM010004315.1:46303227-46336829 GCA_023159025.1 Thereuonema tuberculata | reverse complement strand
GGGGGGGGGGGGGCGAGAAAGGGCCCTAAATATAAGGTTCCCGGTGTCGGTAGGGGGTGGGACACTTCAGCCTTTGTGTTGCCTTCCTCCCACCCAAGTGTGGTGGCCCTGCCCCTCATAGGAGAGTGAATTTGTCACTTTACACAATATTTGTGTAGTTCTTATTTTCACCACCAGGTGGATATTGGGTTTTTCAGGGGTTTTACCCCTTTTCAACCCCTTGGGGGGGGGGGTCCGGGTTCTAAGGTAGCCTATCTTTTCCGCAGTGTCCTAAAGAGTAATTCTGCAAAGTTTGGTCCAGATAGGTCAAAGGGCCTAGGAGTCTATAAAGGACAAAGAAAGAAACAAAGATACATTCATTTTTATATATATAGATGACATTGATATCCAACAAAGATTAATTGTATCAAGAAAGATACAATCACAAAGCCAATTCATCAAACAATACTTCATTGACTGATTGTTTAAAAGAAAACTTTGACGACTCATCAGTTAAAGTCATAAACCTTGGATCTAATTTAATCCCATCGTTCCTGTTGATATTTTTCCCTTTAGTATTCCTAATAATGATACTCTCAACTATTTTCGAAGTTTGGAATCGCTCTTTGTGTGAAGAATTTGAACTACTTGGCTAATGCGATGTCCTAATTTTATTGAATGTTCTGCTATCGCCGATATATCAACCTTTTGGTTTTTTACATAATTAATGTGTTCTCGAATGCACTCACTTATTGCTCTCTTGGTCTCCCCAATATAAAAATTATCAACAGATCCACAATTTACCTTATAAACCACCACCATTTGATTTTGATTTTCTCTATGATTTAATTTACTGCATAAAATGTTTTTCAATTTGTTTCTGTAACTAAACTCTACCTCTATACCATACTTTTTACAAATTTTCCTCAATTTTGAACTATTGCTATTAGTATAAGGAAATTAATTAAATAAATTAAAAATGACATAAATAAACAATCAATCAGTGAAGTATTGCTTGATGAATTGGCTTTGTGATTGTATCTTTCTTGATACAATTAATCTTTGTTCGATATCAATGTCATACGTAATATAAGGCATGTGTTTCAGTTTATTTGTAACATTTGTATCGTTGTTATATCATCATGTGAATCCATTGTCTATAGTTTTTCAGATTTTAGGCTTGAAAAAGGAATGACGAAATAAATATTCCGAAAATTTGTCGCTATTTGAAGTCGAATTTTCTTTTATTATGGTTAAAAGGTAAGAAGAAGTTATTTATATATTATGAACTCTAGGAGAAAGATTCGTGAGGAGTATGGAAGTTTTACTTATGGTTAATATAAAGTTTAGAGTTTTATTATTTTACTGCAAAATTATTTCCTTAAATTTATATAATCTAATAGGAAAGCGAATTGCCTCAAAGACCTATTTAGGGCACTGGGAGTAAAAGCTCCAAACATATGGCAAATATGGGGCACAGTCAAGATGGAAGGACAAGTCTGGCATGCACCAGTTGTTGCTTCTATGAAGTATCCAATGTCCTTTTGACAGAAGCCAGGGTAAACCTCGGAACCTGCCTGGAGGAATAATCAGGATAAAATCCCTAACCACATCAGAGATTGAATCTGATTTCTCCAGCATCTATCCCATGCTCAATACAGTATAAATTAATAAGTTATTCTCTGAACGTTGTTGTTTTGAATGAAATTATACAGGGTGGCGCACATAACCGGCCCCAATAGGCATTTTTTTTTTATTCTATTATTATTTTGGGACTGGCTTTATGTGCGCCTCCCTGTGCATTCTAATTTTTCTAGAATTGTCCATCATTAAAACTATAGCCAAATCCCAGAAGTTGATCAGTTATGATCTCAGTGGATTGTGATTTACCTCTATTAAACATTTCATTTTGATCTCTAAAGGAGGCATCAGAAACATTATTTGATTTGTCCATACATAGATGGTTCCGTATCGAAGAAATAGACTTGATTATTGAATTAACTATAAAAAAAAAAATTATACCTAAACAACTATTTTAAATTTAAATAACTTTTCTTTTTTTTTTTTATAGTGAAGTTTGTAAGCAGTTCTCACAGATTTGTATCCTTTTTGTGTGTGTTTTTCTACAGGATGATTATGAAAATTTTGATATTTTGCTGAATTGGCATATGAGTTGATGCAGTTAAAAAAGAAAGTTTAATGGTCCATTGCCAACATTAGAGAGACAAGTAAATTACAGGAAATCCTCCTATTGGTTGCGGAGTTCCGAGATAGTTGCGTTCCTGTAAAAGCTCTTTTTATAGAATTTCGTCCACAAAAAATAACAGTTCTTACGGGAAAATAAGAAGAAAAAAAATAGTTTTTTTTTCAAGCATTGTAACACTAAACTCCAAAATAGGTAAACTTTACATGAAAATAATGATAAAATGAGTTTAAGTACAGTAAATAAATAAATAAATGTTGCATTTTACCTTGTAAAAAAACTGATAGTTTCAGCCTTTTTTTTCCAAGTCGGTGTCGATTGTGAATGCTTTCGCTTTAATTGTAAGCAACATTGCTCCCGATTTCTTCACATTTTGGCTATTAATCCATTTGCTTAGCAGTCTTTCCACCTCTTTAATTTCTTTAGGCTGTGATCTTATTGGCATCGATCAGTCCCATTGTACTTTGTTTAATTTTATCAGAATTGCCGGGGATTACAAGCAGTGTTGATGCCCTTAACCCAGTTAATCTCATGATGTCACATATTCTCAAGTTTCATTGAAAACCCTTTATTATTTGAAGCTTCTCTTCAATAGTTAGTGCTTTCTATTTCGCTTACTTTCTCCTGGCTTGCTTAAAGTATGATTTAGACTGTATAATGACTTAATGAAATAATTGGTAAACAATTGGCATGAAAACATCACAACAATGTAAACAGGGTGGTCAACGAAGGACAATAAGTTCCTTCATGAGTGCTTTTTCCTTAGATTGTCAAGATTGTCTTGCCTCTATTTAGGGGTGGGCGAGTACTCTAGTTTTCGAGTATCTGTCGAGTATTTTTTAATACTCGGAGCTCGAGCGAGTAGTGGAGACTACTCGAAAATGCGAGTCGAGTAATTAAAAAGTGTTGAAAATGCCGATCGCTATTATTTT
Organism: Thereuonema tuberculata; assembly: GCA_023159025.1. NCBI lineage: Eukaryota > Metazoa > Arthropoda > Chilopoda > Scutigeromorpha > Scutigeridae > Thereuonema > Thereuonema tuberculata. The sequence goes on along the minus strand of JAFIDM010004315.1, from coordinate 46,333,715 downwards.
ACAAAAAATATGTTTGAAAATTAAAAACATACTCGAGTGTGTGTTGTTTTATTTAATCCCAAATGAATACTGATTTAATTCGTATAGTCACGCAATAAGTAGAATAATTAATTCAATAGTCATCTATTTTGTTCCCGAAAAAAGTAGTCGGTGCAGACGGGACAGAGACGGGACCAAGACAGCATCGCAGACGACACGTAGTAATCTTTATCGTATCAGTATCGGTAAAAAAAGTTACACTTGACCCTCTTTTTTCCTATATTTGTATCTTGAAGTATGGTCATTTCAGGTAAATTCATCAATTTTTTTTCACATTTTAACATTAAAAATGAAGTAAAAGAAAAAGATTAAGTCAAAATTTAATAATTTTGAGTTTATACATTTGTAGGCCTATATAATTGTAAACCAATATCTTAGAGATAAGGAATATTGTTTGTTTTAAATTTTATAATAAAAACTATTGGAAACTAAGTCTTTTACTTATAACCCGTGCTACTCGACTTGACTCGATACTCGAGTAGTTGGCTCAACTACTCGACTCAAATAAAAAAAACCACTACTCGCACACCCCTACCTCTATTGGACAGAGGGAATCACTCATGAATGAATGTGAATTCCTGTAATGTTGTAAATGGTCCCTAATTCATCAAATATGTTGGAATAAGTTTGCATATAAAACATGCATAATAGGAGGTCTTCCTATCTATCAAAAAACATTTTTGACTGAAATTAACTGTGCACATTTTGGATAAATAGGTAAATTTTGAGTTGGAATTTTTTTGGCAGATTTTAAAGCATTTGTGCTATAATAAGAACTGCTTAGGCAGTTCACTATGAGCTATTGAAGCTGTCTTCATAAGGAATGAATTAAAAAAATGCAGCCCAGACCAGAATTTTTATAATTTCACCAATTCTGATTGAAAACTATTAGACCACCTAATGCTACTGTAAATCATTACTTTTAAAATAAGCATTTCTATTTTTTAAATTTAAATGATGCTTTAACGATTGTAAAAGATAAGGAAACATCTTCACACTATGATATTTACTGCTTTAAAAAGACAAGGTTTTAAGAAAATGATATGATTATTTTGTAGTAGGAAATATAATGTAACATTATACAGATAAATATTAAATTGTCAAAAAAAAAAAAATAATAACCTCCATAAGATCTTAAATTTGTCTTTTCAATTCTGTTTTGAAATAAAGCATAATAATGTCAGTCTAGCAGAGGTCACAGTGTGCTGTAAAGGAAAAAATTGAAATTCTATCTTGCCAAATTATATTAGCAGAGTCATGCAATTTTTTTTTTTTAAATCTAGTTTTCTTAAAAAATATATTGAAGTAAAAGGAAAAAAAAGTGCATTAAATAATAAGATATTCTGAAATTTCCTACAAATTGTTTTGTTAAGCATTGAAAATTGGCTAGTTTGTTTTAATTCTGAGCTATATCATCAAGCGGCATCCAAACAATAAAAATCAGCTTACAAATAATTTTATATTGATTATAATTTTAAATCCTTGAGCAAATTATTTCTTGGTAACAGATCGATTTGAGTATATATCATCAAAAACTGATTTAATAATGATTTCCCAACTGCTGAAAAAAATCATTATTAAATTGATCTTCTTTTATATGAATCGAGAAAGAAAGTCTTTCAAAATACTGGTCAGAAAATGAAAACAAACTATATTTGTATTCCATGGATTCCATTCAAAATGTATTTTTAATTGTAGATTATATACATTGAAACTATATTGCAAATAATGTTATTAATAAACTGGCATGTAGTGAAGAGAACACGTACCACTGGCTAAAGATATTGGCACATTTTCTATTATAATGTAGATATGAGTCATAGTCTGTGATCTGGTGTTTACAGATATTATGATGGGAAACACAATTCCTCATCAAATATACTGATGAGTCATATTTTTGAGAAACTGAGTGAACGCCTGAATTGTAAATGTTGAAAATTAACTGCTTTAACTTTAAAACGGAATTATTCTTTTTCATGTCAAAATTTACTTACTGATTTGAAGGATTAATGATTTTCAGATATAAAAATGTAATTGCTGAAAGAAAAAAAAATTGTTATTCCTTAACCAATAATTGCCAGATCCTGTTGTTGTGGTGCCTTGTGTTTATTTCATTGGTGAAGGAGGGGTTCCTTTAGAAATTGTGGCAGGACATCTTTCCCCTGAAGAATTTCTTAACAAAATAGAAAAAGTGAAGCAGGTATTATAACTTAACCTATTAATTTAAAATTTCAATAAAATGTTAAAATTATTAATATAAATGTTTAAATCTTTAGGAAACCATACTACTATACCAGACTTGATGAGAAAATAATTTAGGTTAATTTTGTTTTTGACCAACCAATACATAATCCACTTGCCAGCAGCAAGTAACAAAAAAAATCATTGGAAAGAGTACAAAGATATTGCCTCGTGAATGGTAAATAGGTTGGAGTACAATTATAAATAAAATTAAGTACATGAAATAATTAGCAATTTAATTTAAAAATTTCTATTTGGATTAAACAAGTTTTTGGTAACAAAACAGAAGACTGGGAAATAACTAAGCAAATATTTCATTTTATTTTTACTTGATTTTTAATTTGTTTTTCCGTAGCAAAATGTACAAAAGATTGCATTTTAAAGATCTGTTGTAGATTTTTTGGTGAAAAACCCAATTTTGTGATTCCTGACTACAGGAGCAGCTTAAAGCTATTAGGATCATATCATTGTGTGGTCAAGTATGAAGTTGATATGAATTTAAATATTAAATGAAATGTAGAATGAAAGAACTATAAAAACTTTACAGTTGTACTTGGAGGTCATGGCTTATTCATCTAATGGTATGCTGGTCAGTCTGGCTGGTAAAAAAAATCAGAGGATTGTATACTGATTGTTATTGACCCATGTACATTTCCAACCATCTTCACATTTACATTTCATAATTCACATGCAAGAATAGTCTCCTTTGCTCTTCCTTTTTGTATTCGGTTTGTTCATATCTATTGCTTATTAGCTGATTTCTTATTAACTATTGTAAACTTTTGTTGACAAACGAAAACCTATGTTGGAGACTTAATTCCATTATCACATGTTTGCTCCATGTAACCTCATTCCTCTATTCTGGGAATTTTCAATTCCAAATTTGAAACAGAAATTTTTAGAGATCAAAAACCAGTAATTTTCTTGTTGGAACTACACAAAACAACAGGAATTGTTCTTATGTTACTGGACGCTTCCAAAATTGCTTAAAAGCCATACTGTATATTCTCTTTCTTCTTGGTTTATACAATATAGTAATTAGATAGTGGAAATTGAAACAAACAAAAATAGCATCCCCAGATCAATGTGTGGGCTCGCCTGCAAAACATTTCTTATGGTGTAGCAAAGGATATGTTCTCTCAGAAAGGCTCACTTTAGGACCACCTAGCTCCTTAATGGACCGTTTCTGGACATGGGTTCATTAGGAATATATTGATCCTTAGCCATTGCCCTACACATGGTTTGAATATTACACACAAATTTTGCAATACCCTGTATAACTTCGATAACTCGACTTCCTATAAGTCGAATAATCCGCCAACTCGAACTTTTAATCAAGTCCCGAATCATTCCTATACTTTTCTTTAAAAAACTGTGGTCGATAACTCGAAGTGAACATCTTCTAATTCGAAGTTTTTGTGATAGATTTCCCCGGTAAAAAACATAATTCAGTTCAAAACTTCGAATGCCAGTCCACTCATGTCTTCCTTCTGTGAATTGCAATGGCATCCACTTATGTCACACATTCTTGGAATGCCCTTCACCCCCCCTCCATTGTCCGAGAGGGTAAACAGATAAGAGATTGTGGAGGGAAGGGTTCACTTTGGAGAATGTAGGGGGGAACAGCACCTGTTTTGTGAGGGGGAAATTGGGTCCTTCCCGGTCGCGTGTAGAAAAAGTTGCGCATTCCTGATAAGGATTCCCAGCTGGACGCTCTTCTCTCTCTGACTCCGTGGTGCTGCAGTTGCGTTCTTTGAATTGCGCTTGTTGAATTAAGCAGCATTTTGTATCCATAATGTCTAAGCAGAAATTGATCACGCTTACTTTAGATCAAAAAGCAAACCTTATTTTGGAGATTGAAAAAAATCCTCAGTTGAAAAAGAAAGATGTGGCTGCTAAGTATGGCATACCTCCAAACACTTTATCTACGATTTTGAAAGATAAACAAAAGATTTTGAGCCGCCATGGATAAGTCGGATATTTTTGAGGGTCCCCTGGGACTTCGAGTTATCGAAGTTCGACTGAATATGTAAATAAATCAGGATTCTGTTTATGCTGATTTATGTTCAGAAGCTCCCAAGAAATTAGGAATTGAAAGTATGATTTTTGCCATGTGTCCTTATGTAAACATTATCTATTACTTTTTATTTTGTTTTATTAATGAAATATTTTACTGTTCTTAGATGCAAAAAAATCATTCAAATAGTTTGAAGGCCTCGCCTTATTCTGAAGCAAGTGGGAGCTCAGCTGACACCCCCACATCGTCATCTAAAGAGAAGGTAAAGTAATCGAGTTCATCTTTAATATTCAATAATTATTAGGGTCTTTAAGGAATTATTAACAGATTCTAAAAGCTTATGAATATCAAGACCAATATTTAAATCTGAGTCTTTGATTTTGTCTGATTTGTAATGATGAGCAGTATTGGAACTATTGGCAGAAGCTTCCATTTAGGCTCTGAAGGAAGGTAGTTTCATTTTCTGTTCTGTTGATAAACTTAATTGTGGTTAGTGAATGAAGTAGTACCATTAGTTTGAAATTTTATTTGAAACATTTTAAGAAATGAAGATGACTTTTTAAGCGAGTGTTAAGTTAATGGGAGTTGTAATCACAATAATATATTAAAAAAACCAACTTCCTAACTCTTTCGTCATGTGCTGCTCATTGATCCATTTCGATCCCTCCTTATTTGATCAAATATATTTCAGTAACTCAGTTTTGAAAGAGAACCCCCAACTGGTCCCCAAATGATACTCCTCATTTGGGTAAGTTTTTACTTGTGTTAAGTTTTTTTTTTCATATCTTCATTAATTGATCAGAAATCACTTTCCACAAAAATCATTTCTTCCTCTTTTAAATAGAGTAAATAAAAGTAAGACAGTAATCCAACATTACAGTAAGTTAATTGCCTGAAAGTTCCATTTGGAATAGTCTTTTCTTGGCAGTTATGTTAAAGTGAGACAAACGAGAGGTATTCAGGAGATTTACTTTTATGTTATTCATATAACTGATGAAAAGAATACTTTTTACTTGAGATTGTTTATGTATATTAAGTTAGTTAAAGTGTCCCAGCACAGTCCTGCGTAGGCCCTTGGGGTCACGGGAGGTAAGGTTCCTGGCGTTTCGTGACCAATGGAACTAAGGTCAGCCTGATGCCCGCCCACCTATAACTTCTGGGAAAGAAATCCGTTACCCATTCACAGAGGGTTGGTTACACCCTAGGACCCGTTTGGAGGAGAATGCAGCTTTGGAAAATCCCCGCCCTCTTCCAGGGTCGGAGATCGAACCCAGCTCCTCCAGGCCACAGTGAAGAGCTTTACCACTTGGCCACCGGGCCCACTTATTTATGTATATTACATTTCTATATTAGAATGTTTGGTATAATTCTCCAATATAGTGACAATGGGACTTCATTGGCTGTTGATTTTGGGAATGTATAATAGATGGATCATTAAATTTTGTGATAAGTTTCTAATCCCAGATCTGTTTGGGCAGATTTATATCAATGAAGTTGGAATCTGTATTACTAAAATCTTTTATTTCTCTGTCTGTCTGTCTTTCGCAATTGTTAATTTCCTTTGAAAAAATTACTACAATAAAACATTTGCAACGGGAATCGAACCTCTGCAACCTTTTGATCCGAAGTCAGGCGTCTTATCCATTAGATCATGGGAATTACATTCAAATTATTGTTTCTTATCACTCCCTTTGTGTGTGTGGTGGTGCAATGAGAGAAGAGCCAGATCAAAAAGAAAATTAATTTCTTTCTAACTCATTAATTTTAACCCTACTAGATTAAAATTTAAATTTCAATGTTCATTTTTTTTTTTAGCTTATCTCAACTAAAAGCCATCACATTATTATCCCGTCATTGTTCACAGGGTATTTAAGTACTAGTTGTGAAAAAAATTAAATTAGTGCAATACAAGATTTATTCTCAACAATTGACTTAGGGCATATATAGCAAAGATATTCTGTAGATGGGGAAATTGAAAAAATCAGTTAGATATTGTCATAACCTTTCCTAACCTTGTCATTGATCATTTTAGGTGTTTGATTCCATTAACCTATAACTGAAGAAGTTAATAATATATCCATTATGTGTATCAATCTATTGATAACAGTCAAAGCAAAAACAAAGCTTAACATCTGTCGGGAAACTTGGAGACTATCATTTGTCACTTCTGTTGTTTCATAATGAATTTTAACATAAATATTTTTTTTGGTTCTCAGATTGAAAGTAATGGAGTTTTACCTAATGATAAACCGATTCCTAAAGAGAAAGCTGGGTATGTTTTTTTTTTGTTGCTATAGTAACATTGCATTTATTTTACTAGCTACTTATTAGGTTAGTGTTATAATTTTATTTAATGACAAGAGCCAAATTTATTATTATTATTTATTACATGCATTTTCAATTCATATTTAATATAGCTATATTTTTTCATTATATATAAATATTCATTATTTGAAACAGTTTTTCACACTTGTTTTACCATATTTCTGTTGCTTGATAAAGACACACGCTTTATTTGTTAAAAAACAGTATTAACTGAGTGATAACAGAAATATGATGGGTGTTTTTGTACACATCTCAACAATATGGATTCCTTTCCTAAGGAAAAAAAAATAATATCCTAATGGTTAATTAATTAAACATCTACAGTAATTGAATGTAATATTCAGAGGATTCTTATTAAGTAAAAGCTTTAAAATAAAATTATCCTTTGATATGTTTTATTTATGATTAATGTGTACTAAATGGAAATTTATTAATAATATGCTTATTTGAAATGAGAGAAATGCATTTATTGTCAAGTAGAATTATTCATTCTTAATTCCAAAAACAGAGAAGTCGGGTAACCATATCTGATGAGGGTTGTTGTTCTTTTTTGTTAAAAGTATCCTAAAACAGATATTTCATGGTTTCACTGAGCATTGGTTTATATAGGATAATTATTGATAATGACTTAGAAGCCATTCAGCATTTTTTTTGTCAGATACATCAGGTTCATTACACAGCAGGCGTTAGAAATCTATTTTGCAAATTTTTTGTTGTTGTGAATTATAAGAATTACATATTGTGTTTGAAAGACACTTGGATTAGGGGGAAAATGATTATAGGTTAATAAAGTTTAACATGCCGTAAAATGGGTTAAATTAAATACAGCAAGAAATAATTTTTCAGCACAAATCTAGCCAAATTGCCTTTCTGGTTCGATTATCAGGAAAGAATCGGGAAGATAATCGGGATGATAATTCGTCCTACTTGGGACTCATCAGCCCGATCTCCGCCTTCCCCGATTAAAGACCCAGAAAGGCAAGATACTTAAGTGGAGGTCACCGTCACACCTGGCAGTGACCCCCGCAAAACAAAAAACATCAACAATAAATGTGCTGATTATCACAACCAAAAAACCTCTTCCTAATACTGATAGGACTGTAGGTTATTTAACTATAAAGAAACATAAGTTAATAAAGTTTAACATGCTTTAAAATAGGTTAAATTAAATACAACAAGAAATAATTTTCAGCACAAATCTAACCAAATTGCCTTTCTGATTCAATTATCGGGAAGGAATCGGGTCTTTTATCGGAGAAGGTGGAGATCGGGCTGATGAGTCCCAAGTAGGACAAAACGGCCGTTCCAGATTCCTTCTCGATAATCGAACCAGAAAGGCAATTTGATTAGATCTGGGCTGAAAAATTATTTCTTGTTGTATTTAATTTATGATTATAGGTCGTTGATAACATTTCTAGGATTTTCCTTGTCTTAATCACAATCTCCAAGAAATTCCTTTGTGCCTCTGAAGAACTGTAAATATGAGTGATTCATTAAGGAACTCAAGAAAAATTTGATTAGATTTTCTTAAGAAACCATATTAAGAAAGATCTAACACACACTTCTTATATGAAGTAAAGATAAAAATTGAAAGCAAGTTTAACGTCCGTAATTATTCATAAATGTGCGAAGGCATATGTATTGTCCGGTTGGCGAATTTCTCTCTCCAAAGAGAAAAATGTTTCAGTAGTATTTAGGATGAATAATACTGGCAGAAGCTATTCAAAGTTCAGAACAGTATCAGTAATGGAACTTGGATGAAATCCAGGTTTCTATGTGACAAGAATTGAGACAGTAAATGCGATTCTAAACGGTGTAAAATTTCTTTAAGGTTATTGTTATGCATTGCATTTAGTAACAATATTAAGTTACTAAATTCACTAGAATTTAAAGAAATAATCAATTTAATTGATTCTGTTTAAGTGCTAAGCAAAAGAAAGGACCAAAAGAGGAAGATTCCCTAAGAGAAAGAAAGCCAGAAAAGAAGCCAATTGATACGTATGTACAAATAGTAATTCATTGTTCATTTCTACATTTTTTTTTTTTTTTAAATTTACAACAAAAAGTAATTTTACTTTACAAAATCTATTATCAAAACTTATTCCTCAACCAACAAAATCTTATTTACAAAAGAGTTCTCTTTTTATTTTTTGTTATTTACATTTGTATTATGTGTCTATAGCTTGCTCTGTCTTTTTATGATAGAATATCATATGTAACTTAAAAGTATTGAATTCATTTGTTTGACTTTGCTATCCTCAATTAAAATATTTATATTCTAGTTCTATAACTCGACTTCAGTTTCGTTTTCCTGATGGATCATCAGTGACACATCAGTTTCCTAGCACTGTTACACTTGCTGCAGTTCGTCAATATATTGAAGGGGTAAAATCTAAAAAAAAATTTAATTCTGTTTTTGATTTGAATTTTATAGTTACTGTATTTATAGAAAAATCATTATTTGATTGTTGAGGAAAGATAACTACTGGAATATATTAGATTAGTTATGTTAATGTATAATGACAGCGTATTTACATTGTACAGAGTGATTCTAAATTCATAGGACAAACGTTAAGGGGTTCTAGAGCACACTAAAATAAACATTTTTTTTTGTTGTCAAACAATGTATGTCCGCAACTGCCGTGTTGCGCTGTTTGGTCGTTGATGATACCCTACCAAAGATTGAGAGAGAATTGTTGCTGGTAAGCATGTGGCCGTGTATCATGTGGATTTGCATTTGCCCACATATGAGCATTGTTGCACATTAAACAGTCCCTGATGTATAAACAATGCTTCATGTCTGAAGAGTACATGTGCTGGAAAATCCGATTGCACTAATCTGCATAAACCAGCTGCAAAAGTCTATGCGCCAAGGATAATCCTCAGCTTTCAATGCGAGAATTCTCTGTAAATGGAAAGGGTTCATTGCTCCTGGTGCAAAAATTCTACATACGGTGATTTGGCTCACATCTACGCTACATGCAACAGCTCTGGTGCTTGTGTCGGGACGTTCCTCAACCTGTCGTAGAATGCAAACACAACAGTTGCAGACATACATTGTTTGACAAAAAATGTTTGTTTTAGTCTGCTCGATCACCCCTTTAAGTTTGTCCAATGAATTTAGAATCACCCTGTATGTTTTAGAATAATTGGTTGTTATTTTTTTTTATTTTAATTGAAGTGATATTAAAATGAATAATGGCAGCAATTTACTTTTTTATCTTAAATCGTTCAAGTAGTTTTATATTTTCGGCTAAGCTTCGTTTATTTTCTAGAGCCTGTAAGAAACTTGTTTTAGTTCATATACTCTTTATAAGTTAAGCTTTAAGCCTCCATATCAGTGGAAGAATCATCCTCATGCTTTGGTCAGTAATTAATAATGGGCTGTATATTTTTCTTTTTAACCATAAAACCTCTGAATGCAAGACACCGCATAATGTAATTTAAAACTAACGATATCTAATTTACTAATTAGGAGCTTGTTCAAACCAGTTGGAAAAATAAAATTTTGTTTACATCTGTTTGCTAAAAAGGCAAAGATGAAGTTTTATCCTTAATTTCAGTAATTTACTAAAAGAGAAATATCATTATTATATCATATCATTTTTTAATATAAATTTCAATTTTTATTGCTTTATTAGCTTCAAAGGGCACACATGTCTAACTTTATCTTATCAACAACATTTCCAAGAAGAGAGTTTGGGGAAAGCGATTACAATCTTTCACTCGAAGAGTTGGAGTTAACACCTTGTGCAGCTATGTTAGTGATTCCTGTAAGTTGGCTTTTCAGTCTTTGTTAACATTAGTCCAAATGACAATATATTATTTGCTCTCTAACTTTTAAGTGTTACAGTTTGTAAAAATGTGTTTTGGAAGGAGTAGAAATTAAAACTCCTGATTACTGAAGCAATAAAAATAAACTAGAGATCTTAGAACATTGCATACTTCAACAAATAAATATGAAGTAAGACCGCGTTCTATTTGCTGTAGTAGGAATCGAAAAAAACCCAACTTGTTATGCATGTTGATCATTTAGGAATCGGATCCTTTGTATACAGCTGAATCATTTACCAAAAAACAAAAAAAACATAGGGATATATGGAATCCAAATACACTTTTTAAGTGAATTCAAGTAGCTAATATAAGTTCAATGTAGACATTATTCTTTTCAGATCACATTCCGCGTCTTTTAGGAAAATTAAGTTTTATTTTGTTGTACTGACAGAGTTAATTCCATATAGAGTAGAAAACTACCCTCCCAATCACTGTATCTACTTTTATTGCACTGGTTGTAATGCTGAATTGTTACTTCTAAATGCTTAATGTGTCCATTTTTGATTGTACAGTCAAAGATATATGCAACATAGCACAAAAACACTTAACGATTGTGTTTAGCCCCTACGTAATAGGGGCTAAAAATCAAATGTTAGCATTAGCTAACTGTGTGGACCCAGGACATTCTTCTTTAATCTTTGTTGAGTTTGGGAATATGGTAGTAATAACCTTGCATACAATAATTTAATTGTAGGCCTAATTACACTTTGTTTTATGTAAATATTCTCGTGTATGGTTGATTATTTGATGTTCTACCATAATTTTACCTGAATTCTGAATAACTTGCACATACACTTGGGCAAGAGAGAATTTCAAGCTTTGAACCCCCATCTTATTTTTATCAAAGTAGGCATTCTGTGTCACTTCTTTCTGCTTTGTGAATTGCTTACAATATACATTTTCAATGAACAAAAATATATCATCAGTAGTCAAGTTTGTTCATAAAAAAAGTATCTTTTTGAAAGATGCCAGTTTTACTTTTCAAGCATTTCCAATTATGTTAAAATTTTGTCAAAAAGTTGAGTTCTTTATGAATAAACACACATGAATGTATGCTGTGTTGCAGGATATTTTTTGAAATAAATTTTATAGCTTCAGTGAAAATTGCTGTAGAAAAGTGAATATAACTAGAATTTTCAGTTTCATTATATCAGCAGATCCCAAACTTCATTCAACTATATTATAATGCTGGATGATAAAAGAAATTTGTTGATGATCACTTCATTATTACATGAGATGTTTATTTTGATGACAAATAGGGTTAGTGTAGAATGTAGGAGCTTATGCTATGTATCAGAGGCGTAGCGTGGGTTTCAGCCGCCCGGGGCGGAGGCCAAATTTGCCGCCCCCTTATTTAGGTTTTTAAATCCAAAAGACTCCAAAATTTACAGAAATTTACGGATATGTAACTTACGTAACTATTAACGAATTTACGGGTTTAAATTACGTAATTACGTAACTAACCCGTTATTTTTATAAAAAAAGGGATATGTAATTCTGAATGAGTCATATTCTATTCAGATATATACTATTCACTATATACACTATTCAGATATATTCATTATTCATTGAATTACCACTATATCCTAAGCTAATTAGTACAGGTACAAAGATTTTGGTTATTACTAAGTATATAAATATTCCATACTTCTTCTTCAATTCAACTCTCTTATAATTACTATTATTATTAAACATCTTCATCAACATTTATTACAAAAATAAATATAATAACTTAAACATTTTTTCTAAAATGCAAATTTTCAAGGAGAAAATCGTCTCCTCTTTTTCAAGCCTAACTACAGAATAAGTTGCGAAATTCTTAACTATCTCAGACTATATGCTACATAATATTAACTAGTTGTTAATAACAATTAATTACCAGAATAGAGTTTAAAATTTTCCAATAATAATCAAATGTTTTTTAACAATCTAATTCCTCAATCACAACCTTGTTATTGCAACCTAAATATAATTTTTTTACCAACTCTTTAGCTAATCCTACGATACAAGAATTTACTTCAACTCCATCATTTCTATTTAAATTCTTCTCCCTCGTATTTCTAATATACATACTTTCAATTATTTTTCTTATTTTCGTATCTTTTTCAACGCATAAAATTTTGATCTCATTATTAATACAATGCATTTTTTTACAATGTTCCGCCACTTCAGATTTTTCTACCAATTTATTTCTTATACAGTAACCATGTTCAAGAACTCGTTCTTTTACTTTCCCCCAGATAAAATGCATCGCTATTCATACAATCCATCTTGTAAATTATTCCCATTTCATACCTTTTATCACTCATATTTAATTTACTACATAAAATATTTTTTATTTTATATTATATTCATTGGAATTTTCATTATAACTATATTGTTAAAAAACTACATACTTTCTCTTTTTTTTTTTAATTTAAAACATATCTACCGTTTAAAGCAAAAGCTTATAATTTATAAAACATATTAGTTGATTCTATTTTAGATTATGGATTAAATTGTTGGATTTTTTTTAAATAAATGTCAAATTGATAATATCAATAAATTGATTTAAAATTTTTTTAATAGCATTTACATTAATTATAAAAACGAAACTTCTAAATATTTAACCAATTATTTCTAGTCGAAATACCAATGTCGTAGTTTTGTTTTTTATCTCTAATTTTGTAGAAATTGTTCAAAATAGTTTTATAAATAAATATTTATTTTATTTTTAATACTTTATATTTATAACGAATTTTTTTGTTGTTGTTCAGAAGTTTCGTTTTTACAATTAATGTAAATGCTATTAAAAAATTTTAAAATCAATTTATTGATATTATCAATTTGACATTTATTTAAAAAAATCCAACAATTTAATCTATAATCTAAAATAGAATCAACTATGCCCGAGTGCACCAAACTTCAGTTAACTTTGATGACTGCAGTTTGGACGGAGCGGAGCTAAAATTAGTGGGGGGTGCTGCTCCAGAAAAATTTTAGCCTTTGTTTTAAAATTGTGTGAAAGGAAACATGCAGAAAAAGAAAATTTATTCAGAAACTTGATAATTTTTTTTTATACATGTTTGTTTCCTTTCACACAATTTTAAAACAAAGGCTAAGATTTTTCTGGAGCCCCCCCCCCCCACTAATTTTAGCTCCGTCCAAACTGCAGTCATCAAAGTTAACTGAAGTTTGGTGCACTTGGGCACTAATGTTTTATAAATTATAAGCTTTTGCTTTAAAGCAGTCGTTCTCAACCGGGGTCCATGTAATATTCTTCGGGGTCCACAGGATCTCATTGAATCACACATATTTTAAAATGGTTTATTATGAATTATTTACCAGTGTGTAGAATATTATTATTTACCACTCTAGCATAATTTATTTGCATTACATAAGTTTTCATTCAAAGTAAAGCATAACATTTACTATTTCGTTGATTATTAATATAATCTCTTTACTTTTTAGCTATGAGGGGGTCCACCAAAAAAAAAAAAAAGAAGGGAAAAGGGGTCCATGGGTAAAAAAAGGTTGAGAAACCCTGCTTTAAAGGGTAGATATGTTTTAAATGATAAAACATATAAGTGAAAGTATGTAGTTTTTTAACAAAATAGTTATAATGAAAATTCCAATTGTAATTATCATCGATAAAAACATTTTATAAAATAAGGAATAAATTAAGGAAAGAAGGAATAAAAAATCTCTTATCATTATACATCTCCAATTCCTTTATTCTCAATGTATGATATTTTTGCTTTATCAATGAATTTTTCTCGGTAACCATTCTTTTTAAGAGTTGTCTTCATATTTGCAATTTCTTTTATGAAAGAGTCAATCCATATGAAATCAACCAATAAAAAAATAATTTGTTGCTGACCTATTTTATTTTATTTTTGATAGTATATTTTCTGTTTGTATGTATACGTTTGGGAGTACAAAACGATTTTTTTTAAAAAATTATTATTATTACTTTAGCTTTTATCGGCCATTTTGTACATGAGGATCGACCGTTTTTGGCGTTTTCAGAGGTTAGCGATAAGTTAAATAACTTTTTTTTTTATTAAGATATCAACTTGAAACAAAAACCATCTTATTCTAAATAAAACCATCTACAAATCATGTTATGACCAAAAATGTGTTAAGTTGTAAGGAAATAACCTAAAATTTAATTAGAAAAATGTGTTTTCGATTAGAATAAATTGAAGATTTAGGGAATTTTTTTTCCAAGAAGGGATTAAAACACAACTTTAATGTTTTTTCCCCTTAAAAGTATAATAAAGAAGAAGACTTAAAAAAAAATTGATAACTTTTAAATGCCACCTTTAGGTTTTACAGGCCTTCAAATATCGCAATTTGTCCAAAATTCTGATTTTCAAACAGGCTTATCTCCAATAGGGGCTGAATCAAAAAATCTGAAATTTTCAAAAAATACTCTTCTAGTATAACCACATGAAATTTCATCATTGTGTTTTAATCAGAAGTATTTTTTTTAATTAAAGAAAAAAGCAAAAATACACAGTACGATGCACATTGACGCAGACTTGTAAAGTGTTAAAACACTTAAAAAAACATCTAATAAATTAAATAAATAATAAAATAAGCATTTTTTTTTTACTAAAGGAGCATTTTTTTTAATATATCTTCAGTCAAATGTTTTTGAAAGCAGTGCACAGTCGCGGTCCTATGGTCCAAAAAGTCACTTATAACAGAAAGGCTTCTGTGGCTGATTTCACCATCATGCAGCTCATACAAGGGTGCAAGGTAACTTGAGGGTTACTCCAATAATAGTAGCTCTGGATTTCAATTACAGTTTACATATTTTGTACATATAGGCCTAGAATAGATTTAGTTTATTAGGTGTGTTTTTTTAAGTGTTTTAACACTTTAGGAGTCTGCGTCAATATGCGTCGTACTATGTATTTTTGCTTTTTTCTTTAATTAAAAAAAATACTTCTGATTAAAACACAATGATGAAAATTCATGTGGTTATTAACAGATACCAGAAGAGTATTTTTTGAAAATTTCAGATTTTTTGATTAAGCCCCTATAGGAGATATGCCTGTTTGAAAATCGGAATTTTGGACAAATTGCGATATTTGAAGGCCTGTAAACCTAAAGGTGGCATTTAAAAGTTATCAATTTTTTTTAAGTCTTCTTCTTTATTATACTTTTAAGGGGAAAAAACATTAAAGTTGTGTTTTAATCCCTTCTTGGAAAAAAAATTCCCTAAATCTTCAATTTATTCTAATCGAAAACACATTTTTCTAATTAAATTTTAGGTTATTTCCTTACAACTTAACACATTTTTGGTCATAAAATGATTTGTAGATGGTTTTATTTAGAATCAGATGGTTTTTGTTTCAAGTTGATATCTTAATAAAAAAAAAAGTTATTTAACTTATCGCTAACCTCTGAAAACGCCAAAAACGGTCGATCCTCATGTACAAAATGGCCGATAAAAGCTAAAGTAATAATAATAATTTTTTTAAAAAAATCGTTTTGTACTCCCAAACGTATATATAAACAGAAAATATACTATCAAAAATAAAATAAAATATGTCAGCAACACCCATTGGTTGATTTCGTATGGATTGACCCGAAATCTTCTTCGTTACTCGTAGCTACATCAATCCTTTTTAAATACAATACTTTTCTATTATATTTCTTTTTATACTCAAATAATGTCCTGATTCAAAATTCTGAAAAAAGTGTAAAAAGTTTAAAATTGACATTGGGTTGTGAATATAATAATAAAATGAAAAATATTTTATGTAGTAAATTAAATATGAATGATAGAAAGTACGAAATGGGAATAATTTACATGATGGATTGTATGAATTGCGATACATTTTATCTGGGGGGAAAGTAAAAGAACGAGTTCTTGAACATGGTTACTGTATAAGAACACGGTTATTGTATGAACATGGTTACTGTTACTGAACATGGTTACTGTATTGGTAGAAAATTCTGAAGTGGCGGAACATTGTACTTAGAAAAAAACGCATTGTATTAATAATGAGATCAAAATTTTATGCGTTGAAAAAGATACGAAAATAAGAAAAATAATTGAAAGCATGTTTATTAGAAATACGAGGGAGAAAAATTTAAATAGAAATGATGGAGTTGAAGTAAATTCTTGTATCGTAGGATTAGCTAAAGAGTTGGTAAAAAAAATTATATTTAGGTTGCAATAACAAGGTTGTGATTGATGAATTAGATTGTTAAAAGCATTTGATTATTATTGGTTAATAATAGTTAATATTATGTAGCATGTAGTCTGGGATAGTTAAGAATTTCGCAACTTATTCTGTAGTTAGGCTTGAAAAAGAGGAGATGATTTTCTTCTAAAATTTGCATTTTAGAATAAATTTATAAGTTATTACATTTATTTTTGTGTTTTGATGAAGATATTTAATAATATTACTAAGTATACTAAGTATAAGTAATTACTTACAAAATTGACTGTATAGTAAAAAGTAAATACTTCTAACTAGCAGGAAAACAAAAATAAAAATTGTAATACTCACTTGATTTTGTTCACCACGAATATTCAGCGAGAATTAATTCTTTCAAATAAAGAATAGAGTTCAAACATCTGCAACATCAGTCGTCCAATTCACAGTAACTCAATTACACTGCTACAATTCACGATTTTCCTTTCCTTACAAAAGGAAATGATACAAAGTAGCGAAAGGGAGAAAGTCGTGAGAAACAAAAAAAATAGAAAAGAGAAAAAATAAGAAATTAATAAGAGTTGGAAATAAAGCGAACTAATCAAGATAAAAACAAGGGAGAAATTCATAATAAACCACGACAATATTCAGCGAGAATTAATTATTAAATGGTTCAAATTTTTAGTTCCGATTCCAGGATATTATTATTATTTATTATAAAATTTTGGCGCCCCCAAAAAAGTGCCGCCCGGGGCGGACCGCCCCCACCGCCCTCCCCACGCTACGCCACTGCTATGTATACATTTCTGAACATCTAACACAATTCAGGAATAATTTTCTTACAGAAATAAATATTAAGTAAAACAAGGTGTATTCCCAGAGTGCACAAAATCCATTGTTCCTAAATCAGTGTACTTAAAAAAAAAACAAAAAAACAAAGGCCTAAGTAAATAGACAACTTAAGAAATTATATTAATATACGGAGGGTTGAGGCAGATAAAACTGAACGAGTTTGGGACCTCTTGTTATGAAAATAAGCCCATCCTCCTTCAATGCTGCTGCTGCATGTGATGACAATGGTTATGGACAATTGCCTGGAGGCTTCTGGATAGGTATTCCTGGGGGATTTTGTCCTATACTTCTAAGCAGACTTTCAATAGGCCAGCCAGTGCATGAGGTGCATATTGTGCAATCCCACATATGAGAAGTCTAAACCCACAGAAGTTCATTGGGGATACATCAGGAGACTTTAACAGGTAGTCTCATAAAGGGAATGATATGAATATCTGTGAGCACTTTGCTCTTAGTACTAGACTGAGGAACATGCAATATGGTTGGATGCCTTATCCATACGAATGTTGACCAGTGGAGCATTGTTGTCATAAAGCTGTTGGACATGGGTTCCATCAGTCTCTTAAAATGTGCAGCATTTATCTTGGCATTAGTGGGAGATGGCCATGAGCAAAGTGTTCTGCAACAATCATGAAGCTTTTGGAGAACATCTTTTTGCATTCGTGCATTAAGTTTGCTTATCCTTTCTCTCTGATGTGCCAGTAACAAATTGTCCTGGGCTGGTTGGCATTGTCCAGATACACTCATGCATCATCCAGTCACATGTGAGATACCGTTCATACAGTTTTCTTTCATTAGTGAAGCATTCCTGTAGATGCTTCAATGAGTTTGTGACCACGTGCATGCCAAGCTTGTTTCGGATGATATTTCCAACAGTCTGCTGTGATATTTCTAATGTGTTGGTCATGCAACATTGAATGGGTGAGTTCTCTTGTATGACCATCACCCTGATCTGTCGTATGGTAGTAGGCTATTTGGCTGACTTGTCTGCATTGTTGGCTTCCTATTTTGGCATTACCTTTAGCCTAGGGGAAGTTGACAGTTCAGCCAAAGATTATGTGGCTAATGGTACCCTTACTGACCACCAAACCTTTGTCATGGCACTGTTTTGCAATCACACTGTAGAACATTTTGACTTCGAAAAACAGAAAATGTATCCTTCTCAGAACAGCATTATTTTTGCAGATATTATTCAGTCTATTCAGCATTTGACATATCACCATTACAGAATAACAATGGCTGCATATATACTGTAGTGGTGCTATGATACATTGTATCACGTATGTTTTAAGCTGGTTCGAAATCATTCATTTTATCTGCCTCGACTCTATAGTAAGTACCACTTACCTATTTTCATTTCATTTTCAATAAATGGAAACGAGGTTGCTTCTACATATTCCAAATGACATTGAAACAGGATTTGTGAGATTATTGATTTTTGGTTGTGGTTAGAACACAGGACGATGATGGAAAAATATCAAACTTAAAATGTCAGCGAGTGTTAAAGTAATACCAGAGCAGTGATAAAAAAAAACATTCACAAAAGAATGTAAACAACAGTACTGGCCAACATGGTAATAACATGGATGGTATATGTTAATGTTTCTCACCTAAAGTGAGATCACAACATAGTTTTATTTGAAACCAAAAGTATACAGTACGTTTTCGGTATTGGAATTTTGTTTCAAGTGCAGCTGAATTATTTCAAAACTTGGTATGTCAGGAATTACATTATTTCAATATTTATGTTCTGAAAATGTAGCTTTGCAGTTTGGTAAAGTTGTATATTTCTATACAAACTTGAGTAATAGCTTATTAGACTTGTATTGACTTTCTGTAGCTTAGATGAAATCTTAGATTTTTTTCTTCTTTTTCAGGAATTAATATTTGCTTCCTTTTGTTTCCTTTTAGACTGGAACAACTTTATCTTCACGTACACATAGTGCAGGAATCATCTGGACTCTCTTATCACCAATTACAACTTTATGGAGTTACTTGCGAAGTTTTATTTTTGGACCAAGCAGTCCTCCTGCCCCATCAGGTCATAGCTTACAAGAGCCTGCTGGAAGAAATAACATGTAAATATCATGTTAAAAGTGATGTTTATGCTTTATCTTCTTTCCCTTGAAGTGTTTGTTCAGGATTAAATTTGTTAATTGTTGCATTAATATTAGTGTAAGCCAGACAAAGCTGATCTGTCGCCCTGTCTTTTCTAAACCCACAAATGGTGTCTGCTTAACCATGGGCTTGAGAACAGTGTTACAGGAAAATCGTTAATCTTATATTTCTTTTAGTTAAGTTTTTAATGTTAATGAGAATGCAAATGATAACTAGCTGAAAATAATAAAAAAATTGATTAAAGTTTTTATTGAAATTAAAGTTATTTCCTGATAAACCATTAGGAAACCAGGCACTTAATTGATAGTGTACTCTTTGAATATTTATTTTTAATTCTGAAAATGAATTAATTTTACCTTTTATTATAAATGAACATGTAAATAAAAGATATATAGAAGTAATTTCAGATAAAATTAATCTGAGTGTAAGTTGTATATACGAGGGTCAGTCAATAAGTAATGCCTCCCATTTTTTATCTCCTTTTAATTATCAAGAAATTCAAATGCAATTACATAGCTTGAAAACCACAACATGGACAATTAATTTGTCACTTTTCAATATAATCTCCATCCATTTCCACAGTTTTGGCCCATCTTTTAACAGGGGCATGTATTCCATCGTGGTAAAAGGCATGGTCTTGCTTCCTAAGCCATTGACGCATGGACATTTTCACGGCATCTTCAAAGTGAATCCGATGATGAGCTTCCTTTAGCGGCCCGAACAGATGGAAGTCTGATGGTGCTAGGTCAGGGCTGTTTGGGGGATGAGGCAAGACTTCCCATCCAATTTTCACAATCTCTTCAGTGGTGTGACTGGTATGTGGTCTTGCATTGTCATGCAAAAGAACATCCGCCACAGCTTTTGTTGGGCGAACTTGCTGAAGACGTGCTTTAAGCTTTTTGAGGGTTGTGATATATTCAACAGAATTTATTGTGCATCCCTGCTCCAAAAAATCAACCATAATCACACCCTCTGCATCCCAGAATATTGTCGCGATAACTTTCCCTGCTGATCACACAGTTTTGAATTTTTTTCTTCCTCGGTGAGTTTGTGTGACGCCATTCCATTGACTGCCTCTTTGATTCAGGTTCATAAAAAATGAACCCACTTTCGTTTCCGGTCACAATTTTTTCCAGAAACTCCTCTCCCTCGAAATGGAAGCGCTGCAAGAGTTCGGAGGGTATTGTTTTTCTTGTCTCTTTATTCTGGTCGGTTAAAATTCTTGGTACCCACCGTGAACAAAATTTTTTATACCCAGTTGTCGAATAATCGTCATCATACTGCCTTTACTGAGGGAGAGAATGCGACACAATTCATCTGTTGTCACCACGAATGATATCATTGACTTGCTGAATGTTGCGTGGAATCACTGCAGTAGCCGGCCTGCCGCTCAGCTTTTCGTCAGCCAACGGTATTTGCCCTTCAGCTTCGTTACAGCAACGAACCCATCATCTAACAGTGCTGACATCCACTGTTGCATCACCGTACACAATTTTCAGCCTTTCATGAATGCAAATGGGCATTTCACCTTCTGCATTCAAGAATTCAATCTCAGAACGCTATCTAATATGAACATCGATGTCAGACATTTTGCAAGCGGATGCAGTGCTGCCACTTGTTGACACCGGAAGTTGCTACTGCAGTGGATTGGAGAAAAAGGTTTGAGGAATTGCGCCAAATTCAAATTTTTCACTTACTAACTTATTTAAGGAGAAAAAAAATAGGAGGCATTACTTATTGACTGACCCTCGTATATTATATTCAGTCTAATGAGATGAAATTCATTTTGTTGTGATGTGGACTGTTAATTACACATTAGTAATATTTAATAGAATATTGAAAAAAAAAAAAAAAATATTTGTAAGTGAATTAAAACAAAAAAAAAAAAAATCTTTCTTTCATTTAGTAAACACTTCCTATGTCAATGAAAAAAATCTTTTGTTTTCAAAGTTGCCTTTTTCAGTATGGAAGTAAAAAAAAAAAAAAAAATTAATTAATTAAATTACTTAATTGCCAAAAATCTTAATAAAATTTTCTAAAAAAATTGCAAACGATACTACCTAATCTATACTGTTTATTAAATAAAGTGTCTAGTCTTGGACTAATACCCAATAATTTACTTTAAAAAAATATATATATTTATATATATTTTTTAAATAAATTATTGAGTATTAGTCCAAAAGACTACACTGTTTATTTAGGATATATATATATCCTTGAAGAAGATGCACAACTGTCAGCAAAATTGATAGATTTTAACATTGTTCATCTCTTTTTAATTGTGTATGTTATTATTTTTTTACTCTTTAATAAAAACATTTTGATATTCAGATGGCCTGCTTTTCTTGTTTGAACTAGCAAATTTTTCTTTATAAGTTAAGAAATTTCTTTGTGTTGATTAGTTAAACTTTATAAACATAAAAAAATAATAATACTGATTTTAAATCTGAAATTAAGCGTTTTTTTTTTAGTTTTCAATAGTGCAAGCATTTTTTAATGATTAACAGAGCTGTATTATTGTTTTATTTTTTTTCATTAATTAGAAGCCTTCCATACATATTGCGTTCTCAATTTTAGGAAAAATGTCTAATGATTATTTTGTTACAGTAAACTTCATTTATTATTTAAAAAATTTCTTGTTACATCATTTAATGACAATATTCAAAAATATCTTGATAATTGTGTTAAGATCGTACCAGTCTTCTGCAAATGCACTTTAGGCAGTCTTCTAAATATTTTTTTTTGTTTATGTTTTATAACTTCTGTCATCAAAGATAATTGTTTGTCTGAAGAGCCACAGACAAATATTTAAGTCTTCAAACAAATACTTTGATCAGATCCTTTGAGAATACAGGATCTTGTACTTGTCAGTGATGAAGTACTACTTCATTTGGTCACACAACCCTTATAAGAAGGATGTTGTCCTCAAGCATCAGATTTCTCTGAAAAATAAAACTGCTAAAAGAACTGATGAATAATAACCATAAGTCCATATTTCCAAGCTGTTCCTCACATCAATTATTCACATTTTCCTGCAAATACGGAAATATGGGCCATAGTGTAATTTTAATAGAAATCAAATTAATCTTATTTTTTGGCTGTATCCTTACTAAACATTTTATTAAAAATGGCTATAAATGGATAATAGTTTGTTGGAGAAAAGCAAACACAACACCAGTTTCTTTGAGTTTGTGTGAACATACAAATTTATACAACTATATTTAACGTTAGCGTATGTATAGCTCTTTTCATCTTAATTCTCGATACCATTGAATTCCCTACACTGGGCAGCTTATGCTAATGAGTTGTTGTAATACTATGAGTTAAAAAGTAGTCCAAAGATATTTAGTTTTCAGGCAGTAAAACATATTAAATTTGATAAACTAAGTATTATGATCAGTTGTTTTAATTTTAAACTCAAATCATAGCCACATGATATTGATTGTAATAATGACAATGACGTCACTACTCGACTATTTCTCACTGACAACCAGTAGTTTTATAATGGCTGCCAAGGCAGCAAGCAGTTCGACCGCTTCCAAAGTGAATTTTTATAAAAACAGTAGTGTCAAGACAAAATATTGTGAACATCTATGTGAAGCTCTGAGAAGAAAGCATTAATCCTATTGTAAAGAAAACATCCACCAATGTTTTGAGAAGGTACCATTTGCAAAATTAAAGGTAATGTGATGTCAAACTTTGAACTCAGGGCAGCTTTGGTAGAAGAATGGAGATTATTAAGGTATGATTTCAATTAATCAGGAATTTGAAGAACATTTTAACTGGTCATTGGAAATGAAGAATTTTGTTTTTAAAATTTCCATTTCACCGTTACAGCGCTTCATGAAAAAAGGGAATTTGCTTTTTGAGAAAAGTAGGAAAAAAAAATGGAGGAAAATTTCCCACAATTTTGACTAAAAGTACATTTTAATAAAAATAAATTAACCTTTAAAAAATTGTAATCCATGATTGGAATAATATTCTTTGTTTTTTCTCACAATTTTATTTAAAAATAAAATTAAATACTTTAATGATGTCTTGGCATATTTCTTTTTTTAATAATTTTTCCTTTAAGCAACTGGACAATTTATATTAAATAAATAATTTTTCTTGAAAATTTTCCTTCTTTCCTTTAAAAAAAATAATATATATATATATATATATTTCCATTTTAAATAAGCGAAATCTAATATCAGAGCATTGATACAACAGTGAGCTATTGTGTGGCAATGGTATAATACTTAGGGTGAAAAGAGGTATAGATTTGATTTTGGTCACAGGTTCAAAACCAACTAAAAACCCATAATGGAAAATTTTCTTTATTTTGCAGTAATAAAGGTTCAAGATTCAGTCGCCAAGATGGCAATGTTCATCGTATTGCTAATGCTGATGACGACGAGGATGATGATGCAAACACTTGGAATGGAAATTCAACTCAACAGATGTAATAGTCTTTATTGTCACTAGGGATTTGCAGTAGACTTAAAAATAAAATAAATTTTAAAAGATGAAATATGTAAATAATGTTTGTAAATAAAAAGAAAAAAATGCACTTCCAAATGATATTGATTTGTTTTGTTTTTAACATACACTATTTAACATTTAGAAAAGTCTCCTTTTGCAAAAATTCCTAATGAAAAAACTGTTGATCTTTAAATGGTAGAGGGATCAAATATCAAACTGAAGAAATTAGCTACATCATCACGATAATATGCCAATTCGTTTATGCTCGGTTAAGATATGTTACTTATCAGAGGGTATGTTCCGATATGCCTGGTTGACATGAACTGGTTTACGAATTGATAAACTGGCAGTTTGGATAATGCAGTTGATCAACTGCATCAACCAAGATGGTGATGTACATAAGGCCTTATTCTTATTGTAGTTGTTGTGATACTCAAAGAAAGGGCACTTTTCTCAATTCACTATTTCATTATGTAGTTTGGGACTACATTCTCTATGTAATTGCCTATTCTTGTCCAATAAATATTTTTTGCATAGCCTACTGCTTACATCAGTCGTTTTCCTTGTCTTTCTAAGTTTTTATTAAAACTAAAATACACAATCGAACAACAATGCCCAGTCGTTATCACCATCAACTGGTGTGTTCTGATACTCCGGTAGCAGTTGTATCAACTATCAAGTTCGTAGTTCAGTTATCAACCATCAACTGCAGTTGACATATCCAAACACACCCAAATTTATTGGTTTCTTTACATTGCCAAAGATAAAAAGCTATTAATATCTTGAATTACAGCATGCAATAATAATTCAATGTAAAATAATAACCTTCATCTCTAAATT
This sequence comes from Thereuonema tuberculata, assembly GCA_023159025.1. Lineage (NCBI taxonomy): Eukaryota > Metazoa > Arthropoda > Chilopoda > Scutigeromorpha > Scutigeridae > Thereuonema > Thereuonema tuberculata. The sequence goes on along the minus strand of JAFIDM010004315.1, from coordinate 46,308,830 downwards.
ACTACATCCATGGTGATTCATAACAATTTCAGATAAAGACATTGTCATGTATTTTTAATAAAGCTTATAATATATCTTATTAATACTTACATAAGGTATTTTATTTACATTTAGCTTGCTCAAATATTAATAATCAACTGCTTTTTTTTATTATTATTATTCAAGGCAAGTTAGCAGTAATTCCTTAAACAGAAAAAAGTAAATTTGTGTGCCTGGCCTTTTCTGTCTTGCTTAATCCACATCAACGCATGTGAATTATTCAAAGAAAAAAGTAAAACTATATTTATACTTCTTCCTATCTCAAGCAATTTCATATTGTCTCTTTACTGTCACTATTCACACAATTTCTGATTTCTGCATTTAGAGTTAACTTGGTAATATTTTGCTTTGTCATGATATGACGTTTGAGTATTTTCCTTTGGTTAGTAATGAAAAATTCAATCTGTGGTGTGTGTGTGTAGGGGGAGAGTGTGAAAATATTAATAAAAAAAAATGTAAAAAATTAAAAATATTAACATTATGTTTTATTTTGTGTATCACAAATTACCACAAATTTAAATGAGCATCTTAAAAGAATTAAAACAAGATTGACTGGAAATCTGAACAAAATATTCATGGAGAAATGAGGGAAGGTACTTTAAACATTATCAAAACCTTAACAAACTTTAAATAATAGATACAATGCAATATCCTCAATATATATATTTCTCTTTTAAATAATAAAAAAATGCCCATTACTGCAAAGAACATTTCACTGTTAAAATTATTGGAAACAAAATGGAATCTACTTATAGTAGCTGTACATTTAATATATATATTTTTTCTTTTATCTTAAAAAATACTCTAAATAGTTAAAAACATTTATGATATAAATTATTTCTTATCATGGCTGTTACGAGGTAAGAAATAGGAAGGTGCAGCTGGTTGTATAAAACTGTCTGGATATTCCGTCAGATCTAATGTTAAAACTCTGCTGATTGTACAATCTCCAGGCTAAAAAAAACCAAAATAAATGTCATCTATTAAAATAGCAAAATAATGACAAACAAATTTAAGTTTAATAAAATTTCCTGTAAATGCTGTCCCTTAATGAGGCTTATATTATAATAAAAACATGCAGCCCTTCCCATATTACAATTTAACAGAACTTGAAAGTTTTTTCTAAGTTGCAAGCCATTTTTGAAAACTTCTGTAAGTCAACTTTTTTTTACTGATCTAGGGTAAAATTTTAGTGGTTATTAACTTTTTCACTTGTTGGCATTTTTAAAGCTTTTCAATTAGACTTCGTTGGTTCCGAAGGATTTTAATTACAATAATCAAGCATATAGTTTGTTTGGCAATTAATATTACTCTTTACAGTTTTATTGATGTTTTGTTTTATGTGCTGTTAGACACTAATAATGACAACTAATTCACAAAATATCACAAAACAATCCCTTTATGTTAAAAGCATTAATATCTCAACATTCTTTCTCTCATTTTATAATATTTAAATTTTGAATAAAATCATGATACATGAAAAAAATGGTAAAGAAAAGTGCACATAATTATTATTCATGCCTTGAGCTATTGTCAAACAGGAATCTGGACAGCTGTTTCGTCCTTAGTAGGACTCATCAGCCAGATTTACCCATATTGACAATTAACTGGGAAGCGTGAAAGGTTATTGGGATCATTTCAGCTCCCAGGAGTGGGATCCCACATAAACAAACAGCAATAGGAATACCACTGCACCCAATACAATGTCAAATCCTTGGCCTGCGCAAAGCCAGATAAAACAGGCATTTAATAAAGGAATAAAACAGGTCAATGAGCCATAATAAGAATGAAAAAACTGTCTCACATTCATGTATAACAATAGCTCAAGGTATGAATGATATGCATTCTTCCCTTTTTTTTCATGTTTCTGTTTATACATGTTAAAACTGTCTTTGTATCATGCAGCCTAAATTAGAGTTGCCATCTCAAGTGAAATAAGGGATGTTCTGGTATTATCCATAAATTGCATAATAATGATGCTTCTAAAATACTGCCGAAACCTTATTACAGATGAATTTCTTTGCTGATTAAAGTCATAAATAAAAAAAAGAAAGAAACTATTTACTTGAAAAAAAGGTTTTTAAGTAAATTGATAATGATTGGAAAATACATTTTTTACAACACAAGAGGCAAATGGAATTTCACGTTAACTGCATGGCTATAGTTTAAGGCTGATTTCCAATTACACTGCAGCTACTGCTGTTATCATAAAACTAGATCACTTTCTTATCATCAAATGTTACTGGATATTTTCTGTGATACAAGATAGATGGCAACCCTAACCTAAATAATGGTTTGGCTAAGGTTTAGTAAAGATGGAAACTAACAAAGAAATTATTCAATAGAATATCTCATATTTCACATGAGATGATGATCTTACACAAAGGCTCTCGTGACCTTTGCAATTGTTTATCCTAATTATTTCAGTTTCTCTTCATCTTTACTAATAAATAAAATAATACAGGATGGTGCATATAAAACTGGCCCCAAAATAATAATACAATACAAAAAGAAATGCCTATTGGAGCCGGTTTTGTGTGCCACCTATATATTGTCAATATAGAATTTTCAAGGTGGATCTATTCTACTTACATCAGGACAAATGCCAATTAAAGAATCTGCATGGCTGTAAAATTCTTCTTTCAGTGAAATAACAATGCACTGAAAATGAGTTTCAGTTTGTTCACGAATAAAACTTGCCACCTAAAATAAGAAAAGGATTTACTTTAATATAAAAATAATAAAAAACAAAACAAAACAAAATAAACAAACTAAGGAATGTGTATATAATTTTATTAAATTCCCAATTAATGGTGCAACTTAACCTACGTTTTTTTTTTTATGTGTATACTAAACTAGATATAAACTACAATGGCAAGTTGTTGATATAGCCCACATCAACAAAACCTTAAAACTATAGATATCCTATATCTATATATATTAGATGCAGCCTATGGTTAAAATCAAACTCAGACATAACAATCCAACAATATCAGAAAACGCAAGTAAAAGTAAAATATGCATTACATGGTATACCTTCCAAATACACAGATCTGATTTGATACTCACAAATCAAAAATCATCAATTATTCATGGAAAGCAAAAAGATATGCATATGTGCAGTTTCTAACTAAACCGTACATTTGTTAATATTAAATTCTATCACCATTTAGGTACTTTCTGGACATAATGCTGCCACGTTTCCATAGCCCTAATAATATTACAAGATACTATTGAAATCCTAATGTGAATCCTTGCTGCAACACTATTGGACCATCGTGTGTAATTTCTCAGGTTGGAAGGCCAGCCATTGTAGTAAAATTTTACCTCTTTTCATAAACTCATTTTTTTAAGAAGGTGCTCGTGTTGACCTCTTTATTAGGCCTTTATTATAAAATGTAAAGGCCTTAATTTCCAAGCCTTAGTGTTATACCACTTATAGTCTAACTATAACATTCATGTTCATTGAAAATAATTCAGTTTTCATCAGAGAGGGGGGGGGGTGTAGCAATATTAAATATCATAAAATCATATAAGAATACTTAAAAACTCAATACAAAACTGTAGCAACAAAAAATATTATATAAAAAAAAATATCAATCACCAATGTTTACATGAATTCTGGCTTTTAAATAACAATGCTGAATATGTGTGTAGAATATTTTCATTCAAGCGTTTACAATTTTTAAAATATTTTTTAAAATTAAATGTGGTATTGGAAAGTTATAAGAAATAATCAGTTTGTTATGCAAGTAAATAGTTCTACAATAAACAAACAGGAAAAAAAAGAGATTTTTTTTTTTTATTAAAATTACTTTAAAATATAACTTACTTTACTGATATTTGTGTTATCAAGAGCTGCGTCAATTTCATCCAACACAAAAAATGGTGCAGGCTGATAGCTAAAAGTAAGTAATAAAGAGAAATGAATAATTTTAATTCCCTGCAAATAAAAGGAAGGTTTCTTAAGCAATTTTATCTCATTCCTATAAACCAATAACTACATTACGATACTGATGTGACAAGAACATGTGTAACTTCAGTTTTAAGAGAAGAAATGAAGAATTTCTACAATATGAACAGCAAGTTTAGTAGTAAAATTAAAATTCCAAAGAACTGAAATTATATTCACAAGCTTACATAACCTCCTCATTTTGTCTATACATGATGTATTAGCAAATCAATGCAAGTATGAAAAATCAAATTAAGATAAAGATGATAACATTCTCATACCTAATAAGTAACAGAAATGCAAACTTGACTGGCTAAGGAAGCTCCAAATTACCTAAAGGAACTTGTGCCACAGCCAAATAAGACATATGACTTGTGATAATGACAATAATGATGAGTGTGAGATGAATAATGAAATGCAATGCTAGACAACAGTTTATTTTAAAACATCAAGACAGATTTTCGAGCATTAACTGAGACAGAGGATTGGTGAAGCCTGTTTCAGTGCAACATCAGGAAAAAAAATCAAGAATGAACAGCTATTATTTCATTGACTTTTTGTGAAAATCATTAAATTCAAAAATTAATCAGAAAAGGGCAACTTCTTTGTTTAATAAAAAAAAAAACAAAAAAAAAACACACACACACATTATAAACAGATTTTTTTTTAACCCTAATGCCTACACTGTACATTTTCTTAATGAATCCTTGTAATTCTAAAAAATAAAATAATAAAAAGGATAATTAACAGTAAGGTTAATTAACTTCTTAAATTCATGAAGAAATTAAATAAAAAGTTAGTGTCACAGGACAGTTAGTATCACTATTGGGTTTGCAGGAGGTAAGGCTCCCAGCGTTCTGTAACCAATGGGACTAAGTTAAGGTTGGGTGGTCAGCCCAAAGCCTGCCTGCCTTTAACCACTGGGAAAGAAACCCACTACCCATTCAATCGAGGGCTGGGTAGACCTTAGGACTCGTTTGGAGGAGAATGGAGCTTGAAAAAATCCCTGCCATCCACTGAGGCCAGGGATCGAACCCACCACCTCCAACCCGCAGCCAAGCGCCCTTATCACTCGGCTACCGAGCCCACATAGATATTAAATAAAATATTTAATTTTCTTTCTACTCTTCTAAACTTACAATCTATTTAAGGTTTAAAGAACTAATCCACCTCTGAAGGGAACATATTTTAAGGACTAAAGAACTACTAACAGTAATAATGATAAAGAAACACTAAATCTAGATAAAGAGGACAAAACTGTAATACAACAATGCCAGAAAAACTACTAAGCAATTAGTAGCTGACAGAGATTTCTTATTATTTGTGAAAACACTGAAAATCTAATATCAGCTAAATTGATTTGGAATTTCAATCAATGAAAAATGTTTTCTAATTGATTTAAAAAGATTTCATGATTAAAACTTTCATACATTGTAATTTACATTTAAGATATTCTAGCAAGTTGCCAACCTGTGAGAAAATTCTGAAGATTTGTAGAATGGAATTTGTTTTCTTTTGAAATATGATCTTATTATTGTGATACTATGAATTGTATTAATAAGGGCCCAAAAGTTCAGAAAAACATGAAAATGTATACAAAATTAAATTAATT
>JAFIDM010004315.1:46281114-46291736 GCA_023159025.1 Thereuonema tuberculata | reverse complement strand
CAGACAGGCACTACACCAAGCTTTCACCACACGCTATCCATCGTTAGGGCTTAGCGAACAGCGGGTAGCGGATCAGCGACGTTCAATTGTAGTAAACAATCTTATTCTCCCATGCATACTTGCACAAATTAAAGAAGAAGTCGCTGAATCCAACCACAGGACACCAAACCACACCCCACCAGAAGACACCATTATGGAAAACACAGAAACAATCTCTACCTCTCAGTACACATGCCCCAACAATACAACTAATGAAATATTACGTGCAGCTCATGATCATTTCTACACTGCACTCGCACAATACACAGGCACAGACCCCACACTCAGGCCGCCACTCCCCAAAGTACACACATCAAAACAAGCACATAAATACTCGCCCTTCACATTCAAATCATCATAACCAGGTTCAGGAACATCTCGACACACTAAAACAAAAACTCAGTGCACTTGCAAAAAGATTACAAAGATATAAACAGTGCACTCTGCGCAAACAACAAAACAACACTTTCCAATACAATGAGAAAAAATTCTACAGATCCCTTACATCTTCCTCTACTGCAACTAATACAAACACTCCCAACAGCGAGGCTTTACATGAATACTGGTCGTCTCTGTGGTCAAACCCTATCCCCCACAATGATAAAGCACCATGGATAACAGAGGAACAGCAACTCACTGAACACTTACCCTGCATGTCCTTCCATGAGATTACTCTCGCAGACATACAGACAGCACTAAAACATGCACACAACTGGAAGGCTCCTGGTGCAGACGGAGTCCAGAACTTCTGGATCAAGAGGTTCACGTCCCTGCATGGAAAACTAGCGCTTACACTCACTGACATAATCCAACACCCAGAACATATGCCTCGTTTCCTCACACAGGGTGTCACATACCTACAGAGCAAGAACACTGAAACAGCGCAACCTGCAAACTACCGCCCAATCACTTGCCTCCCCACACTTTACAAACTCCTCACCTCCTGCCTCGCAGACAAGATCTACACACACATCGAGACATATAACATTCTTTCCGAACAGCAGAAGGGCTGTCGCAGGAATTCCCAGGGTTGTAAGGAGCAACTCCTTATTGACTCTGTAATCCTGCGCCAGGCACGCGCGAAGAATAGGAGCTTACATATCGCATACATCGATTACAAGAAGGCATTTGATTCTGTCCCTCATTCCTGGCTCCTACACACTCTTCATATCTACAAAATACACCCCAAGATCACGGCATTCTTAGCTGCCACGATGAAGAGTTGGAACACAACATTACACCTACGCACCTCTAACACCTCCATCACTACAGATCCCATTCCCATAAGGAGAGGTATTTTCCAGGGAGACTCCTTGAGTCCTCTTTGGTTCTGCCTCGCCTTGAATCCACTGAGCCATATACTAGATAACACAAAACACGGTTATAGGCTTACCACAGGCACTGTGACACCATATAAAATCACACACTTACTCTACATGGATGACATTAAACTCTATGCCACAAACAATGCACAACTTACTAATTTACTACAAGCCACCACACAGTTCACCAAAGACATTGGGATGGAATTTGGAATTGACAAATGCTGCAAGTTACACATAATACGTGGGAAGACTTCGAATTTGGAGGGTTTTGAACTGGACCATGGTTTGGCCATCCAATCCATGGAAGACGGAGAGACCTACAAGTACCTGGGCTTCCAGCAAGCGCGCGTCATTGACAACGCAAACATCAAAAATGCACTGAAGAACACATACCTTGCTCGAGTTCACAAAATCCTCAAAACACAACTCAACGCCAGAAATAAAATTAAAGCTATCAACACTTTTGCCGTTCCCACACTAACATATTCGTTCGGCATAATTCCATGGACAAACACCGAACTCGAAGCACTACAACGCGCAACACGCACTACATTCACGAAACACAACATGCACCACCCCAAGTCCGCTACGGAAAGGATGACTCTTCCCCGCAAGGAGGGAGGCCGAGGACTCATCAACCTCATCACCCTACACGAAAAACAAGTACATACACTTAGGGAACATTTCCACCAAAGAGCAGAAGACTCCTCACTTCACTCAGCCATTGTCAAGGCTGACACACACCTCACACCCCTGAACCTCGAAAACTCTTCTCCAACACTCACCACCCCTGACACCCACACTCAGCAGCTGCGTGAATCATGGGCTCGTAAGGAACTCCATGGCAGACATCATCACGAACTCAGCCAGCCTCATGTCGACATGGAGGCGTCGAACAGATGGCTGACGAGTGGTGAGCTGTTTGGGGAGACCGAAGGGTTCATGATCGCAATACAGGACCAAGTCATCTCCACACGCAACTACAAGAAACACATTCTACACGATGCAAACACACATGACGACAAATGCAGGAAATGCCACACTACGCATGAGACGATCGACCACGTAATATCAGGCTGTCCCCTTCTCTCTCAAACAGACTACCTCCACCGACACAATCAGGTAGCATCGATCGTTCATCAACAACTAGCACACAAACATTCACTTATTAAGAGCACGGTCCCGTACTACAAGTACATACCACAAAGCGTATTAGAATCACCCTCATATAAACTATACTGGGACCGCCCCATTCACACAGACAAAACCATACATCACAACAGACCAGACATCACACTTGTTGATAAGGTCAACAAACAGACCTATCTAATTGATATTGCAGTGCCTATCAGCAAGAACATGCAGAAAACTCACGCAGACAAGATCAGTAAATACACTGATCTAGCACACGAGCTCCAGAAGCAGTGGAGGCAGGATCGAGTACGTGTTGTACCCATCGTCCTGTCTGCCACTGGTCTGGTGCCTCACACATTGCACCACAGTCTCAGCACACTAGGACTTCACAAAAACACTTATGCACAACTGCAGAAGGCTGTGGTACTCAACACTACACGCATAGTTAGGAAATTTATGGACACAAGCACACATCCCTAATCATTCTTGCACACAAATTTACACTTGGCAGTACGTGCTTTGGTCCTTGACCCGCCGTATTGTTTTTGCTGGGGAAACCCAAGGTTTGAAACATACAAACATAATAATAATAATATATGAATAGAGATAGCAGCTTTAAATAATATAAAGCAGACTGTGTAGATTTACTGTTTGAAAATTCAACCATTATGTGCAGTGTTACCATGTGCCAGCAGAAAACTCAATAACAGTAAAAGAACTCTTCTTTTAGTAATAGCCGTTTTACATTTCACTCGCCATAATGCAAGCCATGTCAGGGTAGATGGCCAGTGATTTAGTGCACTGTTTTACACTTACCATAACGCCTTCCATCACACGGAACATTTACACTTCTCAATTGTCATCATGCCTACGTTTTATTTAAGAAAAAAATAGCATTGATTTATATCAAAACCATTTAGTCAATGCATCGGATAGGTGAAAGAAGGTTTTTAATTAATTAAAATAGGAAATATTCATGTTTTTTTTTCATCGTTATGTGTTTCTTTGTTTTCAGTTTCGATAAATAATTCAGTCTCGTTAAATCTCGATCAACGACGATATGTTTTCAAGATCTCGATCGCTATCGATTCAAATTTTCAAGCCGAAATTCTGAAATGATTTTGATTAATAATGTAACATTTTATGAAAGCATCCATGAAAACATAAAAAAAAGATGCCCCCCGATCGTGAAAATCATTTTTGTAATCGGTAATTTCGAATAAATAGATACAAATCGATTGGACTTCCAAGTTCTACAATTCGTCACCAGGCACGGGCTATCTATCGCAATGTCCTCGCCATGTGTGATGGCGAGGTGATGGCGACCATTATGGCGAGTGAAATGGTAAATGTAAAACGGCTATTACTTCCAAACAACTATGACTTAAATTAGTAAGCAAAAAAGAAAGGCAATACACAATTAAAATACATTTTTGTCACTTTCTAAAAAAACAACTAAATAATTTACTAAATGACCTACCACTACCACTACTAATAATAATAATAGGTTGTTGCAAAAATAATGCAGGTTTGTCTTGCTTTGACTTTTACACATTAATTGTGTAATAAATCTTGTTGTTTATATTCCTTATCATATATCATTTTAAAGCTTATGTTATACTCTTGCTTTCCATATAATCCTTTTCAATTCTAACTGCATTTTTGTGTAGTTTTAGGCCTTAGAAGACAGGATGTCAAAACAGGAGTTTCCCAAATCTACTTCTGCGAATTTAAACTCGGCCACAGTGCAGTACAAACAGCTTGAAACATTAATGAAATTTGGGATTAAGTAAGTGTTAATGAATGCACAGTGCAACTTTGGTTTCAAAAATTCCGTCCTGATGAATTCAGCCTTGAAGATAAGAAAGGTTATGGGCGCTCTTCTGCCATTGACGACGACGAATTGAAGGAGATAATCGAAGTGGATCAGCTGAAAACTTCATGATAGATTGCTGTGGAACTCAATGTTAACCATTGCATGCCATTTGCAGCAACTTGAAAAGGTGAAAAAAAGGGGTACCACACAAACTGAACAACAACCAAAGAAATCGCCAATGAAGTCTGCTCTTTGCTTCTTTTGCGCAGCAGAAATGACCCATTTCTAGATCGCATTTTGATGTGTGATGAAAAATGGATCCTATATGACAACCGACGACCTTCAGCATAATGGTTGGATCGAAATGAAGCTCCAAAACACTTCCTTTAGTCGAAGTTGCACCAACAGAAGGTTATGTTGACTGTTTGTGGCCTGTAGCTGGAGATTTTCAGCTTTTTAACCTTTCGAAGTTGCTCGAAATGGCACGAGACAGTTTGAACGATTAACATTAAGATCGCAGTAATCTATCGTGTACTTTTCAGCCGATCAGCTTCAACGGCAGAAGGACGTCCGTGGCTTTCCTTATCTTCAAGGCTGTGCATTTGTTAACACTTCTGTGACCCCAAACTTCAATAATGTTTGGAGCTGTTTGTGCTGCACTGCAGCCGAGTTTAAATTCATAGAAGTAGATTTGGTGAAACTCCTGTTCTGACATCTTATCTTCTAAGGCCTAAAACTAGATAAAAATGCAGTTAAAATTAAAATGGGTCATTTAAATTAATACTATAAAACTTTAATCATGTTAAAGCTCTTTCTATTGATATGATCCATTTTATGAAAGACATTAATGTCAAAATTACTTTAATACTATAAAACTTCTACAATACCATAATAATACCGTTTTATATTGTTAGAAGTTTCTTGCTTTGTATTATTAATGTAATGGAGATTTAATTTTAGGAAAGGGAGAGGTATTCTCCCTTCCTAAAGAATAATTTTAGGAAACATCTTGTAAAAGTCTCTGAAATGGACGAAATATTGATGTCTGGTGTATTATGGTATTGTAGAAGTTTTATAGTATTAATTAAAGTAATTTTGACATTAATGTCTTTGATAAATTGAATCATATCGAAAGAAAGAGCTTTAACATGATATATGATAAGGAATATAAACAACAAGATTTATTACACAATTAATATGTAAAAGTCAAAGCAGGAAAAACCTACATTATTTTTGCAACAACCTAATAATAATAAGCAGATCACTTTAGAAACCATATCAAGGTTCAAGACTATCGAATTTTTATGCCTACTTTGTTTTTTTGTTGTGATTATCAATTCTGTTAATAAATAACCTACCTCTTTTAGTTCATCATCTAATGCACTATATTCGATTACAATTAATGCCTCTCTTTCAGCAATAGATCTTGAACTCTGACTACTGGATGGTTCAGTAAGTGTATCATCATTGTCACCTTGAGAAGGTCCTTCATGTTCAATATCCTCCATACTACCACGTTTCATAGGGATTACAATGTCCTCCATCTTGAATAACAAAAACAAAAATTTATAAGTATATAAACTATATTTTATTAATAACAAAACATATTTTCTTAATGTAAATCTGCATAACTAAAGTTTGGAAAGCCAGCTTATAATAATTTAATTACAAATCAACAAGTAACTAATACTTAGTAAACAAGAATGGCAAATTCAACTCATTTTTTTTTAATTATTTATGGATTTTATTTGAATTTGTTAAACTGTCATTATTAATTATGTGATTCAAAATCACAGTGATTCAGCCATTCAAAATCTAAAATATAATTATTAAAAGTACTAGTAACTTAACTAAAATGATTTCAATTCAAACAATAATGAAATTTTCTGATCCACCAACACAATGTTTATGATTCTTCAATGCAAGTAGTACTTACCTTGCAAGTTTTCAACAAGCTATGACGATCAGCCTTTTTTTGCTCAATTTTGCTTTCAGTTGTTGTGACTTGTTTTTGAGCTGCAGCCATTTCTTTTTGAATGCTTGATAATTTTTTTCTCATTTCATTTAACTCATCATCCATATTATCAACATCTGTTTTCTTACTTATTTTAGAATTTTTTAACTTTTCAAGCCGCTGCATTTCTTCATCAATAAGCTAAAAGAAGAAGAAAAAAAAAAAAGATTTGAAGCATAATGTTTTTCTATCAAATAATACTCTTCAAGAATGCTTTGAAAATATCATTCAAATTTTATATCAGAAAATTTTTTTTTAAATTTTCTTTTGGCCTAAAGAATTTGCATAAAATCAAAAACAAATAAAAAAAATGCATTTATTATACCCAATTATAAACAAACTAGCAAATCTACATTGCACTACATTTATTCCTTTTCTTTGGCACTTTTATTATTAATTATTGTATTGATGTATATAATTTCTTAAGTTTAATCAAATTTATATCTTAAGCTTCTGATGTTCTGGTACTGTTACAGTTGCCAGTAATAGTTAAGTAATTAATAAAAACTAAATTATTAAAAGTACTTTATCATTCATTACTTCCTCAATATTTACTTTATTCCTTTACAAACAATACAAGAAACTTCAATTTATCTCACAACAAGTTTCTGTAAGATAATGTTGTCTTGTTCTTATTTTTTACTTATTGGCAATTGGTCCCTCTTTAGGATGTTGCTAAATATTATTCTGTGGCACAAAGTTCATAGGTCTTAAAGAAAGAATAAAAAAAAAGGAGGGTGGACCAATTATTGACTGTTTACCTAAGAAACCAGTTTCACTAAGATGTAAATCACTTCATGTGTCCTCAATTGACAATTCATTCGTACAGATAGGAAAAAAGAAATTACATTTATGTTTATTAGCTTTTATCATCTGTTCTCAATTCCTAAAGAAAATTCATTGTAAAAATGTGTATTTATTCCTTTGATTCAGATTCAAATATTATATCTTATCATTTCTTTATTCATATCTTTATATTCATATTAAAAAAATCAAGGCTTTTTTTGCAGAAAGAATTTCCAATTTAGCAGATGTTATAAAAACAAAAACGTTGAGTAATTCCGGGTACCCAAAGACTTTTGTCAACATCATCTCTGCCCAAGTAAGTGAATGTTGCATTATTCTAGGTAAATACTACTTTCAACTCATTCCGACATCTTTAACCACTCCAACATCTCAGATAGTCAGTTACAAAATGACATCCTGGTTAGAATTTGTAACTACAGTTCTGCTTAGCCATGGTTAGACTGATTGCATTTGTAGATGGCATAGATAGGAGCACAGTATCCAAGATATGGTTGTAATTGCAACTGAATGATTAAGTCTAATATTAAAAAAAAAAACAACAACTTGAGCTAAAGCTTTACATTCTTATTATTTCAAATCCAGGAAACAGCAGGAAACATAAGAAAATCTAGATCATTATCTGCTGACTTTGTATCTAAGGGTGCGTCTGTAAACGATAACAGCAATTCTGGTTATCGCATCACTGGATACATTTGGTCATGCCCCAAACCCTTTCTTTTGTAGATGGCACAGTTGCAAGATGGCTGACATTGTTAAGATAAACTTTTGTTACAAATTGAATCAAGTTCGCCAGCACCATCTTGAAATACAACAAGGAAGTAAAAATAAAATAACTATGTTTTTAAGCAACACAGCCATAATTAAAAAAAATAATTTCAATGGTAGCGTGACTGCTTCAAGTAATGATTAAACAAGTAAAAATAAAATAACTATACTTTTATGCAACACAGCCAAGTTAAAAAAAAAAGGAAAATTAACGGCAGTAAAAAAAAAACAAGTTTTAGTTCACCTCATATATATACAGTACATGAAACAAAGAAGTGAAATAAAAGAATTTTTTTTAACTGAATCGTCAAAAAATAAGCAACTCTGTTAATGTAAAATGTGTCATTTTGTCGTCTGCTAGGAATAAGTTAACCCAGCTCTGAGATTGGGTTATTCACAGACTACCATGGTTACTATAACCGCACATCTGGTTTAAATTTATAGATGCAGTTTCTGGTTGGCTGGAATGATGGGCTGGGCTTATAGACTGTGTTAGTATAACCAAAACTGTAGTTCTCATTTATAGATGCACCCCAAATGAGACAAAATTACCTTCATTTGTGTAGCCTCTGCATTCTTGGATTTTTCAAGTTCAATTTCATCATCTTTAACTTCTTTAGTCCATTTCTCCACATTGCCTAGAATACACAAAAGAAATTCCTGATTGGTAAGTAGAATAAGTATCATAAGCATTTAAAAATAGTAATGTTCCACTAATGTTTTAAAAAGCAACTTTTCTTCATTATTTAAGATGAATTTATAGTTCTTGACAGAACAAAATTAGATTAAAAAACTTAATTTACAAACTTGAACAATATTAAAATTGTGAATAGGAAATTTTTCCTTTATGGTCTAAATGCTTTATTAATTTAGAACACCACTGTCTTCTTCACTTCTCTATTATGTAAATTCATTAATATTTGACAAACAATCATTCTTCAGAACAAAGAAGGCTTAACGTGCGTGGAATGAAATAAAGAAAAATAGAAATAAATAAAACAAACTTACTTACAAATGGTTGGGAGAATTATATAATCCAAAACTGATTATTACCATTTGTAAGTAAGTGCTTTTATTTATTTCTATTTTTCTTTAAATCATTCTTCAGCATTAACTTTAAAAAATGGATAGCTAGAAGATATTCATTGATCTTTCAGACAGCTATTCAATAGTCTCAATCTGTGAAAGAATAGTTTTTCTTTATAATAATAATATAATTTATCAAGAAAATAGACTTTTGCATATGAAGACATGCGATCACCTTCACAACTAAACTGTTAAAAACAATAAGACTTGGTGGAAATTTGGAGATGTACTTTAAAATGAAGCTTTCAGATATATGGTCAGAATATGCTGTCATTTATGGAACCTTAACCTCCACATATCAAGAAAAAGTCTAAAGTAGATAATGGACTCTGGACTATTTAGATAGATAATGGACAACTTGAGGATATGCGGGGCTTCGTAGTTATAAAGACATGTGCTTCGTTTTAACCCATGAAGTTATAGAGGATGAACTAAAAGATTTGATTTGGAAGAAACGTTTCCAAAATTTTGATATCGAATGAGGAGTTGATTATATTGAAGAACATGGCAGCAATTATCAAAGAAGGATATAATTTAATTATTTTTAAATATTACAAATATGTCTGGACAGCATCGATAATGCGTTTGCTTTTGTAAAGGTTTATTGCTACCAAGACAACCAAAAAAACTGAAGCAGTAACACTTGTATATTTAAAAGAAAGAAATACTGATAGTAGATTCCAAGCCAAAGCAGCATTCTGTGGCCTTAAAACAAGTTCAGCAGTTTCATAATATTAATGTATTATTTCGTACTCATAAGTTAATCAATGATATTTAAGATATGAATCACCACATTGTTTTGCAATTCAGTATGATGCTACAGTAATTCGACGTCCTTCCTTACTTTGTTGAATTTTGTCTTTCATTCTAAGGGAATGATATGTGAAGCTTAAATTTTTTATGCCTTACTATTATTTTTTTTATATTTATGCATAAATAATCATCACATTAAAATAAAATTAATCATCATATTGTATGTGGGTTTTTTTTTTTCTTTCCCATTTCTCCCTTAATAGTATTATTTAATTCTTGACGATTTGTAACAAAATTTCAGAAAGCATAAACTTAAAAAAAAAATTATATATATATATAAAATTAAATTTTTTTATATGTTTATAACTTTGATTATCTACTATATTTTCAAACAGTTAATTAGTTTGCCAATATATCAAATTCAGTATGTATTGGATAAGAAAATATATTAAATAAATTTGATAATTTAATTGCAAATAAATTTTTAATTGTATATTTCAATAGAAATAAAATTAAAAATCTAAACTTCATTGCAAATTTAGCTTTGTGATTTAGATTTGAATAAAACTGTCATTTTTATAGAAATGGAGGTAATCATTGTATTCTTTGAAAAAAATCAATTGCTGAAGTTATTATAATCATACAGCAGTAATACAATAAAATATTTCTTCATCAGAAATATAAAGTACTATGGAATTATAAAAAACAATCCTCAACACCTGAACATTATAGTGTTCTTCAGAGTTTTAAATTGTCTTTGCAAATATATACAAATTACGAAACTACTTTCTTATTTAACTTATAGCCCTTTAACTGCTCCCATCGTCTATAAGCGATCGCCTTAGTAGACTGCTCCCATCGTCTATTGACGATTTGAATTATG
>JAFIDM010004315.1:46256429-46281104 GCA_023159025.1 Thereuonema tuberculata | reverse complement strand
TATTTTTATTGCCCTTCGGTAGCTGCCAGGAACCCTCAGTAACCCTTGAAAAATGTCGAGAGAAAGTCGTGCAGGTTCGTCGCGCGGACCCCGCCCCGGGAAGAGACCATTTTTGTCACGAGATATAGTGTCTGTTCTTGATGAACTCAGCGATGAAGAAGAAGTTTTTTCTTCAGAGTTTGAAGATAGTTATGAAGACGTTGAAGATCCTGTTGAGTCATCCAGTGAAGATGAGACAAGAGGAGAGAGCCCCGATCCAGTCTTCGAGTGGAAGAGCGGATGAAATTTTGTGCCACCGACATGGAACTTTGACTTTACAAGCGCCGGAATAAGTGGTGATTTTGTTGTTCGCGATGAAAACAATCTGTTGGAATATTTTGAGGCTTTTTTGGACAGAGGTATCGTGGAACACATTGTAAGTGAAACTAATCGTTACGCCAATAATTGTATTGAGTCACAGACATTGTCACAATTTTCCAGAATGCGCCGTTGGCATGATTGTAGTGAGAATGATTTGTATATGTTTTTGGGCTTGACAATGTTGATGCCGCATGTAAAGAAGCATTCAATTGATGAGTACTGGTCAAAGGATCCATTGATAGAAACGGCAGTTTTCGGGAAGTACATGTCTAGAGACAGATTTTTGGCTATTCTTCGGTTTTTGCATTTTTGCAACAATGATGCCGCAAATGTAGAAGATCCCTTGCACAAAATTGATTCGATTTTTTGCATGCTAAAGGAAAAATTTTGTGGCTCCTTCAATCCCTTTCAGAAGCTCGTAATAGATGAATCGCTCATGCTTTTCAAAGGTAGGCTATCATTCAAACAATATATTCCTTCAAAGCGGCACAGATTTGGAATTAAGTTCTTTGTTTTATGTGATTGCGAGACGGGAATCATATTAGATATGATTACATATACAGGGAAGACAACTAAAATTCCTAAAAGTGACTTAGGCATATCTGGTGCTGTCGTAATGAAAATGATGGAGAAATATTTACGTAATGGGCACATTTTGTACACTGACAATTGGTACACTAGTCCACGATTATGTAAATATTTACTTGATAATGGTACGGGATCATGTGGGACAGTCAGAATAAATAGAAAAGGTATGCCAACGTTCCCAGGAAAGTGCAAGCCAGGAGACTACCATGTCAAAAGTTCGAAACAATTGTTAGCTCTCAAATGGCACGATAAGCGCGATGTGACAATGCTAACAACGGTTCACCGAGGGAAACTGGTTGCAAGCGACAAGAGAGATTGGAGGAATAATGTATTTATACAAAAACCTGACGCAGTTCTAGACTATACAAAAAATATGAGATTGGTAGACAAGTCAGAAATGCAAATCAGTTCAGTGGAATGTATGAGGAAATCAGTCAAGTGGTATAAGAAAATGTTTTTTCATTTGATAGATGTGACGCTTCTAAATGCATACCGATTCCATTCCGTGAAAACTGGAAGCAGCATGTCACTGAAGGAATTCAGTCTAACTGTAGTGCGCCAAATATTCACGAAATACGGCACTCTGTCTCAACCCCACCCTGGTCGTTCGACCCCCACTAACCTAGCACCAGATCGGCTCTTGGGAAAAGACGTCATTTTACGACACTATCTGGAGTTCGTCCCACCCACAGAGAAGAGAGCCAAGCCGCAGAGACAGTGTCACTTCTGTATGAATACGCAGCGTAGGGAGAAGCGCAGGAAACTAGTGAGCACATGGTGTCAGGAGTGTGGAGTGGGACTGTGTATTGGGCAGTGTTTTCGTGATTTTCACAGTAAGAAAACATTTTAAAAACACAGTTATGGTGAACAATAAGTGGATTTTTTTGTTGTACTGGACATAATTCCAAATGAATAGCTGTTTGAAAATATATTTTGAAAAAAATTTTTTTTCGTCTTTTTGTAAAACACGTCCTGAAGTTCATCATTTAAAGTTAAATCAGCAGAAGTGTAGTCATTAAAATATTTTTTTCTAATTTTTTCCTTAAGTAAAAGGTTATAATTAATAAAATTATGCAAAAATTAAAAAAAAATAATAATTCTTTTTTTTTTTTTGCGCCTGTGGGGAGCTCTATTTCAGCTTAATTGCGCAGTTAAAGGGTTAAGTAGTTAAGTTTATGTCTTGGTGATTTCATTTTCTTTAGTTAAACAAAGGAAAAAAAAAAAAACACTTGGCAAGCTCTATTCTGCAAAAAGTTTCTGTTTCGGAATTATTATACAATAATTAAATGGTAAAAAATATGATGTACGAAATTTTCGTATATCCTGCCGAATCATTATTTCGCACACTTTTCGTAGATTTTGATTGCTGGATACTTGTGGAAGAATATTCCAATCATTTTTACAGAAATGCTGCAATAACTGTTCAAACTGTCTTCAATGATCTCTTTGCTCATTCATGGTTTATAAATTCTCTCCATATCCTTACTGTAAAACTACTACTTGTCCATCATCTGATAGTCGCTATTGTATTTCACATTACTGCCTTAATATGCTTAAGTTCTGTTATTTAGTCAGATTGTGATATAAAATTACCACTTTATTCATGATGCATTTGTGAAGAAAAATAAAAATACTTTATACTAAAGGTGTTGTGTAAGGACAGACTAACTGAAAAGAGAGGCAGGAATACAATTAAAAATCATATAATGATATAGTCTGAAATTCTTTTTTAAGCAAAAAAAAACAAAAAAAAAACTCACCGTAAGTATCTTTTGATCTTTCAAACTGAAGTTGATTAGCTATGCGATCACGCTGATTATCAAACTCTAATCGTTTTTTGGCTCTTTCTTGTTGTGCAATTAATTCTTTTTCTTCATATTGCCTATAGAAAAAAAAAAAAAAAAAAAAAAAAAAGGTTAGTTTACAATAAGTGAAATTAAGATTTCTTGAGAGATCATATATTTACAAATATTCATGCTCCTGAATTAAATTTTTGAATACTATCCAATCTTCAACTCTTTTTAACTTGAATCAGCCATTCAATCAAATGTTGAATGTGCTGAAATATTTGCACATTCATTTGAACATTATGTGGTACCATAATAATACATATTTAGAAATATAAATACTCAAATTTAAGAGCTGGATATGTTGAGAAACATAAAAGGTTAATGCACTCTATAAGGCAATTTTAATTTTACTATTGTTTAATCCTAGAACTGTGGGCCCGTTAGCCAAGTGGTAAGGTACTTGACTGGGGTTAGAGGATGAGGGTTCGATCGCGAAATTTTCACTAAATTTCTATGTTAAATTCTCTTCCAAATGGGTCCTAGGGTCCAGCTAGTCCTGTGTAGAATGGGTACTGGGTCTCTTTTACGGGGATACAGGCAGGCGAAAGTTGGGCAGACCATCTGACCTCATCTCAGTCCCGAAATCAATGAAATGTTGGGAGCCTTACCTCCATTGTCCCATGGGCCATTGTGGGCTCCAGTGGGATACATCTAATCTAATCTTAACCCTAGAACGCATGGGCGAGAAAAAAATAACCGAAACTGAAAGGTTGAATATCTCAGATCCGATGAGTTTTATATCATTTAAATGAACTGAAAGCTACATATTACAAAATTATTTATAGAAACATGACAAAATATGTTTGTATCTTTCTCATCCAATATTAAAATGGTAATGTAAGCCTACAGATATTTCCTACAAATGATATTTCATTGACTTTTGCTAAAAAAAAATTCAATTTTATTATATTAAACTGAAAATCAAAATCACTTTCCAATAATAGTTTTTCAATTTCTTCAGTACTTAGTTGATAAGCCATTAGGTTGGATGCCAGTAATATAGTTTACAATTCATTTTACACAAGTTACAAAAACAAACAGGCTGGGTTTCACAAACCCATGAACAAGTATGAACATATCTCAATAACTAACTGATGGACAAAATGGCGTGATGATATAGAGAGAGACCTCTACAGGTTATTACCAAAAACTACCAGGAATAGCAGTCCAATAGGTGGTGAACTCTAACAGAAAACATAAAAACTAAAAGTACCTGGATTTGAGAGACCATGCTCATTCGTTCTAGGGTTAATGAAGTAAATAATAAAAATTACTAGAATAATAAATATTTATAACAACAGAACAACAATACTAAAAAATAAATATAAAACTCTTTATACGTATGGTATCTGATGGTGAGTTCTATAAAAGGCTGGGAGGAATTGATAATGCTGTGGACTGGAAATTCGTTTTACCAAAGGCAAGCAGGAAGAAAAAAGATTCTGAAGAAAAGTCAATCAAACACAGGGAATGACTGAAAGACAAATGCTAAATTCCAGAATGCTTGAACTTCATAGGAACATATAAATATGATAAATGCTTTTTTTTTTTTTTGTATTTGTGTGTGTTAGTGTGTGTAGTTACAGCTTGATACAAATGTAGAAGAGGTATTCCTAAAAAAAATTGAAACAGCAAAGAGACATGATAGAACTAAAATTAAAGTATTATTCTAAGGAGTTTGAAAGATGCAAGACTAAAAATTACATTATAATTTTTGAAGGTCCCAGAGATAATAGCTTAGCTGCAATATTAAGCATTAATCCCGTGTGTCGAAGATTGAACCATAACTAATATCTTGCAAGAGAAGCAGACTAATTACAGAATACATTATCAGCTAACGGATCATCATTGCCAACTGGTATTCTGGATGCATTTGAAGGAAAGAATCTTTATATTTCACAGTAAATACATTTTTAGAAGCAACTGTTAGACCAAGTCAAATTAAATGATAAGATATTGTTATTAACATGAGACTTAAAAATCAAAAGAAGTCTAAGAAGCATAGAAGAGTTATTAAGAGCAATGAAATCAAACATTCAGTTTTTAAGCTTTGTAAGCTACAAGAAATTCAGGATTTTTTTCTTTTTTTGAGTCCTAAGTTTAGAACTTGTAACTAAGACTTAGAAGACGGTGAAAGAAGATAAAGAACTTGTTAAAAATTTGACTGTGAGAAATTGACTACTATATTAAGGGATACATTTTTTATTGAGCTTTTAATAGAACACTCAATTAATTAAAGTAACAATATATTTAACTGAAAGGACACTCAATTTGTGTAGAAGGATTGATCTTTGTTCATTATTTTTCGAAATCAAACAGCAAAGCAATACTTACCTAATATTAATTACACCAATTTGTGCACAGAAATCAGCAAACACCTTGTCTTCTACATTGTTCATTTCTTCTTTGATTACCTGTATCCTTTTCTCTGTTTCAGTCATTCTTTTTTCTATTACAGTCATCAAAGGCTGCAAAAATCAAAGTATCTTTCAACAACAATCATGTTAAAATTCAAATTAAAACCATTGTTTAAGTTCTAATGAAAGCAGCTTCCAATTTAAACTTGTATGCATTCATTTTAATATTAAAATGATAAAATTCTAATATTCATAATGATATTACCTCAAGAGATCCTAAATCTCCTTTAAGTTTCTCAATCTGTTTATTGAAGAGAGAAATCTGCTTTGATTCCTAAAATTGAAGCACAAAAAGAAATACAGAATTAAAATACTTAGCATTTAATTAATGTCATATAGTGAGATCTATTAGCACCACATTCACTAAGATATTAAAACATAATAAAGTTATTCATGTTAGACGGCTGAGATATTGAACAATAATGATTATTATTAAATAAGGGTATGTTTATCACAATTATTAATTTTAGTACTATACATTTACAGAGAAATAATGTATTATATTTGTATTTCAATAAATTATATTCAAAACTTAAGGATATTGCAGAAATATAAGTGAATATTTCATATTAAGAATTACTCCATCTTTCAAAATAACTAAAGTTTGTTTCTAAATAATTTCACAAATGGATAAAAATACAATGAGATAAAATTAAGTTTGCACAACTTTGATAATAATTATGGAAAAATTTATTAAAGCAGTCTTTGGACAACCTGTAAGCTACTTATAACAACAACTAAAAGAGAGGAATCAAGTTGTTAGTTTAGATCAGAGGTTTCTGATTTTTAGGGGCCCCATGTTAAAGTTAACATAGGGAACCGCTGTTGCTTTTGTGTTGTCTGTCTGTCACACTCTGTAGCGGCCAAACGGTTAGAGATATTAGAATGAAACCTTTACCATTGTGTTCAGCATCAAAAAGTAGGTGATCACGTGAAAAAAATCAAACCTGTAGGTCCCCTCCCTGACCCTCAAAATTAACATTTTCAATTGCAGTGTTAGTAATAATGATAACAATTAACACAGTAATAATACTGATGCTTCATACATAACAATACTAACAATTGCCAACAGGACATAATTGTTAAAATTTACAAACATATTGTTTTGTAAATTCTTTAACATACCCAAATGATGCACTAAGCATTTTATTAGTGGCCCCTAGGTTACAGCTTGCCTGTAAAACATAAAGGAACGGTCTTGCATTTATATGCTCTTGCTTTTAATTATTTTGTTTATACAATTGTGCATATTATGGGGCTGCTTTGCTTTCGACACTGTTCAAAAGCATTAATTACCTTTTTTTTTATTTATTTATCATGCACCGCATTGTTATCCTATAAAAAAAAGGGAGGGGGAGAGAGGGGGGGACATTCTATTAAACAATTACAGATAACCATAATATTTATCAGCTAATTTGACAGACCATTACAGAATTTTCATTGCAAACTTTCTACATAAACTTCAGAGAAATGCTGCTCTACATAAAGAGGGAAAAAGACAGTAAAACCCCGTTTTACCGAATTTACCATTTACCGAATTTCGCGATTTAACGAATTTTTCTTTTCCCCCAATTAAAATGAAGGCAAAAACCCCTATTTAACGAATTATTTCAGGAGCCGAAAACAAAAATTTTTTTTTGTTAGTTTGGATTAGAAAAATATTGAATTACTTTTCAAATGACTACAGTATCCATCTGGTCCGGAACAGAAAAAGACTTTTCTTGTAAACAGCAATTTTTGACGTGGGAGGGTGCAGCCCAGACCTCACAGACGCAGATGGGTAATGAGTGTATCCTGTCACGTGGGTAGGACAGGAAATTCCTTTCTTATCTCTCCCACTCCACAACACAGAGAAGTGAGGTGTATTGGACACTCGGTTTTGCTGAACATTTGATTTTTGAAACATTGTGAAGCATGGCAGATTGTTGGAAACGAAAACGTTTTCATTGAGTGAAAAGCTTAACATTTTACACGAATTTGACAAGAACGTTGGACCACAAAATTCTTTAGATCGCTTTAGCTTTAGCAGATCGCTTTGAAATCTTCAAGTCGACATAAGCTACAAGTGTTAAACAACGAGCAGAAATTGAAAAAGCATCTGCAGAATGTGGTGAAAAATCGTCGAAAATAAGAAAGTCATTGAAAGCCATTCATCTTTCTGTTCTTGAATCTGACCTAGTGGAATGGTTCAACATCGTTCGTGCCAAGGAAATAGCCATCAGTGGGCCTCTGATCAAAGAAAAAGCACAATGTGAAAGACTTTTCTGCATCGAATAGTTGGATCGACTGTTTTAAGAAAAGATACCATGTAGTCCAAAAGAAAGTGGGCGGAGAAAAGTCGGATGTAAATGAAAATATAGTAAAAATATGAAATATATAGTAACTTTGGAAAGAAAAGTTGCTCAGCCTGATTGAAGGGTATTCATTATCTAACATTTACAATACAGATGAAACAGGATTGTTCTATGACACACAACCTGACAAAACTCCTTGCTATAGAAATGAAAAATGCTTTGGTGGGAAAAAAAGCAAAAAGAGGATTACGGTTTTGTTTGCGGTTAATGCTGATGGAACTGACAAGTTGAAGCCATTTGTGATAGGAAGGGCAGTAAAGCCGCGATGTTTTAAAACATAAAGACCTTCCCGACAAAATACACAGCAAACAAAAAATCCTGGATGACTTCTTCCCTATTTACAGACTTTTAGACTGTAAATTTTAGACTTTAGATAAATCTATGACTTTATTGACTTTAGATAAGTCTATGAAGATACAAAAGAGAAAAACTCTTTTGTTTATTGATCAATGTTCCGCAGATCCTCCAATTTGCAATTTAAAAAACGTCAAAGTCGTGCTTTCCCCTGCAAATTGCACAAGTGTGCATCAGCCACTAGACCTTGGTATCATTCGTTCTGTAAAACTTAATTACAGAAAGTTGATTATGAGAAAAATTATAGCATCGTTGGATGAAAATGCGGAGAAAAGATACAAAGCCAATGTTTTGGATGCTCTATATTTCGTAAGACAATCTTGGGACCAAGTTTCTAAAAATATAATTGAAAAATGCTTTCAGAAAGCCGGATTTCCAGGCTCACAAGTGAAAATGATGAAAATGATGAAGAAGTCATCTTTCCATCTGACCCTTCAGAAGAAGTCATATGGAAAGAAGTTGCTCCTGGGATAGACTTTTAACGATTATGTCACATGTGATGACGGACTGTCTATCTGTGCAACTGAAGTTAATGAAATTGTTGATTTATCGGAACCAATGAATAGCAATTATGATGCAGAAATCGATAATGAAACTCCCATTAAAACTGTTACTTTTTCTGATGCTTTACATGGTTTGGAAACTATGAAAACATACCTAATGCAGCAGGATGTAAATGACACAGTATTTTCTTCTTCTCCATGAAGTTGAAAACGAAATTTTTCAAGTCAGGAATCAAGGAAATTGTCAAACATTACTCAGTACATACTTTAAAAAATTCAAATTAACTAGTGCTTAATTATTCACTGTATTTTTCACTGTGTGCAATTTCTAATTATGGATATTTTTGTGTAGTTGCTTTTTAGGGCTGTTCCATAAGGTAAGTGCAGAAATTTTTTATTTTGGACCCCGATATTATGAATAGCCCCCAATTTAATGAATAAAACTTTCGGTCCCAATGAATTTGTTAAATCGGGGTCCGACTATATTTAAGTCATTTTCCATCACTCCTAAAATATTAAGTCCTATAATGATTCAAACAAAAGGGCAAATTAAAAATGTATACTTACTGTATTGTCTTTATCAGTAACAGAATATTTTAATCTTGTTTCCATCCCTCTGATCTGAGACTGAATTGTATTCAACTCAGATTCCTTCCTAATCTTCTTCATTACTTCTTTTAATTCTTCACTTAGTTTCTCTTTTTTAAATTTCAAATTATGGAGCATTTTTTCATCCCAACGTCGGGCTCTTTTCTCTAGATCTCTAAGGATGGGGAAAATAACAATCATAGAAATTAATCACTGTGGTTATAGTAATGGGTTGGCCAAATTTTTTTTTTTTTTTTTTTTTTTAACGTAACTTGGCTCTAGTAGAGCTTAATTGTCTTTAACGTCATTCGACACCATTTTGTTAGATTGTATTGTGACAGCTGTTATATCAGCGTTCATTTAAAACAAAAACTGATCAAAATAGGTGAATTTTGTGTTGCCAATTTAATATTGAAAATGGAAGACAATAAGCATGCATGACCACATTTTTCTTTGATGACGAGATAAAAACTGTTACATCTTGGCTGGGAAATTCTGATTCATCCGCCTTATTTACCTGACATTGCACGTTCGGAGTTCCATTTATTTTGGTCTTTACAAAATTCTCTAAATGGAAAAATTCAATTTCCTGGAAGACACCAAAGACACCTGAAACAGTTTTTTGTTCAAAAAGGTAAAAATTTTAGGAAGATGGAATTATGAAGTTGCCTGAAAGATGAAAGAAGGTAGTGGAACAAACCAAAGAAGACGTTCAATAAAATTATTGGTGACAATGAAAAATGTTTTTTTTATTTTTTTACTTAAAAACTGAATGAACTTTTTGGTCAACCCAATAGAAATATTAAATACTATTAGTAACAATTAATGTTTTGATGTGATGCCTGTTCAATTTTGTTCTGGCAAATAATCCAGAAAAAATATTTTTTGGATGAACTAATCACTTGTGAGGCACCATGCAATGCAACCTGAGCTTATAATCTATTAAGTTTATTTAACCTTGCTCTGCACAGATGTACTGGTGCTATCTATAAAGTGCAATCTTGTTAGAAGACACAAATTAAGTTCAATGGATCAATATATTTTTCATTAGTCCTATATCATGAATATCAAATGTAAACTTTAAACTTTCAGAACTGGCATAAAATTGGGGGGAAAAAATTTAGTCCAATGTCTTGTCACTGACTAATGTTATTTATCATTGCCAAGGATGTTAATTCAAAGTGTTTCAGTCTCAGTGTAGCATTTCAATTATAACATAAAAGCTGCTAGTTAATTTATAATTGCAACAATAACCTTACACAACTTCAGCATTTTTTGTAGGCTTGGTAAATCAGCCTTTTATCAAAAAGTATGGATAAAATTGCAGAAATATTACTTACGTGCTACCACCAGATATAAAGCCATTTTTCTGATAGTAAGTACCATCTAATGAAACAGCCTGCAATGATAAAATAAGTATAATTTGAAATAGTATCTATAAAATAAACTATACTTTTGAAAAAGACATATAAAAGGAGAGCGGAAAGGGAAAGAAATCAAGTCTTTGAAAATAATGTGTCACCTATAATCTAAAACAAATCTCAGGCAATTAAATATCTGAGCATTTTCAGAGGCTATTAACTTGACAGTTTAATCCTCAGTTCCTTCTTTGGTTTTTTAAAATAATTCAACATTTTGTTTAATTAAAACTTTAAAATTTAAAAATTAAACTACTCGTAAAAGAACTTAACTACTACTAATAGCATTTATTAAAATCTTGAAAGCATTAGGCTAAATATTCCTTTAATTTTTTACTTACATCATATCTTTTTCCATCACCGAGTTCATAAGCTACTTTATTCGCATCTTCAGGTGTTTCACAGACAAGTGCATTGTTGGTTGCATAGAGCACAGCTCTTTTAATGGCAGGTGGATCATATTGCAATACATCATATAAGAGTTTGACATTTTTTGGTTCCTTAATATTCCTAATAGAGGATAATTAAAAAAATTAAATGTTATAATAATAAAAGTGTAAACATGACATTATCAAAGAAGATGAATTTCATTTTCATAAGGAATCATATAAAAAAAATCAAAATTAATGGAAGAAACAACACAACTCTTTAGAAATAATGGATAAAACAAGGCTCCTTTTTTTACTTTTTTGAACATTTTTAATGACTTTCACTTAAAAATTCAAAATCATAAATGAGATTTTAAGTTATGTACAGATAATCTAATAAAGTAAAACAATAAATAAATGTGTATATATTAGAAAATATACATATATGCCTTCAACTGCAACAGGCAAAATTACTGTAAATTATAGTAAATAATCAGTTTTTATGGTACATCGTAAGAAACAGTCTACATTTTATGGATGGCAGAAATAAAAATTATAAAAATGTGTCATAAGAATTATAAAATTAATAACAAGTAAAGCTTACACATTACAATGAAACAAATAAAACACAGAAAAAATAAAACTCAAAGCCACTGCTGTAATCAAGCACAGACAAAGCATCATTAGCCAAATATAATAACCAGTAGTCCAGAACAGTTGATTATAATAATAACAAACTTCAATGAAGTTCTTGTAGCTTTTAAAATAAAATCTAAAAGCAAACTGATTTATTTTAAACTTTATTTATCAGAATCATACTATAACTGAATAAATAAATTCTTCAGTGACAGATCTGTTTGAAACAAAATACGAAGGCATTCAAGGCAAACTGGAACTTTTTGAGAGTACAGGAGCAGAAATTACATTTATTTATCGATATAATCCCCTGCTACATTTATACACTTATCCTAGCATTTCACTAGTGCTTGCATGCCTTTAGCATAGAAAGGTTTGTCGTTACGCCAGAACCATGATCAGACAGCCTTTTTCACTTCATCAACACTGTAGAAATGCTGTCCTTCCAAGAACTCTTTTAAGGGTCCAAAAAGATGAAAATTGCTTAGAGTTATGTTCAGACTCTAAGGAGGATATAGTAATAACTCCCGGCCGAGTTGCTGTAATGTACAGGTATTGCGGTGGCCAGTATGGGTCAAACAGGATGCCCTTGGTGATCAAATCAAGCTGTTTTTTCTTCATATAGTTATTCTCAACTTGACAAAAGTATTCACTGTTGATGGTGCACCACAGGGTAGGAAATCCACATGAATAATGCAATGTTTGTCCAAAAAAACACTTGCCATCATATTATATGCAGGCACAATTGCCTGAAATTTTTTGGGCAGTGCTCTTCTCTGCATTGATGATGATTTTGATTTGGGAGTGAAATGATTTATCCAGGGTTTTGGCACAAGTGACAATGCGATTCAGAAAATCCTGGCTGTCAGTATCAATAACTTTCCTGCAACTCAATGCAGACTTGCAATCTTTTGTGCTGGTCAAAGACAGAAAGCTGTCTCTGTACGCAGCATGCACTACCTTCTGAAAATGAAGAAGATCATGAATAATTGTATTTATAGTCCCCACAGCAAGATTTGTCTTTTGGGCAACTTGATGACAAGTTATCTGTCAATTATCTAGGATAAGGAGTTCCATACATTCCATACAGGGAATGAAACAGTGTATTGGCAATCAGCATAGCTGGAATCGTAACTGAAGGACATGTGACCATCTTTAAAACATTTGCAATGTTTTACCGTGCTGTGCTTGAAGTCTTCTGTAGATGTTTGCTGGTTTTACACCTTCGTTCATAAGAAATTTCATTACAACACACTGTTCAATGCCAGCAGTAACAATGTTGCCTGCCATTTTGACTAAATTTCAATCGATTGACCTGTGATATGCACACCGCCTGGAAGTGAAAGGAGACACTAGCCACTTACCACCAAGACTAACAGGTCGTGCTTGCATTCCTTCTTATGTCTATGAGACGAAAAGTCCTGGTTTGCCATGAATGCCCCTTGTAATACAAACATTGACCAATCACTTACTATTACTTTCCTACCGATATTTATTCAGTGACAAGTTGATACTTTAGCAGTTAATAAAAGTTAAGATACTAATTCAACATTTTATGTTGTTTACAAAGAATAAAAAGTATATTTTGACAAGCTTACCTCAATCTCTCTTTTAAGGGTTTTGCATCAATATAATCCAATGGCAAAAATGTTTCAGCTTCTAGCATTTGCTCTTTCAAATACTGAATACAAGCTCTGGCAGTCTTTTCTGTATCTACCACAATGGCCTCCATATTCTTTCCCAACACTTTTGTAATAGCAATATTATACCTTTTATGAATCGGTTGACACATATCAACCATTCTTCCGTACTACAAAAGAAAATAAATAATAATACACAAATTTAAACACTTCCATTTTTATAAACAATATTTACATTAACAATCAGTAAATGTTAAAATGATTTTTATTTTAATTTATCAGAGACTAAACTTAAGATCTTAAATTATATTGTAGATATTAATATCCAGAGTATGTGACTGAAATATGATGTTTAGAAGAAATAAGATAAGTCAGATTAAAATAACAAATAAATTATAAAAATTAAAAATGTTAATGTTTTGTAGATATTTTGTCTACAACTGTTTGATGGATGAAATAAACCATAAAACTTCTTCGTGCCACTAAGACATAATTCATTTATCTGCTAATTTTTAAAGAGTACAGATTCTATGATGACTTTCTTTAATAAAAGAATAAGAATTACATCAAAAACAGATTTCCAAGAATGTTAAAAACAAAAACAAAATGATTATTAGCATAATAATAAAGTATTAAAAATTGAAACTGAATTTCAGAGAACAAAACAGTAACAAAGGCATGCCAATGAAATTATCTTCTTTTATTATTCTGCACTTATAAAGAAACCTAAAACATAAAAAAGTATATTATCAAGTGAATTAATGATTAGTAACAGAATTAATAAGGAGCAGGTTTTGCATTGATTTAAAACCTAATTCTGTATTAATTCTATTATAATATAGCTACTAAATTAATTTAATTTTTCATTACCACTCCAGGGAAAAGACGTTTGAAGTGATCAACTATTTCTGCTTTCTTCCGTCTCCTAGAATCTTCATGTTTATCAACTTTTGCATCGCCCAATTGTTCCATAATGAGTTCTAAGTCCTTGTTGATTTCACTCACACGCCTTTTTGATGTTTCCACTTCTTCAGTCAATTCTAGTTCTAACCGTTTTTGTTCAGTTAAAGTCTGTTCACTTGTCCTAAAATAATATGTTGAAAGATGATTATAAATGCCACTTAAAAATGATGTAAAAATTAAAACTTGCTAGGTAAAATTTCAAAAGTAGAATTTTTTTTTTTTTTAAGTTCTTAAATGTTAGGATAAAGAAATAACCAATATATTTTAGTAGAATAATATAAAGATTAAAAATATTTTCTTTAAAGTAATAATTTTTCTATTAATACTGACCTTATATAGTCATTCAATTTATCTGAACGCTTCTTGGCTTCTTCAAGTTCATGTTCTTTCTGTTTAATTTGATTTTCTAATTCTGATTTTTTTCGGCTTTCATTATCATATTTATCTTGATCGGATTTATATTCACGATTTACAGAATCAAGATCTTGTAGATATTTAGCAGATAATTTCCCAGCTTCTTCTTTAAGCCTATTATATTCACGAACCTAGATAGTTCAATGATGTATCAAAAAGCTAAAATTAATGTTTTTCCTGAATAAAACTACATTTTCGCAAAGAAACATAAATCTTAACAAATTAAATTATTTTACAAAAACCTACTTGAAAATCTTCCAGATATAAATCTCTTCCTTGTGACTGTGATTCCTCTTCCAGAAGCTCTTCAAATTCCTTCTTTTTATTTTCAATCTCTTCCAGTTCTTTTTCTAACTCATGAATGTCTTCCTCATGAGCATCGTGAGCTTTCTTTGCTTGTTTCAAAGATTTTCTAACATAAAATGAATAGTAATAAAGAATTCACCATCTTTTCATATCTTTAAAACTTTCTTATAAGAAAATCTAAATAAGGTTTAAAACAATTCTAATTCTAAAGAGGAAAACATTCACTATTGTAGGTGAAAGCAATTTAAGAGGGCACTATTTAATATATTTCAACCTGTGAACCACAATATTTTTTTTTTTTAATAAATCCAACAAAGATAAAATGGTTATTAAGAATAAAAATCATTGAAGTAATGAAGATGAAGAAAACCAAGGAAAATAAAAGGAATTCTAGATGTTTTACACTGACAAGCAATCTAGCTGTGATTTCTTCCATTGAGAAGAATCATCAAGACATGGCCAAAAAAAGAAAAAATTATGTTCACAAGATTTTAATAAATCTTCAATGATAAAAAAAAATAAAAAAAAAATAAAAAAAATAATTAGATATGGATATGTTGTATAGCTACAGAATGGATTGGATTGCAATGGCTTACCAGAAAATTTTAAGGATTGTTGTGATGTACGATGCTTAAAAAATGTAATTTGCAACTGCTGATTAAAATGACATAATAAGAACATTAAATGTGAAAGTTCCAAGTATATATAAAACAAACTTTTCAGATATATCTTTTCTTGTTTTAAAGTAATCCTATGTTATCTAATCAGTATTTTAAAAAAAAATTTTTTAACAAAGAATTAAAATTTAATACGAGTTTTTTCTTATACAAATATCAATTTATTTAAAAAACAACAACAGATAAGTAAAATTTGTATTTTTTGGCTTCTTAAAGAGCTTTCAATACTTTCACTTTATCCAAATTTCCGATTCTTTGCACCAAACATTTTAGTGTCTAAAAATATCAAATTTATCACTGCACTTTTAACTATATTAAATTTTAATTTATGAATGTCTTATATTAATATTAACAGCTTAATGTTAATATAATTCTTGAAAAATATTTTTTTGTAAATCATTTGGTTTCTGTCTCGGCAAAAAAAAAAAAAAAAAAAAAGGCTAACAACCACACACTTGATGAAATAATATTTAAATATCAACCAATTAAAACTCTTCATTACTGTTATGAAATATGTTTTCAGTACTTACTTGGCAGACTCTAATTTCTTTTGCATGTGAGCTGTTCTTTCTTTTGCTTTTATGTAATGAGGTCGCTTTCTATTAATTTCCACTTCCTATGTAATATATATTTTAAGAATATTAATAAAAAAAATTAGTAAAATAATCAAAAATATAAGAAATGCTTTTGAATTAAAAACTGTAATTCCAGAAATTTAAATTTATTTAGAAATTAAAAAAAGATGAACATAAAAATCTGAATTGTTATATATTCTATACCAATAAATTTGCAAGATATGAGCTTGAACCATGTGAACAGATAACTGCAGATGATATACAATGGCATTAAAAAAAATATTATTAAACAAACCAGAGAGAAACAAGGTTGGGATAGCGATTAGTAAACCAATTACAATGCTTCGCAACATCTCCTGATACGTCTATGAAAATGTAATTGATATTGCCTTAATTTCCTTATTATTATAAATGTGATTGTTGCAAAAGACACAATTGTTGTCATTGTTGCTAATGAGATTTTAATGATACTTGTCCCCAGACAAAATGAGAATGTAAGTCTTCTGATCTTGATCAGAAGACTAAAACTAAAAGAAACTCATTGTAAATATTCTTACCGCCTCACGTATTTGCTGTTCAATTTTGGCAAGTTCTCTTCCTAATTTTCCATGTTCCTTTTTCTTTTCTTTTAATGATTCTTCAGCTTCATCTCGCTTCTGAGTTATCTTTTTTAATTCCTGATTTTTGCGACCAAGTTCAGTGTTATATCTTTCTACGTCTTGTTCACAATGATATAATTTGAAAAGATGAAACTGAATTTGTTTTTCAGCCTAGGCAATGAGAAAACAAGCTAGTAAATATGATTAAGAAAGAAATTAAAAACAAAATTGCTGTACAATCAAAATCATACTTCAAAATTCATTTATACGTATAAAGCAGGTAAGGAAAATCTAAAAATCTGTAACAATCCCAAGAATATATCTACAGTGCAAGTTTTAGAAAAATCAAACTTGTCACCTCAAATTGTTCAAAATACAAAAAATTTAATGATTTTAATACATTTCACATCATTACATTATAACTGTTTTCTATGTTTTATAAGAAACCTTGAGTAAATGAAAAATATTTTAGCAGGAACTGCAGCCAGAGAAAATGAATTAAAAAAAAATACAGCTTTGAGTGTATACTCATACAAAGAAATTTCTTGGCAGATATGAAGCTGTACACAGTACACATGATTTTTCGGCCCGAATGTTTCGTCGCCAGTGACAATTTGGCTTAAAAAATCCCCACCAAAATCACTGTATTGCTCGAGAAAGTCAACGCACTGGCTAAACGTTGGTTTTTGTGCAACTCAGTCAACATTTTCGGTACCCAGCATGAGCATAACTTAGATAATTTAAGTGTTCTGTCACAATGCCATAAAGAATACTTCTTGAAATTTCAGTAATCGAGAAACGAGATAAAGATGAAATTGTAAAGCGTCTGTTCTCTCGAACTTTTCCATCAACTTTCTGCACCAAGTCGTCAGTAATGATAGAAGGTCACCTACTTCGTTTCTCATCATGCACATTTGTGTGGCCATCTTTAAATGCTGTAACCCATTTTCTTACCATTCCTTTGCTCATAATGTTTTCTCCATACACTTCACTAATCTGCCAATGAATTTCAGCTGCATTCACATCTTTTGCATTTAGAAAATGAATGACAGAGCATATTTCACTGTCGGCGGGATTTTCAATTGACTAGAGGTATTTTAATGTTCTCACAAACAGACATAAAGATGGTCGAATTCTTCAGTAATGCCATCTGTGGCTAGCCAACTGATGTAGGTAATCAAAGCACATGCGCGGAATAGCAGCTGCAGCGACTGAATTTCAAACTGTACTTACTTAAAAAACATGCCTCGTATTAGGCCACCAGATCTTACAAATATGCCTTAGACATTGACTGACAGGAATTGCATTTTTTTTTTTTTTTTTTTGTTAATTTCAACACTAACTAGTCAGGTTTCACACCCATACAGAAATTCAGATTTTACACATGCATTACAAATTTTGATTCTTTTTTTTTATTCCTGTAGAGGGTATGTTGAAAGCCAGACTTCTTAAATTCACAACCTATGCTGCTCCTCCATCCACAGCAAAGTTGCTGTTTAGAAATGTGAAACTGGTCACTTCTGAAACAAATCATTCATCTATGTGATAACATTATTAGATTTATTATTAATCTTCATCTTGACTGTTTTGTCAGTATTGATAGCGAGTCAAAACTGCTTAGATCATTTAGTTTTTCTTGCATGCCATATTGTAAGACAATAAACAGATGCCATTGACATATTCCAAATCCTCTAAAATGCCTGTCAATCTCCCTGAGATGCCCACAACACTTTCCAAAATGTCATCGAGTACCACAAGAAGCAATAATGGCGATAGAATGCACTCTTGAGGGGCATCAAAAACTATCAGAAAAGGTTCATTCAGTTCCCTATAAAACAAAACTCTACAATCAGAACCATTGTAACACTCTTTAACAAATTAATAAATTTATTAAAGATATTCCTTTTTTATTAGTGCATCCCAAGTATGCTCTCTATTCAGAGTCAAGGCCTTCACAAAGTCAATGAACAACATATATAAAAGAGATTGGAATTTTACGGACTGTTCAATAATAATACTTAAGGTGTTAATATATGGTCGGTACAATGATCACTTGGGATGGAAACCAGCTTGTTCTTTTCAAGGGGTTGCAATATTCTATTAAGGATGATTTTACAGAAAATCTTGCTTATTATTGGGAGTAATGCCATACCTCATCAATTATTATAGCTACTAGTTGCCTCTTTCAGGGATTTTTTATAATAATTCCTTCTTTTTAAATCACTAGTAAATCTTTCTTTTCTCTATACTATATCAAAACAATACAGCTTATTTCTAACACAACAGTTTAAATTGATTTTTAAAACAGCAAATCAAAATACCTTCTCCTAAATACTACTAAGTATAATTTAAATATTTTTACACAAATAACATACATATAACTAAGTAACTTAAAAAAATTAAATACCCTACCAAATCATCTTTTAGTTTTTGGTAACGTTCGGCTTCTTCCTTTTCTAATTTTGCTTCTTTCCGTTCTGCAGCAATGCCTTTCTTTTTTTGGTAACTAAACTGAGTATCTTCTTCTGCCTTCAGCATTTCAGTTTTTAAACGATCATATTCTTCCCGAATTTCACACGATCTAATGGAATTAAAAATGGAATGTTATTAAAAAATCAATTTCAAAGTAAAGATACAGTTAATTTGCTTGAAAAAGAAATTATATTTATAAAACTTTCATAAACTCTTCTTTATTCAGATATTCTTCTAAGAAATTTTGTATTAGGCCAATAAAAGAAAGAGTGAACATAGTTTACATATGGGATGAGTAATAAATGACTAATGTGATTTGGCAATGCTATTTGTATCCTCTTCTTGCAACAATTAAGTGAATATACATAATTCTAATGGTTAAAATTATTTTGCCCCTAGATGGCGAATGTTATTTATGTAATGATTTATGCACTAACATTTAAGTAGTTGTTCCTCTAAAGAAGTGGTTCTTAACTGAGGGGAATATTCATAGCCCTTGGGGGTATAGGACTGGATCTCTGAATAAATTTCATAAAAAATGTTATAAATAAATAATCGTGAATGATTATTATCTATCACAGTTATTAATATTGGTTGATAACAATGATGATTTCAACAATCTGGTTAAGGGAATATGGGAACATATTATGCAATCTATTGGGGGTCTGTAATCGTAAAAAAAGGGTTAAGAGCCCCCCTGTTCTAAAGCAATTGCAACTGTTCACAGAAATACATTTGTATAGTTATAAACTCAGAATTAAAATTCTTATTCTTGTTAATGTCATTTGTAGTAAATATCCTTCATTACCTGCTAATTTCTTCAAACAAACTTGTTCTTTCCTTAGGATTTTTCATTGCAATCGATTCCACTGCTCCTTGAAATACAAGAAAGTTCTTGGCCTTGACATTTATTCCTAATTTTTCCAATTCATCAGTGTACTGAGAATGACTAACACTCTGAAAAAAAATTAATAAACATTTAGATTGTTATAGTAAAAAAGGAAAATACTGAATTAAGTTAGTAATATAGTATTTATTATTTAAAGAAATATAAAAGTATTTACTCAACATTTACCTTACGAGGGAAAAATAAATAAAAATTACTTGAGAAAGAAGCAATAAGTATTTTAATTAAATAATTATAAAAATGTGATTGAATTCTTATGTAAATACAAGGCAAATACTAACTTTATCATTAATTCTGTAATCAGAAGAAGAACCGCTCACTAATCTTGTGAATCTTGTTTCTGGGCCTTCAGCATCAGCATAGACAGCAGTCACTGTTGCTCTATTGGAAACTGGTTGGCCTATTGGGGCACCATGGATAAGATCCTAAAACATAAGCCATAAACATTAATTACAAATTAAATGATATATATTTCCATCTGAACTGAAAATTTTATATAGAAATCTCATACAAAGGATATAAGTTATTACAGTCACAGCACTCTCTGTACAAGAGCTATCTCTGTACAAACAGTTAAAGACAGCTGTTAAATCAATACCTGCAGGAGTATTCTATAAAGATTCTATAGCTATTAAGAAACAAACAACTTACACTTAGTCTTTTAACCCTGAGACTTGTTGTTTTCTCTCCAAGAACAAAGCTAATTGCATCCATAAAGTTTGATTTTCCTAAAAAGTTAAAAAATAAAAAAAATAAAATAATAATAATAAATAAATAAAGAAATATTTTTTTTTAAACAGCAAGAAAAATTAATTTAATAAACATTAAAAAATATTATGGATTTAAAGTTTTTAATATAATAGTTAGTGAAACCTGATATGTACTATAATAAATATGAAATGATCAAAGAATACCACAAGACCATTATACAAAAACGTACTATGTGAACCGAATTCTTAAAAGTCAAATTAAATGCTAAAGCAGAAAGTTGTGCAGATTAGAATACAGAAGAATTCAATTCTTAATAAACACCTAGTGAAATTTTGAAAAAAAAAAAAAAAAAAAATAGATAAATAATGCAAAAAATTTAAACTTTTACTATACAGGCAGTCCCCGGATTACAAAAAAGTTACGTTCCTGAGAATGTCTTGAAGTTGGATTTGTATGTAACTCAGATCCCTGATGAACAGCGCATGTATGGTAGTAATAATAATAAGTTTTAATTAACAATTAAACACAAGCTCACAAAATCGAATAAAAAAGTTAAGACGAAAATGATGAGGTGTGTAAGCAACCATATAAACAATGAGACCAGCTGCTAGCATAAAGATCTGTGCCAATGAACCACTTACACCATAAGGGTTTGTTTACATATGACTAGTTCCCGAATTATTCATTTAATTATAAATTATCCTTATGAGAAGCCTTGGGAGCCCGTTCATAAGTACAGAACGCCATAAGTCTGTAACCCAGGTACTGCCTGTTTTTATTATGAAATACTGAATACTGTGATAATACTTCTTAATGAATCTAATATATTGCAAAACCTATGACATTATTGATCATAGACTTGAAGGCAAAGCTATTTCAAAAAATAATAAAATATTATGGCCAATCCAAAAATATTAAAATTCCTCCTTTTGATATTCAATATAATATAAAAATATATTACTGTTTGGATCTACAAATAATACAAAATATTTGAGCTTTTTGAAAGTTAACATTAAATTTAGGTTCTAATGTTTAATAAATTTAACATGTGAGAGGTAAAACTCCACTCAGATAATAAAAAAATCACACAGACTTTGGATAAGTAAGCAATATATTTAAAATATAATACAACGTTTCGGCAATTATAGTTCCAATTGCCATTTTCAACTTATGAAAATTATACAACAACATATCTTTAACTAGATTTTACCCTAATTTAAAGGTCTCATACAATTTTCTTTTAGTTGATAAGTATTTCTAAAAAAAAAATCACATAACACTCCCTTATGAATAGATAATACATAAAATTCAAAAGAAATATGGAGAAAAGGGGAAATGGGAATCGTGCACAAAGTGGGAATTGTTGGTTTCCTAGTTAGAAAATGTCTTGAAGATCCTAGGGTTCAAGAATGTTAGTATATAGTTTATCCAATGACAACAATATTATCTAAAAATGAAGTAACTGTATAACTACCATAAAAACCAATATTGATACATCCTCAAAGTATATTTTTGACATCCTAAGTATAGCTGTTTGGCACCAGTCAGCACTCATAAGCTAGGATCCTCTGAACATCTGATCTGATCCCAAATTTGGTTAATCATATGACATCTAGTGGAATCTCCAAGAATCAAACCAGATAAAATTAAAAACAACCTAAAAATCGAAGGAACTAATTCATGTACACTTAATTAAATTGTGGCTAACACAAAAGCGGGCCTAAGAATTGCCTCAGTGATTTTTTTTTTTTTTTAATTCTTGCAGATTCCAATGCATTTTCCTAACAGGAAGTATCGCAAGACCTGGTGTTTAGAGACGACTACCCTGAAAGCCAATTTCATATGTCTATATAATTCATTTATGGTCGATGGAAAAGCTGGCAAACGAATATTCGTTTAACTTTTACAGTGATTTGTTTGTTTCTTGATGACTCGACTGGATTATCTTTGCAAAATACCTACCAACAAGCAAAGATAAACTGGAGAACTTATTTTCGCCTGTATTTTCTTGAATGTTAAATATTCGACAAGGATAACCAATAAAATATAGCTTAATCCTAATGGCTTTTCAGAATAATAATTTATTGAAAACCACGAATATAAGATTTTACCTCTTCCACGTCGTCCTAATGCCAATTTGTAAACAGACGAAATAAGAAATCATCGTTATCACAATCAAAAAAAAAAAAAATCCACACAATTCCATACCTTAATCCAAACGACAATAAAAAAAAATCACTCAGTTTTGTAATGGATTTTATAATGAAATGTTTTCCATATCAACATTTCAAATTAAGTTCTTTGCATCGAAACTTTCAACTTGTCCAAACTAAACACAGCTACCAACCGCTGAGTGTGTCTTAGCCGATTCAAATCCGTGAATCAAAGAAAGTCTTTACAAATATTTATATCATAAAAATCTAGAAATTTTATTTGTTTAACAAAATGAATAGTAGTGTTATCTCGACAACTTACCTGATCCATTGGGTCCGATCACGGCAGTGAAAGGCTTCAAAGGACCGATTATGATCTTTCCTCGGTAAGATTTGAAATTTTCTACTTCAATATATCGAAGGTAACCCATTGTAATTTTATATTATTTAAGAATTATACGTGTTCCGCAGTCAATCGTCATCAAGGGACAAAAGATCCGATTTTCTTAATGAAATTACATCTCCCAATGTCAACATACAAACGGCGACAAATGGCGGGAAGGTCAATTCATTTCTCAAGCGCATGCGTTTATTATGCTCTCGCGTTGTGCGAGACCAACGAGATCTTGTTATTTACTGGTCTCCATGGCAACCCAGTTCACTTTTGCTGAAGCAGTTGTCCACTTCAATATAAGTTTTTAAAATGCTTCTTCAAGTTAACATTGAAATTCTTGAATGAAAATTGAGGAGAATTAAGAAATCTGACTTGAAAATTTAACTGTAATAATCTATTGGTGTATGTAATCATGTATAAGTTAGATATTCCCATCGACCCAAAGGAAGCAGCCAAATTAGCTAGAAAACATCGTTTAGAAGAAGAGAGGAAAAAAAGGATTTTTGATCCCAAAACTCGTTTAATTGGGGTGAGAAATTCATTGCATTGTTAACTTAAAAAACAAACAAACATTGCTAACAGTAATTTTGTTATACCTGTCATTTTATAATAATTTGTTTTTTTGTTACAATTTTTTAAAACTTATATTTTTTAATGAAACAACACTTTAGTTCCCAGAATTTTTTTTTTTCCTGTTTTCAGTAAATCGAATATTAGTTGCAGTTGAACTTTTATTTATTTATTAGATTGATGTCAATTGTTTAAATAAGCAAATTCAGGAAAAGAAATTCCATGAAGAATTAGAAAAAAGAAGAGAAGCAGCGTATGGTGAGCAAATTGTTATCTTTGTAATTTAAATAGAAAGAAACCTTTTAATGTGTAAACTAATAGTTATCCTTAATCCCCATTATTTCAAACTGTTTTGATCTGATTGATGGACATGACAGTTAAACAAATTCACATTTTCAATAAGCACTCAATGGATAGGCTGTATTTGGTGTGACCAGACGTTTCTGACATTAATCCGGGACAAGACAACTAAAAAAACAAAACATTTAACTGCACCTGCACAAAAAAAAATAAAAATAATGTAGTGAAAGAGTTAAGGAAGGCCCACTATTACAGTAGTTGAATATTTATTAGACTGTTTATCCAATGATTGTAAAGGTGGGATTAATAAGTAAACATTGATTATTGAACGTATTTCTATTATGATCACACAAAAATATGTACATCCTTATATAGATTGGCACTAGTAAAATTCATGTTAACTATTTACAAAATCTGGGACATACACTGAAGTGGGACACTGCATTAAAATATGGGATGTCGGGTCACAGTAGTTATATTTGTTACTTGAAAAAATGCATCTATTTATTTTTTTTCTACTGTAAATCAGGAGTAGAACATTTGAAAGAAAATCCCTCT
>JAFIDM010004315.1:46242278-46256419 GCA_023159025.1 Thereuonema tuberculata | reverse complement strand
CTTCACAATGCTGCAATTGCATCAATGCTTTACAACAGGATAGAAAAAGACAAGCAATCCTTATCAAAACAATTAGAGGAATTTAGAAATAATTATCAAAAACCAGAAGATAGACGAGAATTTGATTTGTATGATCCTAATGGCTTGAAAAAGGAACTGCCAGCTAGAGTTGGTGATGATGATCCACGATGCAGCATTAGTGGCTTGCAAAAGTAAGTAGAATTATCGAAGGTAACTTTTAATGCAAAGAAAAAAATATTCTCTTGATAAATAAAGACACATAATTAAAGTATCCCTTTTTAGAGCCTTGAGTGGAGAAATCTAGTAGCAAAATACAGTCATACTTAGAAGGAGCATTTCTCAAACATCTTAAAGTGTTTAGAAATAAATATATATATTCCATTATATTAGTGTGGCGATTACTATTTACAATTGGGACCTAACACACTTAAAAAAACATATATTTTAAAAAGTCTTCATTACATGTTGCGGAGTCCAGGTTCAGGCGTCTTCGTCAGATGACGCATGGAGCAAACTGAGTAGTAGAAAACTATTTTTACTTTGTCAGATATAAGAACAAAAAAAATAAGAGAAGCTTCAATTCCATGGATATATACATACAGCATTTTTCTTGAAATTTTCACTTTTCAGTTCTAAATTATATCAGTAATAAATAATTGAATTGTTAATACAAATAACATTGTAACCAACATTTATGTACCATAAATAGCACAGCTATTAAAACTACAAGTATGATTAAAAGAAAATTGTATTGAGCAGTTAAAGATTAACATGTAAGTAAAGGATGTATTGAAAAAGTATGTTTAAATAATCATAAGTATTGAAACAGCATAAAATAGGGATAAAATTAATTACTTGTAAAACTTCATTTTATTGTTTACATGTGGTTCATGTGAATGATTTCAATCAAAGTATGAAAGTGTAGGTAATGATAAAAAGACTACTATTCTATAGATTTCATGGGAAAGTTTGATAAATATGCAGTTTTAAGGTAGTGGAGGTATTTAAATAACTAATCGTTAATTACTGTAGTAGACTTATTATTATTATGAATCATTGCAGAATACGATAATATATTGATAATGGAGGGAATTTAGTTCAGTAAATAACACCAACTAACAAGGTATATAAAGAAATATCTGTACACCCAAAGCAATAGAATGTCTAAGCAAGTATTTAGGCATTCCGTTCAAATGAATGCACACTGCTCTTTCTAAACAAGGAATGCAATTTTATCATCCACATGGGTGGTGTTCCCTGTCATATTAAAAGTTGATTTTCTGAGATTTAACAATGTAACATGTCAGCTATTTTTAATTATTGAAAAGTTTTCTATGATCAAACTTATTAAAAATGATAAAAGAATCTTTCAGTGCAGAGTTGTCAAAATTGAGAATTATTTTGTCATATACGATTGAATTCTGAAGTCATATTTATTGAAGGATGCTGGTGAGTTTAAAATTATAATAGCAATATTTGGAAATTTATGAAATTCTATTCTTTGTGCTGTGCTTTGTAGGACAAGTGATGTCAGAGTTTGATACCATTAATCTGCATTCCTGATGGTGGACATTGAATGAATTTTGTTAGATATGTTTCCAGAAAATTGATACGTTGATAACAGGATGATTCAAATATATATTATATTTGATAAAATATAATATAAATAAATCCATCTGTATAAATCCATACCTAACAACCATGCTGCTCATCAACTAGAACTCATTTTTCTACGAAACATATTTACCAAACTTGATATCTGACAGTAAGTTTTTCCATAGATATTAAAGAAAACATATAAATTCAATTTAAAAAAAAAAAAAGAAAATAACAAAAGCAAAAAATTAACTATATTGTTATATTGCACGATTCGTATTGAGCAATAATAATCAAAATGTGATTCTTTTGTTTACCTTTTTAAGAATAGAAGATGATTAAATCTTGTGTACTCCAAGATATGTATGGAAATATTTATGATATTTAAGTTAAATGTATAATATAGGTTGATGAAGATTTTGTTAATTTTTTTAGGAGTGACTGTAAGGTTAGTTAAAATTCAAACGTACCATGAAACCAGTATAGTTTGTTATATGTGAAACTTAAATATATCAATATCTAAATTGCTTAGGAAGTGATAGGAGTTTGTTGATCATGATGCAGAGCATTTGCCAGTGATTCTTTGCTGTGCTGCTGATGGATGGAAAAAAAGTTAACAGAAAAATCTAAGTCAGATATTTTGTTATCCATTGAACTTCAAATACTTTGAACTAACTTGTTTACAGAAATACGCACAATACGGAAACTGCTCTCTTTAAAATGATTGTCTAATTATCAGATGTTTTTATACAAGCTACATTTGCAACTTTATATTTTTTCTCATCCATTAAAATTTTCATTTGATTAGGCTCTAAAGGTCTCTCTATTCAATGTTGCATATCAAAATTTATTAAAAAAAGTTTATAAATTTTAGCATCTACTGGCAGTATCAGAAGATATTTTATATACATCTTGCTTTTATAAGAATTCTTTGTTTATGCAGAAAGAATTTCCTTTCATCAGCTTTGTTGATTGAGAGAGATGGCTTGGATTATGACTCTGGTCACAGAAATTTATCAATAAGGTCAAAGCTTCGGGTAGCACATAGATAAAGGTTAGGTAAATTAAAAACTATTAAATGAATAATGTCTCAGAAGTTATACTCATATCCTTTGTCAAAAGCAAGGATAGTCTTAGCAATTAACTAATAAATTCTGAACAAATTTTCTTACTTCATTTTTGAAGTTTCAGAAGACAGACATTGTAATTGTATTCTCTTCTCCTTTGTAAATTGAATTATAATTTGTTTGGAATTTATTGAAGAAATTTTCATCTATAACCAAGCAAATGGATTGTGTAGCTCTGTCCTGTCCTTGTGTTTCTGTGCATTTAGAATTATTGCTTTTTGTTCTCCAGTTAACATAACATGAATGAAATTCCAAAACTATTGGCTGTTTTATTTATCCTTTAGTTGCATCCTAAGTTTTTCTTATACTATCCACATTCTCAATTTAATATTTCTCTTTCTTAACCCTTCAGGCCGATGAGTTTCTTTCCTGCTTATGTCTCTCCGTCGGAACTATTTTTTTGTTTTTGAGAGAAGAAAGAAGTTAAAAGAAAATTTTTTACTGGCTAAACTACAGAGTGGAAATTTAAGTTCCACCACTAAAATATAATCGTATTTCATTCTCTCTTGGTCAGTGGAAAATAACACAATTAGGTAGAAAATTAACAGCGGGAGGCCGCCAAT
Source organism: Thereuonema tuberculata (assembly GCA_023159025.1). Taxonomy (NCBI): domain Eukaryota; kingdom Metazoa; phylum Arthropoda; class Chilopoda; order Scutigeromorpha; family Scutigeridae; genus Thereuonema; species Thereuonema tuberculata. The sequence continues at coordinate 46,253,112 of JAFIDM010004315.1, read as the reverse complement.
TATCTACCCATGCAGAAAACGTACCCCTGTACATCAGACACATGGGAACGTATATGTTAAAGTCTTACCGGCTTGAAGGGTTAATATTGCCATCAGATATTCATATAATTATTTTATATGTTATATGTTACATATATGTTATATATGTATTTTATATGTGTTTAAAATTTTCTTTGAAAAATACCGGGATATCATGTGATTTTAGTTAATAGTTTCCTTAACTTATGATGGCTATAATTAGGTTTGATGGAGAAGATCTACAAAGAAAGGAAAGATTAGAAACTCAAAAAGAACAGATGCGCAATTGGTTATATCAGCAGAATGAGCAGAGAAAACAGGCTGAGTATTTACAGCAACAAGCAGAACAAATGTATCATCAAAAACTACTGCAGTTGGATAAACGAGGACAAGAACTGAAAGAAGCTGAAAGAATGTGTAGGCAAGCTGTCGACATTGCTATAAAAAATTACAATGAAGCATTGGTAAGAGTTTTATACAAAACTAACAGTGGTATTATCAGTGTTTTTTCAATGAAATACTTATTAATATAGGCTTAAGTCTAGTTTATTGGAAAATCTAATGGATTGTATTCCTATTCACATTTCTGTGCATCGTGGTCAGATAATGAATAATGACATTTGCAAACACTTTCTTTCTATTAGGTAACTTCAACAATAAATCATGATAATTAAAATTGTTGTTACTCTTATCTAAAAGAAAGAAATAATCTTAAGTGCTTGTTTGATTTCATTTTTAATTATATTAAAAAAATCTTTATTAAAAAAAAACTTTATTTCTATTATTGTTTATATAAGGTCATTTACATTTATTACTTATACACTCTGTAAAGAAAGTATAAACTCGCCCAAGTATTTCAAATAACTTTTCATTACATGATTTGTTTACTTCCAATTTTTTTTCTTAGTCTATTTAAAAGAAATTAATTCATGTACCATTTAAATATCTCAAACATTTTAAATAGATTTTAAATTAAAAAATAAAAATCACTTTTCAGCTGTAAAGAAAATATAAACTCAAAACATAATATTTTGAAAATTATTGAAATTAATATAGTGCTGGTCTTCCTGTTTTCTCTATAATTTCTATCATTCTGTCAGGCATTGTCCCAATTATTTTTTTCAAATCGGACATCTTTATCTGGTCCTAAGCATTCCAAATTGCAACCTTCAGATCATTCAAGTGATGATACTGTTTGTTTCGGCCATATACAATGTTTGCCATCCAACCCCACACGTTTTCAATTGGGTTTAGGTCAGGGGAACGGGAGGGCCATGGAAATGACATCAATTTTCTCTTTTTTAAACCACGCTTTGGTGGATTTTGACGCATGTATAGAAGCATTGTCTTGTTGATATTGCCAATTTGGCTCCCCTAGAAGGAGTCCAAATGATATTAAATGGTCGTCATAAGGTTCTGATATTTTTTAGAGTCCCATCTTGCCTTCCACAAACACTATATCTGTCTTACCTCCTGTCCTAAAAGCTGCCCACACCTTCACTCCATCCCCACCTTGTTGTCTGGTTAATCTTATCTTCGATGGAGTGCGTAGATCATGCCAGTATGAGTAATATCAGTCAGGGCATTCAATATAGAAATGTTTTTCATCACAAAAAACTATTTCGTTCCACCTTTGATGCCATTTCACTGTTTTCTTAGCCCATTCAAGTCGGCTGGAACGATGAGTGGCAGTGAGCTGGGTTTAGCTTTCAGTTTACAAACTTCATGTGATTATTTGACATTAAGCTTTTCCATACAGTTTGGTGAGATACAGTCTTTGGCAACACACAAGCAATTTCACGGGTGGACATCTCATCAGACGCAGCAAGAACTTGAATTCTCTGGTGGTCCGGAGGTGTGAGTTTTGGAGATCTACCTAGTCTTTTTGTGGTTCCATAACTATCTCCTTTTTTGATGACATTTTGAATAACAGTCTGTGAACGATTTAATTCTGAGGCTATTTGCCTTGTTGACATTTTTTGACCAAGGAGAAATAAATTTTTCGTATTTCTTTGTTGGTTAATGAATTTCCACGAGTCATGATAAAGTAGTGGCATATGTTGCTACGAAAATGAATGGATTTCATAATTTAACCACTTTTAGTTATCTTTATGCAAATTTGGGATACTCCAATCACTTTGCAGGTGTCAAAATCAAAACATTTCTTAGCGAGTTTATATTTTCTTTACAGTTGAAAATTGATTTTATTTTTTAATTTAAAAACTACTCAAAATGTTTGTGATATTTAAATGGTACATGAATTAATTTCTTTTAAATAGACTAAGAAAAAAAATTGAAAGTAAACAAATCATGTAATGAAAAGTTATTTGAAATACTTGGGTGAGTTTATACTTTCTTTACAGGGTGTATATAAGAATCTTCCTGTGCAGCTGTTCCCATTTTTAGATGGGGTCGCTGGTTTGTAGTGAACCCACTCCGCGTGGGGCAGCTGATGAGCAAGGCACGCTTGCTCAATATTCGGATTTTGGCTAGGGGTTTTTACAGTCGGATGCCCTTCCTGACACTAACCCAGATCAGAGGGAAACCCAAAGATGCCATAGATGGAGAAAGAAGCAAAAGACGAAGGAGTAAACAATACAGGAAAGAAAACAAAAATCCATATCCTCAGCCGGGATTTGACTCCAGGTTCTGCCAAATCGGCCACTCGACCGTGGCGGCACGGACACTTATATATAAGAATAATATATAAGTGATTAAGTAGCCTCTCTATTGAAGAAGCTATTTGATTGTACATTTTATTTGTAAGGATTGCTGTTTTCTAAAAATATAAGATCCAACCATTGTCTTCCCTTTTCCCTGTTCCAAGAGGATTGCTCACTTTATTTTATTTTTTGTTTCTTTCTATATAAAAGTTGAAGTTTTCAGATTAAAAAAATTGAGTTGAACAAACATTTTATTGGTATATTCAATATATAAGTTTTCTTGGGTCTGGTAAACAGTTATTTTTTATAGAAATGTATGATATAAGAAAAAACAGCTAGATCCTTTAATTGATGTAATCTATCCCTATGCTACATCAATTTTTCAAACGGCTAAATAAAGAAAGTGCTTTGTTATGTAAAGGATATGGCTCACAATACTGCAATAGAAATACTGATCTTTCAGTTTTCTTCTTCAATTATGAGAACAATTGAAAGTCACTATCTACCAGATTGATGCAAAAGGGTAAATGACCAATTGCTAAACAGCCACAGCCATCTTTAAACCATTTCTTTGTTCACTATATATTTGCATAATTCTAGTGTTCAATTTCTAGTCGAGTCATATGACCACTGGTTGCAATTAGCAGGCCTAAACTCTTTTTCAATCTTGTCTTGAATATTTATACATTTATCATGGTATTGCACCTTGCATTTCACCAGATACTCACCACACTGTAGTTTCTTTGTTAGATCAGTAAGTCCACATATACAAAGCTTACAAATATTAGGACAAGTAAAAAAAATAAATAAATTAGTAGCTTTTAACACAGGACTCATTTTATGATCAATACCAAATATGAGAGTGTGTTTATTTATTACACAAGACTGTATGCATCATTCGTTTTTTTGTTTTTGTTTTTTAATTCATTTTTAAAATTTAGAAATTTTTAGATAATATAAATCTTATTCTTCAGTTATCTTATTATATATAACACTTAATGTTTTAAATCAAAATTATTGTTTTCTTTGAAGACTTAATGTTTTCTTTTCAATATTTTTTATAAAGTAATTTGATTTATAATGCATGTATTTTCTTTGATAAGTTATTATAAATTATTGAATAATTTGGTTATACAAGGTGTGATAATTAAAGTTCACATTTCAAAAGGCTAAACTGGAGAACCAATCAGTGGAATGACTTCATACTTCACATGAAGACGTCCATGGTGATGGAATTTTGTTTTAAACAAATAAAAAAAAAATTACTCTGAAGGTGGCTGCTAGGAAGATATATGGTGCTGCAATACTATAGTGGATAATGAAATGACAAATGCACATGCCATGACATGTGATTGAAAACTGCTATAAAAGTGGACTGGTGAGGAATGTGTCACTTCATTGTATAATGACAATGGTCCAAAGGATACACTTCTTGTGAAGCTGTTTTATCTAAATGCCTAGTAGCATTATGAAAGTTTAGGTCAGTAAAGGGACTAAAAACAGGCCCTACGTCCATAAATGTCAAAGCAGTTGCTTTGGGCTACTTTTACCAACAACACATCAGCCACCATTTCCGTACAACATGGCTAGTACTTTTGCTCTGGATCTCAACCCCTGCGACTTTTGCGGGGCATCTGAAAGACCTTGTCTATCATGAACACCCTAGCCAACTTAGGGGGCGTGAAGACCAGCATTACATGCCGTATTCACAACATTATGAGAGCCACTCATTACAAGTGCCATGGTTGAGCATGCGGTGTTGCGATTTCAGTATGTTGCCGATAATGAATACCATATTGAACATGTACTTGTGTATCCACTAGAGTATTGCAGTGCCATATATCGCCCTAGAAAGCACTTTCTGAAGTATTTTTTTTTTTTTAATCGCCAAACAAATTCCTTTGCCACGGACATCCTCATGTAGGAATATGAAGTCTTTCCGCTGATTGGTTCTCCAGTTACAGCCTTTCAAAACGTGAACTTTAATTATGAACACTTGTATTTCATGTTGTTAAAATGGATCCTCTTTCTGTATTCAAATAATTTATTAAGGTTTATAAATAAGAAATTTTCAGAGCTATCAAAGAAATAATGGTGTTATTGAAAAAAGAAAAGAAAAAGACTCTTCATTAACTTGTTTTATAAACATGCTATACAACCTAGCTAAAAGTTAAAATATATCATTAGAGGCCTATATGTGACCCTGGGGGTCATGGAAGGTAAGAGGACTAAGTTGAGGTCGGGTGGTCCTACTTTTAACCCTTGGGAAAGAAACCTAGTACCATTCTTCGGAGGACTGGGTGAACCCTAGTCTTGAAGAAAATTTGGTGTGGAAATATCCTAGGCCTCCCTTGGGATTGAACCTATCCCACAGTCAAGTGCGTTATCACTTGGCAACTGGGCTCACTTACAATCTAAATGCCACATAGAAACAGTGACCTTAAATTACCTAATTTTGTATTTGCAGTAACAGTAAGAGAGCAACACTAGCAATCAAATAAAATCTACTCACTAAGTGGAAGAATGTGAAAAGCAAAAACATTTGCTCTGAAAATAATATCACAACAGATGAGGGCTGATTGACAACGTCTTAACTTCAACTTCTAATTGAAAAAGAAAATCAGGGTTGACTTATTTGCTGGCTTTTTTTTTTAAGATAACTATTACTTTATGCTTTGCTAATAATATCCTTTATCTTTCTGTAAAATCAGTTGTTTATATAACATTGACAATTCAGCATTGATAATGAGCAAAAGATTATTGGTTGAAGATAAATAGTTTTCTTAATCAGGTTTGCTTTATTAAAATGAATATTAAATAAAGTAGAAATTCTGCAAGTCGGTTAAGGAACAACAAACGTTTTTCATATAGGAATTTGAGAATAACAATCCACTGACAATGATCACTTTAAAGTTTTTTAAGAACTAATATTTTATTAATATTTAAAAAATGATTTCAGCTGAAACAACAGGAATACCAGAAAAAGGCACAAAGAAAGCAAGAAATTGAAAATAATTTAACAGAAATTTCCAATGCTATTTATGGAGATTTTCTGAGTGAGAATCCTGATGTTGCTCGAAGTGCATTAGGCCCAAAGCATGTACTATGTAACAGATGGAAAGGCATGACACCAGAGCAGATTGCCGAGATACGAAGAATACAAGCAGAGCAAGTTAAAGAGAAAGAGGTAAAAACGAAAACCTAAAATACCTAATAACTAAATAATAACTAAAAAAAGTAAAATTAAAATAAATACAAATTAAAAAAAAAAATCTTCCAAGGATGTTTAAAGTTTAAAAATGCATTACACATCCTTTTCAATGTATAAAACAGAAAATTTTTGCCTTGTAAATTTTGATTTTTTTTTTTTTTTGTCCTATACTAGCAAAATCCTAAAAGTAATAATTGCCAACTAAGAGAAATTCCAATGATTTTTTTTTTTCTGAAACTTTAAATTGATTCCTTTACTTCTAATAAGAAAGTTAATATAAAACTAAAAATATAAACTCCAGCTAGTGAATATTTTCTCCTGAAAACTTTCTTAAACTGCAATTTCATAGTGTTGTTGAGTCAACAATGAAGAAATGTGTTAAAGTGATGAATAAATTAAACTGCTAAACTAAAATACTTTACATTGAAACCGAAGCTTTCTTCAAAAATGCTTCAAACCTTTCACTGCCTTTCACTTACGCAGTAGGATCTAGATTGATTAAAGCTCAGTTAATAATAAAATACTCTTAATATTGACAAGATAACTAATACCTTCACTTTTTTTTATCTTTCCTCTCATAGACACTAACTGAGCAAGAAAAGCAGCTCAACAAAGAATGGGACAATTATTTATTGTGTATGTCGAGAGCAGCAGCCTTAAAAGATACTGAACAGCAGAAGAATATGAAGAAAACAATGAAACAGATTGCAGAAGAGAATCAGCAGTTAGCTTCCCAACAAAAAACTATTCAAGATTATCTCAACAGAGAAGTATTTAAAGGCACTATTGCTGAAGGATATTTTGATCAATTCAATACATCCACAAGATAAGATATATTTCAAAGCAAATAATCAGAAATATTCTCTTTTAGTAATGAGATTTTAATCAGTTCTCTACATCTGCAAGGTAGTTTAAATTCACAACAGAGAAATAATGAAAAGTGTTGAAATTAACTATTTAATAATAAAAATTAATTAGGAAAATGTAGCACATGATTCTTTGTCAGATACCTAATAAAATAATTAATAAAAATATGGTAATGTGGTATAAATGTATTATTCCTTCACTTTAATGCTCCTTTACATATTATGAATGTTAATGGAATTTAAATATGAAGACACTAATTTAATCAATTTTAAGAAAATTTTAAAAGGCATTTGAATATTTGTCAATATTGAACCTTTTTTAAGCTCAATTCTTCAAAACAGACTTTTTTCATTAAAATAAATTCATTTTTGTAGCCTTTAAATCTACTTAATATTTCATATCATTACTATTACAAAATGTTTAATCTTTTTGAAAAGAGCTTTAAAACATAAACTACAAGTTTAATATGGTCTGGACAACTCGTATCTCTCAAGTAACCACAAGCTGATAAGGAAACAATGAAACTATTTATATTTCATATCAGCAGTTCAAGTTAAAATTCACTTTGCTCCCCTTACTAATATGTAAACAATAGTTAACGTAACAGTAGTAGGATTGAGCTGGTTCGGACAAACCTGTTCCTAGAATTTCTCAAATTCACTGAACCAGTCCTTAATTCTTTTGAATTGGCTGCTATTCACGTTGCTGGGTCAAATTATTATTCACGCTATTGCAAGTGGGGATGGGCAACTCACTGCGACTTCAAAATAGATATTGCCTCGTAGCAATAACTGGCTAGATTCAACCTGCCCCTTCTAGTACAAAAACATCTGGAACAGTTCCAGCAACCAATCAGAGTGTGTTTAATTTGTCATGTGAATCAAGACTGCTCAGTTGTTCAGCTGATGACATGATGAGAAATAAACAAAATGTGTCATTCACTAGTCTTTTTGTAGATACAGGGTGTTTCAAAAATACACGGCATAATTTCAGGTATGTATTTCCCACATGTAGACAATCAAAATAGTTCATTACAACATATGTCCGGAAATGCTTCATTTCCGAGTTATGGCCTTCACAACATTGAAACTCACCGGAACGTTTTTCGTATTTACAGATGAAGCACAGTTCACACGAGATGGCATAACAAATTTCCACAATCAGCATGTATGGGCGTATGAAAACCCAAATGCAACTGTTGTATCTCATCACCAGGTGCGGTTCTCCCTCAACATGTGGGCCGGTATCATTGGTGATCGATTAGTTGGACCCCATGTACTTGTAAACAGACTTACGGGGCAGGCGTACACAAACTTCCTGGAAAACACCATACCTCATGTTTATGACGACACTCCACTGATCGATCGTCAGCACGCTCACTTCTTGCATGACGGCGCTCCTGCACACTTCAGTCGTACGGCTCGCCGGTACTTGGATCGAACGTTTCCTGATCGATGGATAGGTAGAGGTGGCCCAATTGCTTGGCCTCCACGCTCACCTGATCTGAACCCTCTCGATTTCTACTTGTGGGGCCATTTAAAATCATTGGTTTATTCGTCTCCGGTGCCTGATTTGGAATCCCTTCGGAATCGAATTGTGGCACGTTCTGAGGACATACGCAACATTCCTGGAGTGTGGGATCGTGTTCGCAGGTCATTGAGACATCGATGTGAGGTCTGTATTCAAGCAGGAGGTGGTCATTTTGAACATCTTCTGTAATGGCAACGACCGGCGGAACGAAAAACGTTCCGGTGATTTTCAATGTTGTGAAGGCCATAACTCGGAAATGAAGCATTTCCGGACATATGTTGTAATGAACTATTTTGATTGTCTACATGTGGGAAATACATACCTGAAATTATGCCGTGTATTTTTGAAACACCCTGTATACATGCTAATTGTAATTGTGAATTTCTGGTTGGTCTTTAAGATTAACGTGCACTGCATTAACTGTGTTACTAGTATTAGCAGCAGAGGCAACAGTAATTAATAGTTTGAAAATTTATTTGTTTCAGCCCCAACAACTTTTATTAAATTTAAAAGAAAAAATATGAAATTTCGAATGAAGATTCCAGTGAACATCAAGCAGGCTTCTCTTCCTGATTGCTGGAATATGAAGCAGGTCGAGGAATTTCAGAAAAAATATGTTTGACTATTCATAACAAGAAATTGTTGTGATCACTGTGCAAAATTTGATTTTCCATAAACATGTAAGAAAATTCGTATATCGAAGGAATGGAAAGGCTGCAGTGTTGAAGCATTAGGAAAAATTAATGCCCAGCAAACTTCTCTCAGAAAAAAAAATGAATGAACACTTTTCATCAAAGGCACACAGTATATGTGTAGCACAATTGAAAGTTCATACTGATGATGTAAATACTAAATGCATAGATAAAATTAACCAAAAATATATCAGCTCTACTGTAAAGTCTTCAGTACAGTTTACAGGTTAGCTAAAAGAAATAAACTATTTTCTGACAATGAAGAAGAGCTCGAACTGCAAATAAAAAATGAGTTGAATATGGAAGTGGGACTCCACTCTCAGGAAACTGTTGTGAAAGTAGTTGATCACATTGCAAGAGAAATTAAAAGCACGTATTTACTAAAATAATCGGGGGGGGGGGGAGAAACAAAACAACTTTTGTGTTATCATTGATGAAGCTTCAACCAGTGATGATAATTTTTGTAAGAGTTGAAGATTCACATCTATCTTTTATAATTTTCCTTGATTTGATTGAGTTGGAAGTACAGGATGCTGAGACTATACACAGGTTTGTGTGATGTTGGATTTGATATTGAATAGTTGAGAAATATTTGGTTGCATTTTGTTCTGATGGTGCAACTGTAAAGCTAGATTGCAAATCAGAGGTCAGCACCTAACTTTTATGAAGATTGGTAGAGGTCTGGGACCAAGATGGGCTGCTTGCTATATGGCATGCTTATCCAGTTTTATACAAATATTTTTCTGCACATAAAGAATATTCAGGAATGGCTTCCTGTCTTCGCAACAGATTCTTTATAGCTGACCTAACATTAATGATAGATATACACTTTATATTGCAAGAAATTTCATTACTTTCTAATATCCTTCAAAACAAAAATTTAAATTTATTACGAGCTGAAATATTAATAAAAAGAGCAATTAGGGCATTTGAAATACTCAAAAGTCGTGGAAACTTTGACAGTTGAACCCTACAAGCTTTTAAATATATTGACTTCGTTGAAATCAGTCTTCTTCGTCAAAAACTCTGGAAGCAGTTTTCAACAACATGGAAGTCAGGCTGATGTACAGTGTTCATGTAAAATCAGGAAATAAAGAGTAGAAAATAGTGATAGTGAAGTTCAGGAAATAGTAAACACACTAGATCCAGATAATTGGAATATTTGATGAAGTTGTTGTCCCTTGAAAAGCCGCTCAAGGAATACTGAGTGAATTCAACAACTATGAAATCATTCAGTTTCACGACTATGTTTAAAATATTGACACAACCGTAAGATTCCAATTAATGTACAAAAGGAAAAAAAATAATATCAATACCATAGCTATTAGTTCTGTGGAGGCAGAAAAAATTTTCTACAATAAATGATATTTATCTCAGATAAAAGCTGCCGCCTTACAATTCAGAATGTCGCAAATTTGATGACAATGTGATTGGCCTGTCATTGGACTCCTTGGACCCCCACTCCTTCAGTTCAAACGAGGCTGAGAATAAACCAAATGGCAGATGACAACAGGGTGAAACATGAACGACACAGACTGTATGATGATAACTGATCAGTGATTTTTGGAATTATTTTAAGGGAGGCAAATAAATAATTTCAATAAACTATTCTTGGTTTTTATTTTTCACTATGAAAGGGTGATAAGGTGAGAAAAACCAGTTGCTAAAATTTCTGAATCCCTTCACTTGTTAACACTGACTATTTTTAGTCACTGAGCATTTATAATACACTGAAGCTCGGTTATAATGCGGTTGTTTATATCGTGAATTCGGATATAACGCGATTTGGTCTTGGACCCCTTCTATTTTGGAAAAGGTATATAATTGTAAAATTGCAAAATTTACCGTTTTTT
>JAFIDM010004315.1:46200992-46233552 GCA_023159025.1 Thereuonema tuberculata | reverse complement strand
ATATATATACAAGGTGGCAAAATAAAAGCGGCTTGAAAAAAAATAGATACATTAATGAAATACATCATATACATTATATATTTACATTATATTTCAAATATTGACAATAGGACTGACCCTTGTTAATGAACATCACAGAAGATGCTGGAAATGGCCACCGTTGACGTCAATGCAGCGCTGTGCTCGATTTATCAAACTGTGAGACACGGGTAGCAGCTCTGCCTGAGGGTTAGTAGGAATAGCGTTTTCAATGTTCTGCTGTAGCGCTTCCAGTGTGTGAGGATTATTGGAGTAGACCTGACCGTTCAATTTGCCCCACAGGTAAAAATCACAGGGAGAGAGATCGGGCGATCGAGGTGGCCAGTTGATTGCACTGCCTCTGCTGATGGTTTTCTGGTGTTCGAACTCTTTTCAGATAGTTACGGTGTTTATTCGCTACCAAGCCCATTTCTAGCCATTTTGCCAATATTTTTTGCATTGTAGACTTTGCTGGAGGTTTAACCAAAACATGTCCAGTCTTATACTCTTGCGCAAACAGTTCCGCACAGGTTTTCTCGACTCGTGCTTCGCATAACACTCGATAATGAACACCCGCTGTTTTATCATGAGCACCATTCTGTGTTGCTTTCAACTGGTCACTAAACACGTCTGCTCCTCTAACTCATTAACACGTAATGACACAGCGACGTACTCGGGACAGAGCATGCGTGAGATGCGCACGCGCCGACATATGACAACAACCGATTGGTGCATCACAATTATGGTTTCCAGCATTTTCTCTTCATTAACAAGGGTCAGTCCTATTGTCAATATTTGAAATATATCTATACATTTTTTTTCCGGGCCGCTTTTATTTTGCCCACCCTGTATATATATATATATATTACAACACCAATTACACATACACACTGGGTTGCCAAAAGTGTCCAGACAGCAACTGTTGGCTTTTTACAATACTACAGTGCTGCTGTTACAGTCATTATCCTTTCGAGGTGGGCTTTACACTAAGTTCTGTTTTCGCTCCTCCTGTAGTACAGTGTACAGCCGATGATAATTACTTAGATGAGTGGGTCTGGCATGCAGCTTTCACTCCAGCTCATCCCAAAGATGTTTTTGTAGGGTTGAGGTCGAGGCTTTGGAGTGGCTAATTAAGTTCTTTTATCTCATGTTTTGAAACAATGGAGCTAGGACTCTTGCTTTGTGAGCAGGTGTGCTATCGTGCTGATACAGAAAAGGGCCTATTCCAAACTGTAGCCACAGTGTAGAAAGAAAGAATTGTCCAAAAATTGTCTTTTAGGAATATGTGCTTAAATATCCCAACACAGAAACCAATTGGCCCAGTCTAAACCAGAAGGAACAGTCCCAGACCATTATTCTGCCACCTCCAAATTTCATGGTTGATACAAGACACTCCTGTAAGTACCACATCCAGACACATCTGTCGAACTGCCAGATCGAATATCACGATTTGTTGCTCCACAGGACCAATTTCCATTAATCCACAGTCCACAGACAACGTAATTTGCACCTTTCCCAATGATAGCGGGCATTAACAGGTATAATGAATGTCTTGTGAGCTAGAGCATGACCTTGAAAAGCAAAGGCAAACAACTTCCGGCGAATTGTTCTGTCACTGACAACTGTTCCTGAGTGCATACAGAAATTTTTGCGATGGCTGCTAAGCCTGATTCGTGGTTTCCTTTGGTAGTATGCATCAGTGTTTGCCGGTCCTGATTTGTCTTAGCCTACCTTGGTGGTTCCATCACATTTCCAATTCATGACAGTTGCAATTTGGCAGAAATCTCTCAACTGACCAAACGTGTGGGATCTGACTATCATAACCATGTTCAAACAGACTTAACTCTTTTTATCCATTCATCCTGAATGAATAAAGAATGTTTACACTGCTAATGTACACATGCAATTCCTTTTGTAGCACTGCTACAAGAGACCTAGTAGAAGAGTAGATAGATCCAGTGGAAAGCCACAATAAATTGATGTATGTTAGTTTCAGCAGCAGTTAGCAAGAAAGAATTAACAATTAGGCTAAATGTTTGGGTAGATAAATTTGAGAAAAATGGTTTTGCAAGAGATTGAAATGATGGCAGAAGCCGAAAACACAGCATGTAGACAGGAAATACTGTTTCAAACAAGCTGAAACCTTGTTTATCTGAGAAAGGATAAAGCTCAATGGATGGACATAAGAAAATGGTTACATGTAAAGACAGTGATCTGATAACAAAATATAGAAGGCTGGCTATTTCTAAGATGAAAGAATATTACATAATAGACAGAGTAAGTGAAAAGTTCATTTACCTCCAGATATAAATGTATGCTATGGAGAAAGTCGTATATATAACATTTCTGGAAATAAGTTAGTCAGCTAGCAATAGAAGTAACAATGAAATAATCACACACTCGCACATTGACACCAGGCAAGCAATCGAATGGCAATAATCAAAAAAGCAAGCAGTGATAGAAAGTATGGCTGATTTAAACATATTCTCGATTGAAGAGCATTTAGTGACTGCAGTTTCACTATTGCAGTGACTGCAGATTCACGACTGACTGCATACAGGACAAACACTTTCACAAATTATTACCAATTTTCAGCGGCAATTTCAGAAGGTGTCACCATCGAAGAGAACATTATCGGCATCTGAACAGAAGACGTTTACATCAGGATCCATGAAGGATTCACATTGGATGGGAAGACAATCAACACGTTTGGAAATGTGCTGCCGTGGAAGAATCTATAACGCGATCTCCCATGAAATCGACTCACAAGCATGCTGCCGAATTGGATATTCCCCAGTCAACCATGAGCGACCACATGCGAAAGGATTGAAAGTGAAACCTTTCGCTCGTCGTCAGTGAATGTGCTATGGATTTAACACGGCATGAAGAAGTATGCAATCTGCTTCTCCAACATTTCCCAACAAGAGAAGATCAACAAAGTGTTCTGTTTAGTGATGAATGTGCTTTCTATCAAAGTTCGAAAGACTGGAACGTTTATTTCTGGTCAAAGGAAAATCCACATTTCTTTCAAGAACTTGAACAAAATCCACCAAAGTTATAATTTGGGCGAGGATAACAGAAGAACATCTGTTTGGACCATATTTGTTAAATGGCCCAGTGAATTGGATGACTTATCTGCATATGATTAATGAATGGTTGTTGCCTGAACTCTAGTTGAAAGGCATAGCTGACACTGTGTGGTTTCAACAAGATGGAGCCCAGCTCATTTTGCCATGAATGCGCAATTGCCCCTTGATGAGCTTTTCCCAAACAGATGGATTGGCCAAGGATCCAAGAACTTTTCTTCATCTTTGCCATGGCCAACATGCAGCCCAGATCTCACCAAGCCAGATAATTCTCTGTGGGGAATCATTAAACAGGAAGTCCACAAACAGCAGTACATTTCCAATGCTGAGTTGCAGATTGCTGTGCGTAATGCCTTCATGACTGATGCCACAAATGCTACAGAAAATGAGCATATGGACCTGGAGACACATCCATCTGTGGAGAGACCTTGGAACAGTGCATACAGATGTTTTTGGATCCATAATAGTCACATCAATTCACTTCAAATGCAGTTTACTGACAGTGGTATATGAACTTTTTGCCCACTCTATAGAATAGGAGAAGGCCTGGATGCCCAAGAACAAAAGAGAGGAATACATTTGCAAGAAGTCTGGATGCAGTGGAAATGCATAGAGCCAAGAACAAAATGGACCCTGGCTCTATCAAGGACTTGAACCTAAAAGTGCAAGATAAGGAATCGATGAAGATAATGAAGATTTATTGAATAATATTTATAAGCTTAAAAGTTAATAGTAGAAATTAACACTTGAAATGTATTTCAGACAAAATTTTGACTCAAGCATATTCCTTTATTACAATTTATAGCTTAAATGTAACTAATACCTCTGGAGAGATTGAAAGTATTCCTAAAGGGTCCCCTCTAAGAATATCAGTTCCAGCATTAAAAACAATAATATCAGGTGTAAATTCATTCAGGGCACCTTCAAAATTCCTGAAAATGAAAATATATAGATATATAAATAGTAATTTGAATTTCAGCACAGTCATTTCAGACAGTTAAAAGGTTCACTGTTCATATATATTAGTAGGGTTCGGAAAGTAATGATGTTACTTTACATTGCAATGACAGTTTTATAGTTCTAGTTATTTTACATTCCATTTTGAATTGCATTGGAATAGTTTTAACAATATATGCAGGAAGGCTTTATTTTACAAATGGGTTAAGTTGCCAGCCTATTTTACAATTTTTGTAAAGAGTTATAGATATTTTGTAATTACTTTGCACAAATAATATTTAAAACTAAAGACAACTGACAAGATGAAAGAACTATAGAAATCTCAAAATTTAATGTTTTACATACATCAAAATAATTCTCACCTCTTAACAACTTGACAAATTACTTCCATTTTGGCATCAATTGTAAGTGATTTTCTGCTTTTTTTTTGGTTGAAGATGTCAAATTGGCTCTACGTTTAGAAATATTTATTTTTTGATTAAATACTACTAATAAAAATCTATGTTTTTAGCAGTCCTTACAATATAGTTCACAGTAACCAAATGGTAAACAAACTATTTTGTAATCGCTACCCACAATGTTATTCGAATACAATAACAAAGGGCAATTGCAAGTGCTGCCAACATACTGCCTTTATGCTTTTGTTTTGTATTTGTTACTGCTTTTTTGATACTAATTTTGAGGTGTTTGTAAATTGGAATCTTTGTATTTTTTTTTAATGCATTAGTACAGTAAAGTCCCCTTTTGGAAAATGTCCGATCAAAGGGTTAAATGAAATGATATTTAATTTACATGCGTAAATGTTCTGTGCGGAGTTAGCATTTTGCTGGTGAAAAACAAAAGGGATTCCAACTACTTGACCGAGTTGGAAGATTGTTCCCCAGAGAACATTTACGAATGTGACTACAAGGACGATCCCTGCTTGGTGATATTTAAGTTAGTTTACATATAATAAAAAAAATACATTACAATTATATGCAGGGCTTTTTTTGGGCCAGAACGCAGCGGAGCGGTGTTCCGTACCTTTTTTGACAATACGATACAATTTTATAAAAAGGTTAGTCTACAAAAGTAATTTAGTATTTCTAAAGCAATTTATTATATAATTTTATAACTTTGTGCCATTAGTTCTCTCTAAAAAGTGACTATGTGTATGCTAATATAATCAGAGTTCTTGTACCTTTTTTTCTAGAAAAAAAAAAGCCCTGATTATAGATATATAATTTACAAGTATATAAGTGAGGTTATTCCATTGAGGAGAAAATAAATAACATATACAGAATATATATAATTCGTTTACTGCAACAAGTTATTCTTAGAAAACAGTGCACAATGTTAAGATGTGAATAAAGATATAATTTATGCAAAAAACTAATGTAATAAAGTTAATTAATCAGATTAAATAAATTTTAAACGTATATTATTAATATATAATAATACATTTTGGAAAAATATTAAGAAAATAACTTTTATTTATTGTTGTTTCTTTCTTCATTTAGTAATTTATAGCACTAATCAATAAAAACATAAAACCATAAAGACTTTTTTTTTTTTTTTTTAGGTATTTTCATTATCTACTTTTTTATGACTTTTTTGATAACTGATATTTTTTGATTTTCCCTCCCAAAAATTGTATGATTCATATTATTTATAATTCTTTCCATTTTGAAATTAATAGTTATTTTATTCATATAAATTAGAAGATAAGATACTTTTATTTTCTTATTTCAATTACTATTATTTCTTTATTTCTAATATTTTATAGTGGGCCTGATACCTGATTGGTAAGGTGCTTAGTTGTGGGTTGGAGGAGGGTTAGATCCCATACAGTCCAAGGGCCAGCCAACATATCGGTATAATTTGGGGGTACCAATTTGGGGGTACCACAGCAGTTAGATAGATGTATAAGGATGTCAAAAAACCATGATTGCCATCTCAAAGTGGTAGCTAATAAAAATGGCGGCCAATCCAAGATGGCGGATGTTGAGTTTTAAAAAATCAACTGTATCTCGAGAACTATTCATCCGATTTCATTACTGTTTTTTTTAAACTAAAGTTCTATATGGATGCTTCGACTTTTGTCATATGCACTGTTTCGGTAAACTCAACCGTTAATTAATAATTAAAGAAATATTGAAAATTTTCTGAATTTTTTGTTTTAAATCGCGTTTTTACAAAATATCTTGTACATTAGAAAAAAAAAAGGTTCAGATGAAAGATGTAGTGTAATAAATAATCTTTAATTTGATGTATTACATGTATGGATCTGACGGCCGAAAACACGGAAACATGAATTTGAGTTTATTTCCGTTGAAATGCACCGTTTACTAAATAACAGCATACAGAAGTAAAAACTTCAGATATACTGTTTCAATAAAACCAACCGATTATTATGTAAGGAAATATAGAAAATTTTCTGATTTTCTTGTTAATTTTTTTATTAAAAGTTTACAAAATATCTATAGTACATTTACATAAGAAAAAGCCTCAGATAAAAGAACAATTTAAATTACTTTAAACGGTATAACATCTAAACAAAAATTAAAAGTAATCTTCTTTGTCACTTTCAGAAGATTCGTACAAATTAAAATCTGCGATATCTTCTTCTTCTTCAGTACTGTTTTCACAATTTGACAGTATGCACATGTTTGTGCACTTTAAGTTGTTAACCATACAAGTTCACAATGGAATTTGACACGACTTTGAGCAAAAGCAACTTAGGAGTTCTAACACTGCTTCAGATGCAGGTGCTCCAGTCATCCACTTGATGTGGAGCATATCGTCTTCATCTAGCATCCATCCATGATCCTCTGGATCTGGTATTTCGGGAAAGTTATTCAAACATCTCTTCCTAATAGCTGCTTGATAATTAGCTCGTTTAGAATGTGGACTTAAGCAATTTCGCATGGAGGAAGTTGAGCTGAGTCTACTTGACCTTGTCGACTTTGGAACATGTGGTATCTTAGTTCGTTTATGTTTTCTATTTTGGTGTTCCTTGAGTATAACTGACTAGTGAACTTTTGGATTAAATCGTGGTCAGAATTCGAAGGTGTAAATTCACTCCCAAGCCGTGAAAACAGCAAGCTAAATTCTGTATTTGCTTGTATCAGTTTAAGCGCTTTTAGCTTTCCTTGCCCAGAAAACACACTCACTGTATCACAACCTGTCCAAGCATGTAATCCTGGCAATGCTAATTTCATACTACAGCCAACGACAGATGTTAGTTTTTTTATGTCTATCAATCTGATTCGACCACTATGTCCGCATTTTATATACAGATTGCTCTCTACGTTGATGCTGGATGATGCATAAAGAGCTAGAACCAACATGTCTGTGTCATCAGATACACTTATTACGTTTGGAAATTCCGTAGCAGCATTCTTTACATGTAGCATCATACGCGTATCTGCTTCTTCTTGAGAAGAGGCAAGTTTTTCCACTTCATGAGACCCACTGCCAATTATTTTAATACACTTGTTAGAGTGAGTAACGTATAAAGTTACCAATCTTTGTCCTTCTATTTTCTTCTTGGCAGTTATCAGCAAGAAATATTGTTAATTTATTTTCACTGTCACCACTTTGTAGGAGACATCTCCATTTTATGAATCTATGACCGCCTTTAATATTTTTGAAATGTATTCCTGCATTTGAGCCTCGACTGCGGTATTCAGCCGATTTTATTGATTTGTCTTTATAGGTGTCAAACACAACATCAGTTCGAGTGCTTTAGTATGCTGTGTTTAAGACTTGATCGAGGACTGCATCAGATAACCGATCAAATGTTCTCGTAACTGTCTCAAAACTGATGCACGGTATTCAGCAGTTATGTAGTATTTTTCCATTGCACCTTTTTTTAAACTGAATCCTTTTTTATCTCCTGAAGTTTGTGTATCTTTGTTGACTGTCTCCTCCACGTATCTACAGGAATACGTGAAAACGGGTTTTGGCTACCGAGCTGAACACAAAACCCTCCCTCTTTTAAGTGTTTACTAATTTGAGAATGAGCGTCAGCCAGATTAGACATGTCTGCATAGTTAACCGACAAGTATCGTGCATAGTTAATTTTGTCCAATGCAAAACACCAGGGAATCATTTGTTGAATACATGCCATGTAAAGAAGGCAGTTTCCTTCTCTGTTACTTCTTATTAATCCAAACAACAGCTCTACCATGTCTAAGTATGTCATCCAGAACGATGAGAAAAGTCCATTTTCATTCCTCAGATAGTTTAAATAATTTTCAAATACGAGTAGTTCCATGACTTTAATGATTCTAGAATCTTCAATTGAACTTCTGAAAGTGTCATTGCATATGTTGTCATGGAACTTTTCTATAAGCATGTCTACATTTTCCATTTAAGAAAATATTTCAGGAAAGTCCATTTTCAAGTGATCTACAAAGTGTTGGTAGATGAGTCGCATGAGCGCTTCATATATACACTTATGTAAACGAATTCCACGATTGTACTGCTTAGCTTGAGGACATTTTGGATGGATCCCTGAGCAATACATCCTATTTCCACTGCTATATCACCAAGCCGAGCATCTCCAATAGTTTACCAATGATAGAAAATAAATTGCATATAATATGAAATCCACCCATCATTATGAAAACGCTTTAAAAGTTTGTGGATGGCACCAAACAATTTCCATAGCTTTTGCAAAGATAGCTTGGTCTAGCACCAATGTAATCATTTCTAACTGAATTTGGGACCTGATCTGTAAACATTGTCTTAAAATGTCATGAACAGTTGACATGTCTGTTGCAGGCTTGTTTACACACGGTAAATATGCAACAGTATCACCTTTAATTGCAACATTGTTTCTTATCAGTATATTAAATCCTGTCCATGAACATACAGTCTGACATTGTTCATTGCGCAGTCTACTGACTACCCAAAATAAGTTCTTTTGTTGTGCATCCTTAACATTTTCAATGCATACATGTGGAAGTTCAACAGTAGTTACTGCAGTAGGGTTTTTCCTTTTCCCGACTATGTAATCATGATGAAGTATATATTTATGTTATTATTTACTTAAAATTGTCTTAAAAATATTAAAATATATTCAAAACTGTATGTTTTTCAACGCTACAACTTCTATCTGAAGTTTTTTTTCTTCTGTATGCAGTTATTTAGTAAACTGTGCATTTCTACGGAAATAAACTCAAATTCATATTTCCGTGTTTTCGGCTATCAGATCCAAACATGTAATACATCAAATTAAAGATAATTTATTGCACTATATCTTTCATCTGAACCTTGTTTTCTAATGTATAAGATATTTTGTAAAAACTCGATTTAAAACAAAAAAAAATCACACAAAAATTCAGAAAATTTTCAATATTCCTTTAATACTAATTAACGGTTGAGTTTACCGAAACAGTGCATATGACAAAAGTTGAAGCACACATGAGAACTTTAGTTTAAAAAAAAAACAGTAATGAAATCGGATGAATAGTTCTCGAGATACAGTTGATTTTTTAAAACTCAACATCCGCCATCTTGGATTGGCCGCCATTTTTATTAGCTACCACTTTGAGATGGCAATCATGGTTTTTTGACATCCTTTTAACCCTATCTAACTGCTGTGAAAAGGAAAATTGGTACCCCCAAATTATACCATTTCCTTATATTTGGCTAGCTGGACATGGGTCGAACATCAGTTCGATATATGTTTAAGACCATTGGGGGTACCCTTACATGATACAAACTGGCCAACCAATGAACCCTGTTGATAAAGAAGCAAGAGTCATGTACTGTGCTACCATGTTAGCAATGGTGTATGACGATCCTGGATTTTTGGCTAATGTTTGGTTTTCGGATGAGTGTCATGTTCATCTGAATGGCTATAGCAATAAACAAACAATCCGATTTCTTGGTTTCGCCTGACCAGACATCATTATTGAAACACCACTCCACAGTGAACGGGTGACAATATGGTGTGCGGTTTCTGGAAACGGCATCACTGGTCCATACTTCATTGAGGATGACCAACAGAATCTGGTGCCTGTAAATCAGGTGTATTATAGAGGACAGGTAATCACGCCTTTTCTCAGGGACGTTTCTGCTGAGCATGACACCTATGCCTTCATTCCCAGTGGTTCAACAGAATGGGGCTATGTGTCATACGGTGAGGGAATCACTTCGGCTATTCATGACACCTTGGGAAATCACATGATATGCCGTGGAGCAAACATTCCATATCCCTCATATTCCCCTGAGTTAACTCCACCTGATGCGTAATGATGGGGAATGCTGAAGGAAATGCTTTTTTAAGGACAACCTCCGGCAACATGGCTGAGCTGCGGCAAAAGAGTGTGACAACTCTTAGGGGAATGGAACAGCCTCTCTTCCAGGACATGGTGGACAACTTAGGAAACCACTACGAGAACTGCTTAGAAAGCCAAGGAGATCACATTAAACATGTATTTGCCAACAACCACCGTTGATGATTCTTTTGGTTGCAGCGTTTTCTGTTCAAAAACGGTTCAGTGTTATTTGTTTTGCACCATATTGTATTAGATTTTAATTATTCTAATATACAATATTAACTTTGGTAACTATTCAAAATAAAAGATAATATATAAATGTAATTATTCCAAAAAAAAACCAACAAAAAAAATACTATTTATCCTGCCCATTATCCTGCTCAAATGTTTTAATGTTAATTAATAACTTTAAGCATGCATAGCAGTTTGTGTATTGCTATTTAATAATGGGATTTTTCCTATACGCCCATTAAATTATACTTTAGTTAACCATTTGTTCTGGTAGCTAAAGCTTTTTAAATTTGTATATACAGATGCTAAGGTCACTTCAAACAGTTCTTGAGTTACAATTCAATGTGGAGTCATCAAAAATTAAGCTGAGTAAAGATACAAGAGAAGCAACTCTGAATCTACAACAAATCTCAAAAATGAGATTACATTTGTGTTCAGTTGATCTGCATGCTTTTGTAAAGATTGTGAAACAATTAAGGATATCCAAGACTGGAAAAAAGTGATCAGAACTATTAAGCATTCTTCTAATTTACCTGACTTGGCACCAGAGTGCTTGCTTGTATGGATGACAATTCAGATAATAACTCTACTGCATGTTTTGCTCAAAACTCCCATCAACAAGGAGTTCTGAATCTATAAAAAATATATGTCACCTAGTCAATGCTGTGCAAAAGGGAACTGAGTGCACTAGACTGGGGAACTGTTTGGGCACTTCGGACTTATTGCCAACACAGACTGAATGATATACAAAATGGAGATTTAAAAATTCATTTGTAAATTGTATAAAAATTATAAAAATAATTTCATTTCTTCCCAACATTTTGGGGATTTAAAATATTCAATAAAAGGTTGAAGATACCATTACAAAGTTGATTCTTATAACATTTGCTCATATCACTAATTCTTAATTTTTAGTTTTTCCAGTTGATTCAGAGACAATATAGTAACAGCAGATTTATATAAGCCTAAAAGAAGAGATACTGTATTTATGTAAGATAAAAAGGCTGTACAACAAAGCCTTACTCTGGCTCCTTGGCTAAGTCTAAAATTATTTTATTCATAAATAAAACCACTTAAAATTGCATAAAAGAGAAATTCCTTGATCTTTTCATCAACATTATCCTAACAACCGCTAGAATACTGTATTTATAATTAGTAAACTCCAAGGCAATACAAGTTTACAGTTAACTCATGAAAAAGAAAAAAAATTATTTACGTTTCTACTTTTTGCAGGTATTCTTCGTCCTCAGTCCAATGTCGTAACTCCACCTTTCGTCGAATTGCTCCTAAATCACAAGTTAGGAGGGAAAAAAAAAATAAAATATCAATATTTAAAAAAAGGCAGTTTTGAAAAACATAAAAAAGAAAAAGAATAAAGAAATTATCAATTTTAATTTCAAGTAGAGACAATAACCTTATCTTTCATATAAGTTATCACAGAGACGTGAAGAAACTAACTAAATAAGCAAAATAATTCCACTTTAAATCTCTTTTTTAAGTAAAATATGCAAATAAACTTACGTTTTGCAAAATTATCATGAGGATAAATCCCTCTGTTGTACACATCCATAATGTAGACTCGACTGTCATTCATAAAATCACGTTCATGTCCATTACCCTAACATAATAATCGCAATGAAAGATTATTATTCAAAATCACAACCTCCTTGGTTATTAAAAAAATGCAAAAACTATTAAGTGACTGTATAAATAAGTTTAAGGAAGTATTCCTTGTAAATACAAAAATCTGTTTGCAGCAAACTATATGATTTACAGTACTTTAATTAGGACAATGATACCCTTCAAAAAGCTACTATTTTGTTAAATATTTCTCTGATCTTTCATTTACATAACTGACTAAAGATAGTAGATAAACAGAAATTTTATCTTTACTCCTATCAGTCAGAATAAAACAAAATATTTTCTGCTATCTAGTGTGCTAAATTGGCTATATCTTATTGGGCAATGCTATGATGTACATCTTACTATTTTGCATTAAACTTAAAATAAAGTATGCAGGAATAAGAACAGCAGATAATCTCATAGATGATATCTCAATAAATCTTTAACTGTATTTATCAAAATCATCATATTAATGTAGTTATTATTACTACTTAACATTCAGTTTCCATATCAATTGACGTAGTTGTAAGTGAGGGAAGTTGCTGTAAAATGGACAATTCTAAAATGTGATTAATTATTTTATTACAGAAATGCAATCTTTTTTTTTTCTTCAAATAATGAGTGATATTTGAGAAAGATTTTCAATTTTGATCACTATCTGAGTGAGT
Source organism: Thereuonema tuberculata (assembly GCA_023159025.1). Taxonomy (NCBI): domain Eukaryota; kingdom Metazoa; phylum Arthropoda; class Chilopoda; order Scutigeromorpha; family Scutigeridae; genus Thereuonema; species Thereuonema tuberculata. Next base: position 46,220,700 of record JAFIDM010004315.1, on the reverse strand, counting down.
TCAAAATCATTTCTTTGTTAGAACAGTGTTTTGCCGCAGTGAAATTATTTAGAACATATTTCCATACAAAACATTTAATATACTGCTAATACAATAGTAAAGCCAGATTGGCTTCCATCAGGAAAGACACACATAAAAAAGGCAGTTATACAATGCCATCTGGCTCTTGATATTCAAATTATAATAAGAGCGCTACAGCGACAGATTAAACATTGTTATCCAACAGTCTTTAATTTGGGGATTTTTTTTTATTTTTTTTATTTTATAGTTGGCTTTTAACAAATCATAGTTAGAAAAGAAAACTGAAAAACAATGTTTAAACAGTATAAGCTTGGTCAAAAGGAGGTCAGAAAGCAAATATCATAAGTCTAACTGAAAGACAAAAATTATTACAAGTAAAAACACTTGAGAATATAAACAGTTAATTATATATATATATTTGGCTTGGTCAACAAAATTAGCATTCATGTAGGATTTCATTCTATTTTTTTGTCCTTATTATAAAGAGAACAGAAAACAAAGGATAACTTATATCTGAAGGAGGAGTAGACCATATTAATTAAATATACAAATAATATAAACTTGGATGAGATTTTTTTTTTCTACTCTAGGTACTTTGTTCAATAATTTGGCTCAATACCTTGATCCTTCTTCTGGAAAATTTTGAGAATTATACTTAAAAAATCTACGCCATTATTTTATCAATGTTGATGTTTTGAAATGAACAATGTTTGGGTTCTCCAATCCAAGACACTTTGTTTTGGTTAGGTTAAGTCACAAAACATCAACATCAACAAAATAATAATAAGGACTTTTTACTGTACTTTACAAACTTCTCTTGAAGAAGGCTCAAGGTACCAATTCGAATTATTGAAAAAAATACGTGGAGTGTAAAAAAAAAAATCTCACCCAAGCTTATATTATATGTGTATTTAATTAAAAATAAAGGTATTGTTGTGGGATTCATTTGACAGTAAAATAATTTTTCTATGAAATAGGAACTTCGTTAATTGCAAACCTGGTGTGCATCCAAGTCAACAATCATAGCCTTTGTAACACCTTCCATGTGTTCAAAAAGAAAATGTATACAAAGGGTAATGTCAGCATAAGCACAGAATCCACCTCCTCGTTCAGCAGAGCAATGATGAAAGCCACCACCTATGTTAATTGCCCAACCTCTTTCCAGTGCAACCTTACCACCCTATAAAACAAAAACCAAGACATTTTAGTTTCTATGCAGAAAATAAACAAAAGCAATAGAGATGTATGAATAAAATTTGGACAGTAAAAATAGAATTTGATTCAACTAATGAAACAGGTTTCAGAATTAAATATCTTCATAACGTAATGATTTCAAAAATTTAGTCAAGTGTCAGCAGCCATCCTATTCTGAATGTAGGCTACAGCTTTCAATGAATTACTAAAGCATACCTTAACTGACTTACTAAAATAGTTCCTCCTGTTTGAAATCTAAAAGGTCTTAATACATGTTTCTGAATCAGGAAATTGGGAAGTAGAGCAATTGGAGGCATTTCTGTAATACCTGCCACATGAAAACTCCACTGTAAGAAGAAAAAGAAGATGACATTTTAAAATATAAAACACTTTTTATAATTTAGTAAGTCATTATTTTTATTACATCCAATTTCTTAATTAAATCAATCAGATAATGCATTTATATACAGATCTAATACAATCAAAAATCATTAGTCTCAAAGGAAAGATCTTAATATCTAAAATTTTAAACATAGTGGAGAGATCTGTGTAATAATTTAATTGTGATTCTTAGCATTTGTTATTGTTAAAGATTTTTCTCCAGAAGCCAATATTTGCATATTAATCGGATCTTAAACAGATCTCTTCATTCAAGGCTGACATCTACTAGCCTCAACTGTAAAGAGCATTTCTTCCTATGGGAAAAAAAAATCATTACTAACTTTATCTTTTTTTTTTAATTTTAATAAATAAGTTACAGAAAATGTTTGATAAAAATATGATTAAAACAAAACAAGCTTTTGAGCTATAACAGTACTAATTATTAAACTAATTTGCTCTTGCCGTAAGTCAAGAGAATGATGGCCCCGAGGGCACACGAAACTGGGCACTTTCTCACTTTTGTTAACAAAAAAAATATAAAATAAACAAAACAATATCTTTAATAGATTATTTACAATTTAAGTAAATAAACAAATCCCACTATTTTAGAAATAAGATTTTATTAATAAACTAATTTATCAATGAAAAGGATGCTTTTTGCTCTAATGTTGGCATATTTTGTATTGTAACTGGATGGACAAAGCTATAGATCTAGATTTTTTACGTATTATTATTATTATTATTATTAAGCTTTTATAATAGTAGTTACAAATGATAATTTCCAAGAAGGGTTTACTTAATAAATCACTTAATAAATATAAGCAAGGAAATTTTTTTAATTTTTTTCCCTAACTTGTAGAGCATAACTATCTGATTTAAGTCTATGAAATATAAAAAGCCAATGAGTAGGGAGTGCATGTAATCTAGAGAAACAAAATAGGATTAAATCATTTATTTCAAAAAGGATGAGCAAAAATGTTAAAAAAAATGGTAAATATTGTAAATGTACAAAATTTTCCTGTAATACAAAATCCTTATTGCATCTAAATGTTTTTAACCTGAAAATATTAATAACTGTACCTTTAATTTATCAAGATATTTCTTTGAATGAACCATTAACAGATCTTCAGTCGTTGCTTCACGAGGACAGATCACAGTGTCATCTGTTAACATTCCAGCATCTGTAAAAAATAATTTTTTCATTGTTCTATAATAATGCTAATTTATCCTCATAGATTTTTATTTTGGTTCTCATTTAGTCAGACATTGCAATTGATCAGATATAGCTAAAATACAATGTAGTAATACTTCGCTTTAATTTTGTTCTTACTAGAATTATTGTGTGATAGAGAGCTATCAGAATTGTTTCTCATTGCCTGCTATGTAGATCTTTGTAAAAGTGATTTTTTTTTTATCCTTGAATGAACAATGCTTGTGCAATAAAGGTTTCACTGCAACAGGAGTGAGTCTATGGCATCAGAACTCTAACTTAGACTAAAATTGAAGAGAACTCCAGACACTGAATGTTGGAATTGGAATCTTTCTATTTGAGCTATTTTTGATTTAAGAAAGAACAACAGTTACTGGTGTGCGTATAGGTTGCTGATCAGTCCGTCTGAAAGAGTGTATTGGGAATTAGTGCATTAACCAGAGTTTTACTGAACAAATAAATAATTAATAATCAATACAACAGTGATCGTAATTTATCTATGAGACATGATAAAAAAATACAACAACTCAGTGACTCCCATCATCATTCATGTTTATTAACATCTGCTGACATTAATTAAATAAGATGTGAAGATAGAAAAATTTGAAAACTTTTGACTTAAAATTGGAGATAAGAGTTTTGTAAATAGTGTTTCAAATGAATGAATGTTCAACAAAATCCTGTGATTTTCCATTAATTGACAAAAAGCTACAATTTGACCGATGTAATGATAGATAAGCTGATCAAATTTATATGCAAATCTTCTTGAAATTTTCAATTTCTTTAAAAAAAAAAAAAAAGACATTTGAAAAAAATTAAATTTTTCAAGTTCATTGCGCATTGTAAAAAGCAAGCAATCTTTACTTTAACAGTTTAGAATCTTCCTCACTACTCAATTTATATATAAATTAGAAATGTAATCTATCTATATAAAAAGAAAAGTCCTGACTCACTGACTCATCAACGCCCAGACCAAATCCCTGGACCTAGAAAGCGAGGTTCCCTTTATGATGTAGACAAGGAATAAGGCCGAATTTTTTCGAAACTCCCACGGGATAGGGAATAAAGAGGATTTATATTTTCGCTTTAAAGTTGCCTTATCGATATTTAGGTGTGTGGCACCAACCCACAATACATCTGAGTTTTACAGAGAAGGCATGGGGACTCGTATATTTTCCGATCTCGATATTAATTTGCTAAATAAATAAAGTTTTTTTTTTTTTATGCTATGTATGCAAGGGTTCTGGAGCGAAGCGATGGTACCCGGCTAGTAATAACTGTAAATGAACAAATTAAAATGGGAAGAACGTCTCAATATGAAAGTGCTGGGAATTGGCAAAGTAAAGCTATTTGTTGCTGTTCCAACAATGCAATGCACACATGAAGCACAGGAGCATGCATCAGTTAATTGGAAGATCTGTAAATTATTGTAGTCATGTGTTTGTCCCCCCCAAAAAATTTTTTTTTCCATGTCCCAAAGTTTCCCGATTATTAATTTAAAACAAAAAATACTTCTGCATATATTAACAACAGAAAGTTCCTTCAATGGCAATACAAATTGTCTTACTTTCAGAATAAAGAAAAAATGAAAATAAAATTAAGGACTTGATAGAGAGTAAACAATTTGCAAAACTGAAATTACCATTGAAATAATCATACAGTAAAACCTTGATATAGCGCTCCCGCTTATAGTGCTATCCCGTTCTTTACGCTCCTTTTATTTGGTCCCTGGACGTTTTCTGTGTACAATTAAACCTTTATCTAGCACTGTCCCACTTATTATGCTTTTAGGTCGTGGTCCCTTGATGAGCGCAATAACGGGGTTTTACTGTAATTTTGACTAGTACTTTGGTTATTGTTAAAATTACTTTCCTCATTATAAAAATATTAATCATTTCAAAAATTGATAAATGAAAATATTTATAAAAGTGGAAATATAAATAATATTCTCTTTCAAATCTAAAACTTCAAATGTTAATCAAGATAAATTTCTATCATACATTCTAATATTAAATTATACAAATATTTCTTTTAAAAGTTATCATGATTTAATCCGTAACTGTTTAGATTCACCACTAATTATGAACACCAAAAATCTCAACCCACCACTATGAAAAATGTGTTCAACTTGCCACTCACCTTTTAGATACTGAAAAACTCTTCCCCATTTTCGTGAATCAAAGGGATGTAGCTTTTCAAGCTTCAAAAAGCCAATGTTGTATTGACGACAATAAAGAATAGGCCATTTTGTATCTTCAATGTCAAAATATAAATTACTTGTAAAGGAAGAGCTGTTAAAAAAAATGAAAGAAAAATCCTAAATAATTTGTAGACATTTTTCCTCAACATAATAACCAAAAGCATTTAGCATTAAAGTAATAAAAGGAAAGGGTAAAGTACAACAGCAAAACTAAAAGCCAAGATTTCTAGCATTTAGTAAAGTTACATTAACTAATGAAAAGTTATTATAAAACTTAAGACAGTTGATTTTTGTTAGGATTTTTACTGATATCAAATTAAGAGAACCATTTTAATTTTATTTGGTGGATTTACAAGAGAAACCCACTACGACTGAAAGTTCCTGTTTGGGATGGGGGGGTGGGGGGCCTACAGTTATGTCCACTTTTATTTGGGGGCTCTAATCTTCATGTTACCTTTATTAATTTACATATTTAAACATGCCATTTTTTTTCAGATTGTGTCTAAATAATTCATTTTTCACATCTTCCTGTTTAACAAGTATTTTTTCTTCTGCAATTTTAATTATACAATATGTGAAAATTGAAATCTTCAATAACAAAAACGACAACTAATTATTCTTTTGACAACATTTTAATCGTGATATTTCGTCCTCTCTATGCGAGAAGACTTCATTTTATACGAATTGTCGACATAATCTTTGTAATGTGTCCACAATAAGAGAAGAAATGTGCAATCGTACTCTATTTTCTTCTACCTTCAATAGATGCTATTCATCATATTTCTGAGTTTCCTTCACCTAACTGCTAACTTTCCTCACTACAGATCTGAGTCAAACTGGCTTCAAACTGAGATGTTTTCACTCTGATGTAGCAGAAATATATCTTACGTTAAGAGTTTTCTAGAAAATGGCACAAGTATTCCTTTATATGATTGGAAAATTCTGTAACAAAAATTAAACGTATGCATTTGCCATAAATGATTGCAGGGATGAAATGACTTTTGCCCATCTTGCTGAGATTATCAAGAATCTCAAATCAATTAGTGTAATGCACACAAAAAATATTTAAAAAAAAATCCTTATAATAAAGCCAGAGAATATGGTTTGGTGATTTTATTTCCACAGAGAGTGATTTTGACAACTATGCCTACTTATGTAGAACTGTTTAAGTATTCATTATAGCAGTTTTTATTTTCTGAAACTTAAATTCAGTAGATTTCTTTTTCCTTTAAACACAACGATTTTGAACTTATAATTACTTCTAAATGTTAAATTTCGTTTTTAAACTATCACTAAAAATCAAAACATCACTTTGAGTTTATTACTACAGTCAATTCAAAATGACACGTTCAAATACATGAATGTTAAATAAACCCGATCTCAAACTGCACAGTTTTCTAACAAATTAAGATTTGGATAGTTACAGGTCTGATTTAGAAGATGAATTACAAGATGCAATAAATAAATTTGCTTGCTGAATACAGGCAATTTAATAGACATGATGTTTGGCAACTCATAAAAATGCACTCTATTATCAACTGTGTCTAAGTCTATTCTCATATAATTGTTTTCAGCTTTCTTATATATTTGTCTTGTGTGTTCTTCTTTTGTAAGTGCTTTAGTTATATATATTAAGCTATTTTTTCAAGAATATATTTGTTGTTGTTTTATGAAAAGAAATACTGTTTATCATACTAGCTTTTAATTTTAATCTGAAGTAATAATACATAAGCTTCTATCAATTACTAATACTGAAATCAATATTGTAAGGATAACAGTTTAAAAGCTTTAGTTAGATAACTTATAATTACCTACTATCTGCCATAATTATTTACATGTTTTATGATGACAGATTTTATCTTCTGGGTTTATCTTCACATTTTTATTGATACTTTTTGTTGTTCTTCTCCTAATTCAAGCGATGTAAAATATATTAATTTTAATCAAATTAAAAAGAATCAAATATAAAAAATGTAATAATTAGTTCAATATTTATATTCTTTAATTCGAAGATTAAATGAAAAATGTAACTAATTTAATTAAAAATCAAGTACTAGAAATAAAAAATTATTATTATTATTGAACCATCATAGAAAAGAACACTTAAAGGGCAATATAGATATATAAAAAAATAATTTGCGCAATTAGTTTCTAATTTAATAATCTCAGTAATTTTACATTACTTTAATGATTCAAACATTCATATGTGCTTAAGAAAAAAAATACTCCCAAAAATGTCAAATAAATTCTCAGACAAAAGGTGGAAAATAAATCGATACTAAGCATTTAAGAAATGCAATTCGACCTTCCGAAACCATAACAGAGATGTCACTTGTTTACCCAGAATTCCATCAATGTTAAATAAATGAACATCAATTTCATCATGGGAACGTTCCTCCTTATTTTATCATTTTTAATTAAGAATTAATAGTTTTATTTCTTATAGAACAAAATGATATTCAGTGGTTTAATTTCGTTGCTGCGACATTCATTTATAATTTTTGTTTTGTATGGTGGTGGTAAAGAAACTTCTGCCCCTACATACAGAGGTGGCGCCACTTTATACCAAATTGGTAACTAAAGCGCTTCAAAACATACATTACAAATACCCCCACCAGATTGTTTTTGTTTTTTAAAGATATAGTGAATAGGTGGTTTAACTTTTCTTGGAGACCGGAATAGTGCTAAAGCTCTCGGTGGAAGTACTTTCACAGTTTTACTTACTTTGGAAGTAAGGCTTTGTTTTGGCTTTGTTTTGTATTAGCAGTTTTAGGAGAAACAAGAAGTTCTTGTTTATCAGCACTTTCAGAATTCAGAAAATGCCTGCTCCGAACCGTAATATTTTTCGCTACGGTTTTTGTTCCGGAGCGAAAAACTCAAAACTCAAAATTTCGGTTCGGTTTCGGTTTCGCTCCGGCAGCCATCAATGAACCGGTTCCTAAAATTTTTAGGAAACTTTACAGACAGCTTAATTTTAAAATTAGATGAAAGAACATTCACTTGAAAAATACAATATTAAGAGTCATTAATGAAAATACATAATTTAAATTTGAATATTTAATATGTTCTATTTACTTAAGATTATATTGTATATAAAAATGAAACCTTTAAATTGTATTTATCTAAAAATTGAATTCCTTTTGTGTAATATGGGACAGAAAAATTCCATTTAGAAAATTTAAAATAATATAGAAAGTTACATTTCTTTGATATACTGTTTATTATTTTTGTATAATGTAATTTTATGCAATAATTAACAGTTAAAATAACTCAGGCTATCCCTATTATCCCTCAAGATATATTTTAGCCCTGAAAAAGCTCTCTCAAAGCTAACTTGAATGGCTGGTACACCAAAAACAGCAGTGGCTATTTCATATAAATAGGGATATTTCAACTTGTTTTCTTGCCAAAATTCCAATACACCTCTTTTTCTTTCTAATCTTTTTACCCCATCAAAACTTAGACAAAATATTATCTACATCAATTTTAGATATATTAGAGCGCACTTGAATAGATTTTTTTCTTTTGGCTAACAAAATTTTCCATCTCATCTTCGGAATCCTCATCTGGAATTACAAATTCCCCATACTTGTTTTCCGTTTCTCTAGTTTCTCCTTTCTTTATTTGCTCAATTCCCAAACATCTTTCAAATGAAATGAATCCTTTATTTTTTGTTGAGAACTTAGTAAAATTTGATAGCGTGGATCTAAATAAATTGCGAATAACAAACATTCATTGCCCATGAACGTTTTTTCTCTGATCATTAGATATTCAACCAAAATCCAAGCAAATGCATTATTTAGATTTTGTAATTTCATTTTAATTGCCACCCACGTACCCCCCCCCCCAAAAAAAAAAAAAAAAATCGCTCATAGTTAATTGTTTGTTTTCGAGTTTTAATATAAGTTCCTTTAATGGTTGTAAAGCTTCCAAAACAATTTTTAATTTAGTCCATCGTTCATTTGAAAAATAATAATCTAAATCAATGTCGGCTAATGTACTGCAGATATTTTGATACGCTAACAATATTTCTACCATGATATGTGAACTATTCCATCTTGTGGGGCAATCCAAGACTGGTTTCTTTAAATTATTTTCAGCAAGTTTGGAGATCAGAGATGGGATTCAAAGTTTTCAAACCAGTTCACGACAATCCTTATATATTATTTCTCAAAGGTGTTTCTGTGTCGGTACGCCGTAACTCCCTTAATACTTCATCAAAATCAATGATTGAGACATCATTTTGAACATTACGATCCTCGCTATTAATGAAAAATAAACAAATTGTTTAAAATTAATGTTTTCGTTAAAAAACTTTATTTTTAAAACCTTTTTATAAAAATGTAGACACGCTTTAACAGAAGCTACTTATCTTTCGAAAGCGAAACAACATTTCAAATAATGCTATAGCGTCGTAAACTTCAACTATATTTTTTTTTGAATAAAAATGCACTTTAAAATGATATTTCATCGTTTATTTAATAAGAACAGATTAAAAAAACAAACAAATATTTATATTTTAATAAAAATAAATGATTTATTACAATAAAAAATAAAAATTTGTCAACTTCTCATATATTATTTCTGAAAGGTGTTTTTTTTTTTATTTCCCTTAATACTTCATCAAAATCTATAATTGAGATATTATTTTGAAGATTACGTTCACCGCTAACCACGGAATTAAAAAAAAATTGTTTAAAATTAATGTTTTCGTTAAAAAACTTTTTTTTAAAAAATCTTTTTATAAAAATGTAGAAGGCGCCATCTATTGACAATCTGTTCATTTATTTATTTCCACATTACCATTCGGTGACTAATCAATATACAGTAGAGCCCCGATTATTCGCGGGATTGGGTGGCAAGAGCTTCGCGGATAACCCGAAAAAAGACTTAAAAGGAGGTATAAACACGAAAAAATTTATTGTACAAAAAACATAATATGTAAAACTTTTAAAATATGTACAGTAAAGCTGAAACCTTTGCTCTATGTTTGCATCCACAAATTCCGAGAAGGCCTATAGGATCACGATGCACAATAAAATTTGTCAGTAATTTTCGACCATCGCACTGTAGGGCCTATTATACTTGCCCTGTTGTTGGCTTGGATTAAAATTGGTTTTTTTGAGGTTCGTAATTAAAAAAAAATTTCGTGGCACTCGCGGATAATCGGGGGTCTACTGTACCATGCGAATTATTCGCAAGGTTGAACCTTTTTATAAAAATGGAGAAGGCGCCATCTATTGACAATATGTTTAACTAACATGCACGACAGCTGTTCGATTTGTTTATTAGTTCTCAAAGGTGTTTTTTTGTTGTGAGTTATTCGCACGGGTCAACTAGTCATTTAAAAATTGACCAATTATAGCTTCTTTAATGGCATCTTTCATTGCTAATTGGAGTGTGTGCGCAGCACATCTTATTCCAACTAGTCGATTCCGGGAGATTAAGCCATTTTCATCTGAGAAATTTATCCCATCAAAAAACTCTTTCTTCGGTTATTTCATCCTTATATTCATTCTCCATGTTCAGCAATTGGACAAATTTAATCATGTTAGATCCATTATCAGTGGTAACTGAGTAAACCTGCTGATTCCTATATTGTATTTGTCTAACATCTGACGCACTGTATTTTTTATGTACAGACCTGTGTGTCTTATCTTTCAATTCTTTCATGCCCAGAGTAAACAAATATATTTTTCCCTCTTGTGCAAATTGAACATTTACTCCTAAGATAGAACGACCTAATCTTGTGGCCACATCTACTTTCAAAGAGACGAGTCTTTTTTCCATTTTAGACCGCATCGTTCCAACAATTTTTGAAGCAACGTCTGGTAGCCTTTGTCTAATATTCTCCGCATTGACCGAAAAATTCTGGCCTATTGCAGCAATGATAGGATTTATAATTTCACGAAAACCAGAGTATTCCATTAGTTCAAATGCGCAATCATTAACGGTTACTAGTTCCACACAAGCGTCAACAATTGCTTTTTTATCCAATTTTACTTTGATGATTTCCGATGCAGTAAATTTTTCTATGGTTTGCTGTGGTTTTTGTTCAATTCGTTTATCGCTTTCTCCAACCTTTCTCATTTTCTTCTGTTGAACTTCATCAAATTCCTTTTTGTGATGACGTTTTAGATGTCTCTCTAAATTGGCGGCGTGGTCTCCAATCATGCTGATGTTGCAAACCTGGCATACGCTTCTATTTTCTATCTTGATGAATTTGAAGTAGCTTCTGCATGGATTTACTCTATCTCGCCCAATCTACATATATTATAGGGATTAAAATTCAGTATTCAATCTGAAAATGGTAAATAAGTACAATAAATAACGAAAATTTATAAATATGTTGAATTTCTTTATTTTAAGAAAGTGCCAATTACTTTAAAATAAGCTTGTTTACTACTATAAAAAAAAAAAAAAATATAATGAAAGTAAACACGACATTTTACTATGATTTCAATGACTATTACAAGTGACTTTTCCACGAAGTCAAGCCTTCGCATAGAAACTACTGACTTGAGGTTTAATTCGTAGTATCAACGTTAGTCATACCTATATCCAGTGGCGGCTCGCGTATAGGAACTGTGGAACTGCAGCACCCACTATTTCCATTTGATATTATCGATAACATTTAATATAATGAGTCCTTTTTTCTTTAATTCTTTCTTTATACTTGTACAATATATAATCCTTAAGCTTAATATCAGTAACCATCCCCCAGTTTATGAAAAAGATACAAAAAATCTTTGTATGGAACTGTGAAGCTTCACAGTTGCAGAGGCGTGGGGTTTGACTGTTGTCCGCATGCGCACATAGGAAGCTACAAGGGGGGAGATCACTGTCTTTTCCACAGTGCCGATCCTGGCGTGCTGGTGGTTCTTTTTATACAAGTTTGTATCCTTTTACACAATTTTAAAACAAAGGCTAAAATTTTTCTGGGATTAACACCCCCACTAATTTAGCTACCAGCCGCCACTGCCTGTATCATAACTGTAAATTTAAAGTATTATAATAATAAAAAATATGGAGGAAAAAACTTTCTCTATTTTTTTTCCAAGTATAAAAACGGTCATTCAGTAAACTCAATACTTCTTAACAAGCGCGAAAAAATTCAAGTTTTACAAGAAAACCTCTCGAACTTGAAAATGACCAATTTTAATGAAATTTTGTATGATTAATATATAGTTTGACTTAACGATAATGATTGCACTTGTGATAATATTGAACTTATAAACTGTTATAAGCATCTAGAAATACTTATAAATAATAATTATTCATGGCACAATCACTATCTTTACATTTAAAAGTAATTAAATACGTTCATTTACATTTTTAAATTGTTTACAAAATATTTTCCCTACAAAAACCAAAATTTTGGTATACAAAAGCCACATTGAGTCTTTATTAACTACGGATAATAAATTAGATCCATCTTAATAAAGACGAATTGTGAAATACTGATAGAATTTTATTAAAAATATTGAATTTATTTTCACAAATTTTAAGTATTTATCTCAACTCCAACAGAGAAAAATTTTAATAACAAAGAAAATTCTTTTTCCAAGTAATATATTTACTTATAATTCAAAAGTATTATAAAATTTACTGTAATTACACTAATGAAAACAATTCTTCCTTAAGAAATAAACAAATTCATCAAGTTCAAGTTATTTGAGAATCCAAAAAAATAACTTTGGACTTCATATGAAAAATATAATTGTAAATAACCTATTTGATCAATTTGATAATGATATGTATAAGATAAAAAAAAAAATATCTACTTTAAAAACTATCTTGTATGAAAAAATTATCAATGATATATTAAAATGGATAAACAACATAATAAAAAAAAATCCATTTATACTTCTTATTAGAAACCTTTTTATAAATAGTTACATCACTTACATGAAGTTATAATTATTATTTTAATTGCACTTCACTATCATAATTATTTATTATTCATATTTTTATATGTTTATAACTGTTATCTACTTTAATATATTGTAAACAAATCAACTTATCATGCTTAAAATATTGTAATTATTAATTAAAGCTCCATTAAGCAAGTACTTTTTTGATTTCACTTATTGTAGAAGTTATTACTCAAGAAGCACCACTAATAACATTTACCTAATCTTAAAAACCAACAGAATCCTTAATGCAAACTACACTTACATCAATTTCAATAGGAAATGCTTGAAAATAAAAATTAACCCTCAAATTCCTTACAAATATATATAGAATATATAGAACCTAAACCCCAATAGTGAAAAAGGTGAAACTATAGCAAAAGAAGCCACAAGAAAATTCCTGAGGAAAGACTGAAAATAAACCAAAGGAAATTCCGCAAAAATCTTAATATCACCTTAAAAGAATTAATCAGTTATACTATTTAATGTATAAACATAATGCAAGGCCGCATGAAAATCAGAATCATTAATTTAACCAACTTGGAACTAACAGACCAACAAAATGCTGTATTAGATAAAGGTTTTAAATATAATAACACAGTCTGTACAATTATGCCAAAATTGGAAATCATAGACAGAGTTGAATCAGCCATTAGCAAGTCGTAGATCATAACCCAGGAAGAAAAAGAAGATATCAGAAAGCAGATTAACAAACTTTTAAAATATAAGCCTATCCAAGATAATGGTAACTGAATGCCAGAAGAGAAATTAAGCTATAAGGAATTAAGGCACTTAAAAGAGATTATCATCAGAGAAACCGATAAAAACCAGAAATCAGTAATTCTAACCGATTACCAATGCACCAGGATGATGCTTCGATATATCGATAAACAAGGGAAGGATATCCTAAAAATTAAAAAACTAATACAATACATTAGAAACTAAATTCAATTATCAAATAAAATCCAAATACGATTCTAAGCTTATTAACTTATCCACTCAGCAACAACTTCTATTTAAACAGTAGATTCCCTACAATTAACATGAAACCTAAAACTGATGATACTTAGTCAGGTAGACCGATTATCAATTGTATTACTGTCCCTATTGCTCGAATATCCAAATACAAAGCATAGGTCCTCCAAATTGTTTGGAGGCAATATCCATGATATAATACAAAAACTCCTTTGAATTTAAGCAAAAGCTAATTATCAAACTGATTAAATTATGGTTACATACATTATGGTTCATAAAATATAAAACAAAAACGCACAAGACTAAAAGTTCACTGATCTGTTTTTTGGAAATTGTTATACAGGGAATCGAAGATAGCCTATTTCAGGTTTCCTAACCATCGTCAGTTGATCCGCGGGGTATCTTACTGCTCATTTATTCTTCATTTATCTTTGATTCTTTTTTAATATAAAGGGATGTTGTTGTGTACACTTTTGTTTTCTTCATATTTTCTGAGTTCACTAAGCTGTAAGATATTGGGCAGATCCAACTGATGATGGTCAGGAAACCTGGAATAGGTTATCTTGGATTCCCGGTATCACAATTTTTTTTTAAAAAAGGTCAGTGAACTTTTAGTCTTGAGCATTTTTTGTTGTATATTTTAAGTAATTATTATCAACGTACGTTAAATTTTTTAGTATATTGTGTTTTCATTTGATCTAGTCAATATCTGCGTATTACTATATCATCAATTCATAAAAGATGCTATCAATAAATTATTGGATCATCAATCTGATAGATAATTATAAAATAGATACTAACACATTTCGTGATCTTTTGGAATTTTTTCTTAATAATCATTATTAAGTAATATTAATCAGTATCAAAGTATCAGTATAAAAGTAAATCAGTATCAGTAAATGATATGCAAATGATTAACACTGGGAATGACTGCGCATGCCTAGACTCAGCAGTGCCCTCTGAACTATCACATAAGAGAACTGTTGTGGATCCAGACTAGTAGTTTTCATCGTCAGTGAGCTGTACATGTAGCTACTGGAGTCAGTGTGCCTCGTCGACGTCAAAGGACGCCTTACATGCAAGCTATGGAGTTCAAACGGGGTCAAATGATTGGTTGTTATTTTCAGAGTCCTATGGAAATAATTGAATGAAATATTGGCTTTTATATGTTTAGGAATATTAGAATAGTCAACAATCTTATTTGCCTGCGTAGGTTTTTTTGTATATTGCGAAGTGGAAGTCTTGTCTACCCTAATAACTAAACAGTTCAGAAAATGGATAGTGTTGTTCTTTTCTTCTTGAATTTCAAATTTTATAGAATTATGCATTTCATTGATAGATTTTAATTAAAGTATGAGTTTTATTCTGATTAGCAAGGGCAAAGATATCATTAGCATATCTATAGTAAGAGGTTATGTCCTCTTTGGCCAGATCGAAAAATTGCCATTCAAGGAATTTCATTATGTAATCTGTAACGGTTGCTGACGTGAATGTACCTATAAATACGCCTTTATTAAGTTTATAGATTAGTTTTTGATACTGAAAATATTGGTTATTAAGAAATAGATCCAAAAGACCAAGGAATGTGTTAGCATCATCAGATTGGTGGTCCATCATTACTTATTGCATCTTTTATTAATTGATGATGTAGTGATCCGTAGAGATTGACTACATCAAATGAAACCATAATATATACAATCCGTTGCAGGAGGCAGTTCGAATGGCGATTTGTACGAATGGCGAGTCATTTTTTCACATAAGATATCATCTAAATTGGATTAATCCGTTGGAGACCCACAGATGATTACTTATTTTAACCTTTGTAACAACATTTTAAGCATACAAATACATAAAAACTATGAAAACGATATGGCTGATTTCGCCATGTCATACTGAATTGCCAGATCAGAGATACGAGTTCCACTTTCAAACTTCGCAACAAGTTCTTGTTTCAATTCAATTGTCCTTCTCACTGCTTTCCTTTTAGGCTTGGTTGAATCAGTAATCTTTTTTGGACCCATGGCTGCACTATTTTTAATAAAAATAACAAAAAATAACAATAAAATAGCACAAAGTTTCATGAAGCTTGCGTGGATGATGCGTAGCGTACGGAAGCTAGCACGAGTCTGAGCTGAATCGATTGCGTGGCGCGGCCAGTAACGAGGTCACGCTGTCCGAATCGCGAGCAAGCGTACGAATGGCGACTTGAATTTTACTTTAAAAAGTTGGACGAATAACGAGTTGTACGAGTAGAGAGGCGGGGTTCCACTGTAATACAATTGAATAATTTTTTTAAAGTGCCTAGTACTATTGTTGAAATGTATGGATAGGTTTATGTTGGCCATATATTGGAGTAAATCAGTGTTGTGCTCTTTTTTCATGTTTGCAATAATTTGTTAGAAAGTGCATTCATTATATTAAGATTTTTTGCGGAATTTCCTTTGGTTTATTTTCAGTCTTTCCTGTAGGAATTTTCTTGTGGCTTCTTTTGCTATAGTTTCACCTTTTGCACTATTGAGATTTACGTTCCATATTTGTAAGTATTTTGGAGTTAATTTTAATTTCAAGCATTTACTATTGAAATTGATGTGAGTATACGTTGCATTAAGGATTCTGTTGGTTTTTATAATGGAGCTTTCGGGTTTATGGTATGGAAATACTTCCACACGGCTCTGAAAATAACAACCAAAAAAGATCTTCTCGACAAGGAAATACAATATTAAAACTAACTATTCACCCAATCAACTTACCCTAGACAATTCATTAATAGTAACATAGCAAGGCTAAATATAATATTGCTTACCTTTGTAAAAACAGTAACATTAACAAAAATGGCAATTACGCCATTAAACCATACATACGAGTCATAAATAATTTCGTAAGAACCCTTCTAAATAAATATAATATCCATACAATCAATAAAGCAAGAAACAAACTATCATTTCGTAAATAAATAATAAAAAAGATATCGCTGACTCTACAAAATAGTAAACGCCATCCCTGTATTAATTGTAGCAAAAAAATATATAAGTTTCACTACTCAAACTCTTCAAAAAAAGAGTGAAACAGTATGAATCAAACTATAGAAACAAAGATGTTTTCAGATCCATTTTATATCTTCACAATAAAGCTACTACCCACACACCTAATTTTAAGTTGAGTACTTGGCGAACCCAACCGATGCAAGATAGAATAATAGCTCAGTGAACTTTTATTTGTGTGCGTTTTTAGGCCTTCTTTTGTATAGCATAAATGTATTATATATACACATTATATTACCCATTGTAACCAGAATATGCCACATACTTCGGAATATTTGACAATTTTTTTTTTTCCAGTTTTAATTTGAATTTTCCATTTTTCGTTAGATTTTTATCTTTCGGGAAGAGTAACTTTATTCCTAGTCTTACAACCAGAAACACAGCAATTATTAATCATATTAAGTAACTTTTTGTAGATAAAAACCACATTTACTAAGGACCAGAAATAAACTCTGTCCATAAGGTCGATCATACGACATCTGGTGACAAAAAATCGTTACAGATAAAATCTCGACCCAATGTTCTTGGACGGACTAGTTGATTCAGTTGCCGTTAGACGATGCTATTAATTTCCTGTTAGCATTAATGACCATTAGCTCAATTACAGTGGCTAGAATAAATACTGTGACGATCGACCTGCTTTTTGGTGTTTCCGGTGTGATGAACGCCACCAGATGGCGCAACCGTTTGCGTGTGTGCTGGTTTTGCCTTATTCCCAGCTATAAGAATAGGCTTTTCTAGAATGAAATATCAATGTTTTCATATATAAATTAAAAAATTACATCTTACGATTCTTATTTCTTAAGAATCGGGATTCTTATTTGTTTATTATTAAAAAATATAATAGTATGAAAAAGAAAATGGTCTTTTTTTACTTATAACTGAGAAGCAAAAAAATTTCAGGATTTTACGTGCTTTTTATTAAATAATGAGAAAGAAGAAATTACATAAGAGGAATATTTTAACATGTAATAAGCTTTAAATGTAATCTTTTAGAATTTTTTTTAAATAATTTATCTCCACCATTTATTTTATCCTATCTTTCTATTTTTCTTGCATTCTTTCCACTCATTTAATATTTGTGCCTCTCCTAGTAAGTAAACTTACAGCTCTTTGTGTTTTTATCTTTGTTTACAATAAAAATTGAAGCTTTCCAATTGTTTTCCAACTTCCTTATTTTCAGTTTTAATCCCAGCTTTTGTTATTATTAACCATTTCAGTTTTGATAAACCAATCTATTGCCCCCAATTTCAATATATATATTTATATATTTGAATTTCCACTGTTATCAATATCTTAGTTCTTTCTAATTATGGCAGTTGTCTGCAGAATTTACCCACGCTTCATTTTATTTAAGGCACATGTAATACTTTGTAATATCATATTTCAGTTTATTTCTAATTCCACTGTTTTTATTTTAATTATAACACAGTAAGCAGTCAATTGTCTTGTACAACTGGTGAGTGAATGTATTATGTTCATTACTGTAAGAATAATTCAGATTTTAATTAGAAAATACATTTAAACTCCAATTGTGAAAAATATTTCATGTACTGACTTGTTTATTCATTTAGGAACTATAATTAAAGTCCGCCAAACCAAGGAACGACCGTGGCCACCAGATGTCGCAATAGTAGAATTTGAATCGATTGTATATGTCAGTGTTTATGGCGGGAAAGTTTATGGCTTCTGATTGGCGACTCTCAAGCGAGGCAAACCTTTGTGAATAGTTTCTCTATTGTCCTGGAATGATTAAGAGATCATAGGTGCATTTCAAGGTCAAAGTCGTTGTTTCGTTTGGCCGATAGTAATAGGTTCAGTTGATAAAACAAAGAAAAATAGAAGTTATTTGTACTTCTGCTTTAAAAAAAAGAAATGAGACTGATTAAAGAAATCCAAAATTTTTATTTACAAATCATTTAGTAATGCAAATATACATTAAAAAAAATATTCAATGTACAGACATTAGACATGAAAATTACAAAAAGAAATCATGAAACAAAAAGAAATCATAAAACCTATACAAAACTTAATTAGTTTGGGATATTAAAAAAAATGCAGAAGATAAAAGAAATATATGGATATTATCAAAGCAAAGTCCTTAAAATATATTTAAGGACAAGATTTATACAAAACAAATCGTCGTTTTCTGGAGCTTTAAAAAGACTTACTTTGGTTGGATTTGATCTGTATCCGGACTTGCAGCCAGGAACGAAACATGTTCTAGATTTCACACTCCTCATAGAGTCATTAATTGAACAACAATAACTAATAAATTTATTCAAAAGATATATGTTGATCGCCAATCCACATACAAACACTAGGAATATGGGAAGAACGCATGCACACTCTGCGACAGCAGCGCCAATGCGGCGGTCATCATACCGGAAACAGGAAGTTCTACTGCTAAACCCCAATCGATGTCACACTATTTATTCTAGCCACTGTAGCTCAATTTTATTCCAGATAAAGCTTTAAAATGAATTGGATGTCTGTAGCCGATCTCCGTTTCTGAATTTTTAATTTTAAGATTGAAAGCTTTAATAATTAAACATCATAAGTCTTTGCAGTTTTTAGTGTCTACTGATGTCATAGATAGGTAATTTCCTTCTTAATATTTTTTGGATTAGCCGTTGCTGAAAGAAGAATCGAGGAGTTGTTAGGGCTAAATTGCAGACGTTAATAAAAGATCGAACTACAGAATTTTAGGTAACAATTTTAAATCCAGATAATCCTCGATTAACGCAATTTATAAAGTTACGGATAATCGAGA
>JAFIDM010004315.1:46169027-46180992 GCA_023159025.1 Thereuonema tuberculata | reverse complement strand
TTCATTAATAGAACCATTGCAATGCTAAATATAATATTGGTAACCTTAGTAAAAACAATAACATTAACAAAAATGGCAATTACGCCATTATACCACACATACGAGTTAAAGCCTTCTAAATAAATATAATATCCATTCAATCAATAAAGCAAGTAACAAACTAACATTTCGTGAATAAAAAGATATCGCTGCCTCTACAAAATAGTAAAAGCCATCCCATGTAATAATTGTAGCAAAAAAAAAAAAAAATAGTGAAACAGCACAAACAAACTATAGAAACAAAGATGATTTCAGATCCATTTTATATCTAAACAATAAAGCTACTATCCCCACATAACTAATTTTAAGTTGAGTACTGGGCGATGAGAGATAGGAACCCAACCGATGAGAGATAGGAATCTCGAAAAGGACCGTTTTGGGTTCCCGGTGCAAAATTTCCAAAAATAGCTTAGTGAACCTTTATTTGCATGACCTTTTATGCTTTCTTTTCTATAATATAAATTTATTATATATATATATATACATACTTTATATTATCCATTGTAACCAGAATACTCCAAATGAATGCTGCACACTTTCGAATATTTAGCAATTTTTTTTTTCTAGTTTTAATTTAAATTTTCTTTAGATTTATATCTTTTGGGAAAGAGTGACTTTATTCCTAGTTGACATTTAGTCTTACAACCAGGAACACAGCAATAATTAATCATATTTAGTAACTTTCTGTAGATAAAAACGACGTTTACTAAAGGACCGGAAATAAACTCTATCCATACAGTGACTTTTGCATTAGGTTGATCATGCGACATCTGGTGACAAAAAATCGTTACTGATAAAATCTCGACCCCAACGTTCTTGGACGGACTAGTTGATTCAGTTGCCGTTAGACGATGCTATTAATTTCCTGTTATTATTAACGACCATAGCTCACTATTATTCAGATGAAGCTTTAGAATGAATTGGATGTCTCTAGACGATCTCCTGTTCTGAATTTTTTTAATTTAAGATTGAGAGCTTTAATATTTAAACTAAAACTATCATAGTTTTAGCAGTGTCTAGTGTCTATTGATCTCCTAGAAAGGAAATTTCCTTCTTAATAGTTTTTGGTTTAGCCGTTGCTAAAAGAAGCATCAAGAAATGCCTGGGCTGAAATGCAGACGTTAATAAAAAATCGAACTACAGAATTTTAGGCATCAATTTTAAATCCAGGTAATCCTCGATTAACGCAATTTCCAAAGTTACGGATAATCGAAATAATTAGAAATAAGTAATCTTGTTTTTCTTATTTCATAACGATTATTTAATTATGATAGCTGTTTAATTTTATTCAAAATAAAAATTTTACGCATCAATTTTTTTTTAATGGAAGTATTCGATTAATACGGGTAGTTTTCTAAGCTAGGGTAATCGGGATAATTAGAAATAAATAGTTTTATTTTCTTATTTCGTAACGATTATTTGTGTTAGCTGTTTAATTTTATTCATTTAAAATATAATTATTAGGCATCATTTTTTTTTAATCCAGATATTTGATTAACACGATTAATTTACAAAGTTGGGATAATCGAAATATTTTGAGTAGTTTGATATTTTTTTTTTAAATTTCGTAACGATTATTTAATTGAGATAGTTGTTTAATTTTATTTAATATAACAATTTTTAAAAAAAGTTGCTAGGGACAAATTAGGGCTAAAAAGCAGACGTAAAAAAATCGAATTACAGAATTTTAGGCATAATTTTTTTAAATCCAGTTATTCTTTGATTAACACCGTTAATGTGAAAAGTTAGGGTAATTATAATAATTTAGTTATTGTTATTTTCAGTTTCGGTTACCGTATATTGCAGTTGAACCTTTAATTTTATTTAAAAACATTTTTTAAAAAAGCCTATTGAAAAGAAATTTGTTTAATATTTTTTTCGTTTAACCGTTGCTAGAAGAAGCATCAAAGAGTTGCTAGGGACAAACTAGGGCCGAAAAGCAGACGTAAAAAAAATCAAATTACAAAATTTTAGACATTTTGGCTGATGTTTCAGCAATATTAGTTGCGAATACAACCTTCCTCTTTCCTTTTGGGGTCATATCAAATACTTTGTTCTGCTGATCAGGCTGTAACTTTCCATGTAAAGGAGGAAAAATTAAAGAATTCTTCAACTCTGGTGCCTCATAACTCACAAGTTGTACGGCATTTTCTATATCTAGTAAACCAGTGAGAAAGACTAGAATGTCTCCTTTTTGTTGAGAGGCATCTTTTGTGTGAATATGAAGGACAGTTTCAACAGCTTTTGACATAATTATGGTTTCTGTTAATTAAATTGTACTTATTCCTCATAATTTCTACAGGAAACATGCGATCAGCAACTTTTACAACAGGACAGTCATTAAAATATTTAACAAATGCTTGTGGATCAATAGTGGCTGATGTAACAATGACCTATAAGTCATTTCTTCGTTTCAAGCACAACTTCACCATGGCAATAAGAAGGTCAGTGTAAATGCTTCTTTGATGTGCTTCATCTATTATAATACATGAGTATTTGTTAAGATTAGGATCTTCTAAGATCTCACTGAGCAAATAATGATCAGTCATATACATAATCTTCATGAATTTATTCTGTTTAACAGTTAGTCCAGCTTATATCCAACTGTACGACCAACATTAGTTGCCATCTGATGTGCTACGTGAATTGCCAAACTACTTGCAGCAATTCGTTTTGGTTGTGTACATTCTTGGCTAGACTTGTTTGCAGCATATACTGAACTAATTGTGTGCTTTCACCAGATCCAGTTTCCGCTAAGAGAACTATCACTTTATTGCCTACGACATGATCTAAAATCTTTCTTTTTGCAGCATAAATCGGAAGTACTTCTTGCAAGCGTTTGATTTACAAACCAATGCCAATCTTATTCACTATTGCGAGATAGATTTTCGATGTACACATTATCAAGATTTTCAAAGAAATTGTCTTAGAATTTTTGGAATTCTTTCAACTGCTTATGGAGTTCTTGTTTTTTTTCCATCTATGTGTTTCCAACATAACTAAAATTCAAAGAAAAGAAAAAACCAAGAAGACTAAAATTAATGAAAAGTTTCGTCATTCCAATCGCATATCAAAGTATCAGGAGTGATTATTAGAATTAGTATAATAATCTTAAGGGATTACAGAACTCTTTTGACACCGTGGATTGAATCAACGTAATAGAACTTTATTAAACATCAATATTTATAAATATTATTGTTGCTTGAAGAAGAGAAGTAAAACGTCTTCGAAAATTCGCTTTATAAATAAATGTATTTTAATTTTACATTTATTTTGTGATTTTGAGAAGATGATGATGTTTAATAATTATGTATCTAGAAGGAGTGGAATGAAGAAGAATTATGGTAATAGAACTTTATTCAACCTGTTTGAACAACGTGATAGATTTAATGAAATTAATGAAATTAAAATACTCTTGAAACATTGAGAACTGGATTTACTAAATTTGAATTTAGAATTTGTGAGATGTCTGTCAAGACAAACTTTAAGAAAGTCAACATTGTATAAGCATTTATCGAAAGCTAAAGAGATTACTTGAGAACTTTTTCGTAACCGCTTAAGATAGTTACTCTTATTTTAATTTGTAACAAGTGATCATGCATAAACAATGTAATTATGCATTAGTGTGTTAGAATATTTAGTTCATAAGATCTTAATTTTGTGTCAACATTACTATCTCTCAATTTTATTTTCCTATAAAAAATTTAAAAAAACACTACTGATATACATAAATCAAATTTATTAATTATTTATATATTTTCAATAAAGTTCTACAATTTTTATTGAATTGTTTCATGTTAAATGAGCCCATTCGTTGGTTGGCACTATTTTTTTCATTTTGTACTTGCCTGGATTCTGAATAAGTAAAGATTACAGACATTTTGTTTGTCAAATGTTTGTACTTTTTACGAAGTTACGAATTAAAATACATATTTGTTTATTTACTCTTAAATTACTTGTTAATAACACTACACTAAACAAGCTTTAAAAAACTTTGAACTGGCATTTATTATCCTAGCATGCCGAACCCAAACCCAGTGTAGCAAAAACTTTTGTAATAAAGATGGATCAAAAATATTGTGCAATACTAAAATATCATCTAACAACTTTTGGTGCAGGAAAAGCCTTCATGAAGAAATTAAAATTAAATTTAAAGCCTCAGCACAATTCCCTAAAAATATAAAATTTAATTGAAGCCTTTTTAAATTTATTCTAATTTTGTAGCCTCATTAAAACATTTCAGACTATCAATAAAAATGGGGATAAGTTCGGGGTTGGGAATAAAAAAAATTCTTTTAAGTGCTTATTGCATTTTTGATTTTTCAATTGAATCCTACACTGCCCATTCACGATTTTTTTTCTTTTTCCCCCAATGTCTTTTGCAGACACCAAAATTTAAAATGACAGATATTTGGTAGATACTTATGGCCGAGTGCACCAATCAGCAAATGAAGCAGTCATTAGTTATGGAAGCGATAGTGAAAAACCTGCTGTCAAGTAAAAATTCCTGTGCACCAACAATGTTCCTATGCTCGCTAAATATATATATGTGTTTATAAAAGTGGCTGCGAATGTCACTTCCGATTTCTGTGCAAAGGCGCAGTATGTTACAAAATGGCACCCTACACTGAGTAGAAAAAAAATACACGTAGACAGAATTTTTTTATTGTCGATACGATATGTCCGATAAGAATCTTCACAATAAGAAAACTTATTCAACATTATTTTCGGAATATTTCATAGGAATAGATACAGATATTTCATCGTCAAAATCACTGGAGTCTGTTTCAATCGAGGCCGATGCCAGCCATCTTTAAACATTGGATGTCGCTGGGGCTGATGGAAGATTTTTTAGTGAATGCCTCAAATTTAACTCAGCAGTTAGCCGTTGGTGCACAGAAAATGTCAGTTGATCGTTGCTTTAGCAACGAACAAAGTTAACGGAGGTTTGATGCTCTCGGCCATTAGTCTATTGAAGTGTCATACACTTTTTAGTTTTTAATTTAAATTGTGCCTCCTTACTGATGAATTTCTTCAATCAAAGAAAATTCAGATAAAAAAAAAGTCAAACAAGTTTATCCAATGAACAATCCAACATTTAACAGGAAATTTTATATTCTTTCAGTTATTACAACTTTGGAACAAAATCAAAATTGTAATACTAGTTCAACATAAAAGAATTCGAAGTTTCAGTCAATCATTACAAAGGCAATCGGGAACAATTACCATATTGAGCTAAATTTATTTCCTGAGAGAAATCAACAGATTAATGTGGATAAAATTTTATTTCAATACATCCTTTCTAAATCGAAGAAATTTGAGCTGAAACTTTTGCTTTTGACCACGCCTCCAAAAAGCGTGGTCACGTGCTTATGACGTCAGAGTTCCCCAACTTTGAGAGCGAGTTCAGGCGTTCAACCTGCATCTTGCACACTTGGGCATTACTTTGGAACAACGCAATATTTATAATATCTTTACTTCTGAAAGTTATACAAACGCCATTTCAACAAAGTGTAAAATTACAAACATGACTTCGTCAGACAAAATTTTTATTTCTATGCCACATAAAGAAACGTCAGTCGCCGAAAAATCCGTTTTGTTTATCAAAATCACTATTGTCTTACAAAATAATTTATTTTTATTATAAATTTGCATGCTATTAAATAATTATTTCTTATGATTGACATTTTGATGACTGCCATTGCATTAGGTAGAACGCGGAATTATTTAAATCTTTCTCTGATTTGGTTGAAGCTACTTTCAGTACGGTCTTAAAATCAAATATTGAAACATGAGTATGTTTTCCTCACTGCTATAAAATACTCAATGATATGTGTAGCTAAACGAAAGTTAGAATACGGAGGGTTGTTTACAATCTATGGTAATGATTTGGATTCGGGTCTATTTCCCAGAAATTCCCTTTCTCCACCAACGGTCATGCTTTATTTGATGGCCATGAGATACTGCTATCGCTCTGCAGCGCAGTTTCCATTGCAGGAGACTACTGCGAAGAACGGGAAGACTTATTCGTTGCCACTTCTGCTGACAACGTTTCCAGAGTCCGTCCAATGAAGAGGACGTCGTCTTCCCAAGGCTCGTTTTAATAGTCCAAATGCACAAAAATTCATGGGCGATGCGTCTGGAGACTTCACTGGTATCTCGGTAAACGGTATAGCCTGGATTCCGGTCTGTTGTTCCATTCGTGTCAGAAAATTCTGGGTCGATTTGGTCGTATGGCTGGATGTCTTGTCTTGGTGGAGACGGACCTTGTAAACGTCGTTTCCGTAAAGAGTAGGTAGTTCCTGTGTATAAATTTGGTGTCAGTACGTGATCCTGATAGTAAGCAGAATTCACCTTTACATTTTGAGCCACCCTCCGTATCTGTAGCTTGCCTTGATAGGAATAACCCGCAACGATCATGAATCCCTTCGAAAAAGTTTCACGAGATTCTCTGTACCAATCTGGAAACGATTTGACTCCCACTGGGCGATAGAAAATCGCCCTTGGTTTATTGCAGTCGGACAGATAAAAATATGCTTCGTCTAATGTAGCCACATACTTCCATTTATCCCCAGCGAGATGTCGTTCATACAGTTTTCTGCAATTTGTCTTATGTTCTGAAATGTGCTTTGGTAAGAGCTTGTGAACCTTGCTTTTATTCTCTTTTGAAGTCCCAAATCTTTATGGATAATCTTGTTTAAGGTACGAAGAGATGTTCCTACCTTCGCACCAATGGTCCTTTGGGTCGCTGGATTGTTCCCCGTCACCATTTTCTTGACTTTCTGAATGATAGTCTTTGTGCTACTTATAGGTGTCTTGGATTTGCTTGCTTTTCAGTCCCGGAAATCTGTCCTGTACTGGCCAAACCAACACCAGCCAACACATTATGAACTCCTTTCTTCGAAATGGTGAAACCTCTTTTTCTACATGCCGTAATTATTGCGGAATAACTAAATTTCGCATCGGAAAGGGCTGTAACGTACCCTTCCCAAAACTGTGACATTTTCGGCGGCATTTCTCCGAACAAACTAACCCGCACCCCTCCACACTAATCTTTAAGTACTCACCTGTACGTTTGTATAAATTTGCATACCTACTCATATTGGTTGCGTCGTCACGCGCCATGCAAATCGTTTCCGTAGATTGTAAACAACCCTCTGTAATCCGGAATATATTGTATTAAGCATGTAATGTACATGTTATTAATATTAATTACAATAATTGCTGTACATCAATGTTATTAATAGTTACTGTTATATACTAAAAAAAAAGTAGTTACTGTTACGTATTCGCTTGTGTAAGCTATTAAAATATTGATTATAGTTTATGTGTGTATTTTTAAAATATTCTAAAAATCGATGTGGATAAACAAATTTTCAGATTAATGCGATTCGGATAAGTGAGTTTTGAGAATAGTAATTTTCGAAATTATATTCGCAATTTTCGAAAAAAAATGGAAAAAAAATATGAAATTAGCGTTCTGAATTCAAAAGTATGTTGAAAGATAAAGGTGCAAAAGTTACGGGAAGCAAAGAAGTTCCCACGTTTCATTAATCAAATTGGTGTTTTGAACTCTTGAATTCCATGTAGTTGCCTAAAAAAACAATCATGTTTGTGAAAACTGTAACACCATGAAGGAAACATGGAAATGGTGTGAAAATTACAGGAAATGTAAAGCAGGGTATGATATGCAAATGATTAGCATTTAGGAATGATTGCGCATGATTAGACTCAGCACTGCTCTCTGAACTATCACGTAAGAGCGTATAAGTAGAGAACTCTTGTAGATCCAGACAAGTAGTTTTCATCGTCAGTGGGTACACGTACACGTATCTACTCGAGTCAGAATGCCTCATCGACGTCAAAGGCTGGAAGCTATGGAGTTCGAACGGGGCCAAATGATTGGTTGTTATTTCAGAGCACTTTGGAAACAATTGAATAAAATATTTAATATATGTTTAGGAATATGAGAATAGTTAACAATCTTATTTGAGTGCGTAGGTTTTCTGTTTATTGTGAAGTGGAAGTCTTATCTACCCTAATAACTACAAAAGTTTAGAAAAGGAATAGTGTTGTTCTTTTATCTACCCTAATAACTACAAGTTATGGTGAATGGATCTTATGTGGAGACGAAGAGGAAGGCAGAAAATAGGAAAGATTGGAGAATGCTGGGTTTGCAGTGTAGGACCTGCCCTTGGCAGAGAACTATGGATGGATGGATGGATAACTATAAAAGTTTAGAAAAGGGATAGTGTTGTTCTTTTCTTCTTCAATTTCAAATTTTATAGAATTATGCATTTTATTGATAGATTTTAATTAAAGTATGAGTTTTATTTTGATTAGCAACGGCAAAGATATCATCAGCGTATAAATAGTAAGAGGTTATGTCCTCTTTGGCAAGAACGAAAAGTTGCCATTCAAGCAATTTCATTACGTAATCTGCAACAGTTGCTGACGTGAATATACCTATAAATACGGCTTTTTTTAAGTTATAGATTAGTTTTTGATACTGAAAATATTGGTTATTAGGAAAAAGTTCCAAAAGATCAAGGAATACCCTGCTTTACATTTCCTGTAGGTTTCCCGCCATTTCCATGTTTCCTTCATGGTGTTACATTTTTCACAAACATGATTGTTTTATTAGTCAACTACATGGAATTCATTAACCAAATGGTGTTCAAAACAAGTCTTACAGAAACGTATGAACTTCTTTGCTTCCCGTAACTTTTGCGCCTTTATCTTTTAACATACACTGTTGGACAATTGCTAAGGACGGATCACAAATTTCCTGATGATGCTTAGCAAGGTAGACAGATAATCAATTATATTACTGCCGCTATTGTTCGAATATTCAAATACAAAGCACATATCCTACAAATTGCTTGGAGGCAATATCCATGGTATAATATAAAAAAACTCCTTTGAATTTACATGCTAATTACTAAACAGAATAAATTAACAGATGAACACATTATGTTTTCATTAAATATAAAACAAAAAAACGCACAAGACTAAAAGTTCACTGATCTTTTTTTGGAAATTGTGATACCGGGAATTGAAAATTTCATTTTTTCTTTTCAATTTCGTCGGTACATTGAAGGACAAACCAACATAAGTGAAGCTGTTTTCCGTTCACTAAATATGCTTGATGATTTTGCTAACTTTAAGCGACTGCATTCTACAAAAAATCAGACATTCAGAGCCGTTTCTAGGTGTTCTGCCACCCTAGGCGAGAACTGAAAAATGCCGCCCCCTCCCTTTCAAATGCCGCCCCGACCAAAAAAAAAAAAACGAAAAAAAAAAAAAACTATCCTATTTTAACAACCAAAAAAAACAAAAAAAACCAAACAGAATCTTCAATTCAACAATCCAAAAAAAAACAAAAAAAAAACAACAATCCTATTTTAACAACCAAAAAAAAAACTGAGTCCGTCCTACGACCGCCCTAAAATCTTGACGCCCTAGGCGGCCGTCTAGTCTTGCCTAATGGTAGAAACGGCCCTGCAGACATTGCACAATTTTTTGAAAAACTATAATTTTCTGTGTTGAATGTAATATGTACTGTAGCTTACGTAATATAAATTTACATACATATAGTATTTAAATCTTTCATACCATGATCTTTCTGAATAAATATTTACTTATTGACAGAATAATCTTTTCAAGCATTCAGTGGACCTGAAATTAAAGTTAAAAGATGTAACTTGTTTAATTCGAAGTTTTGGATAGTTCGAAGTTTTGTAGTGGTCCCTTCAGCTTCGAATTATCCAAGTTGCACTGTACTAGTTCAACATAAAAGAATTCGAAGTTTCTAATTTAATCACCAACTGGGAGACACGTTTTGATGTCAAAAACAGATTATCGTAAATTATATATCAAAATGTTCAGCTCAAAAAAATATAAACAATGAAACCCAAATTTAACCGATTGACCTTTAGTTCAAAAGTTATAAGGTTTGAAAAATCTCCGAAAACAGGAAGTGACGGTTCGAACACGATCGCGCATAGCGGTGAAGAGGCAAAGTTTCAGTTTCAATATTACAAAAGGTCATTTTAAGTTTGTAAAGTCTTAAGTTTGTATTTTAAAGATATATTTAACATTTTAATACATTTATTAAACATTCATGTAAGACTTTTAAATACAGTACACTTTCTGAAATGATACTTCATCAGCAAACATTCAAAACATAATAAAAATTTTGCACTAACCTTATTTGATTAAATGATTATATCATTTTCTGAGATGGAAATTCGCGTTTTATTCTATTACCAAAGTGTAATTTTACAGATGATAAAAAATCTTTGATTTGTCTGTAGAAATATACATCACATACTAGGTGGACATTCCAGTAAAATCACTTTGAAAGTTTATTTACATCTTTATTTTTCTTATTTATTTTAGTAGATTTACTGTATATGCTCCAATAAACGCCGAGGCTCTTATTGTCGCCGGTCTTTAATAAGCGCCGGGCTGCAGAGGGGACACTGCCAAATAGTAGCCGATTTTTAACAGTAGGCGGGTCATTGATATTTGCCTACCGGTACTAGTGTAAGCGTCCGTATCTTTATAGTCATGCGAAATACCTTACGGTATATTGCCTTACAAATTGCCGCCGAAACGGTCATTTAACATTGCCTTTAAGATTCGCGCGGTGGAATACGCGAAAGAAACTTCCGGTGAGGCAGCCGCCCGTCATTGCGGATTCGGACGACGAATATCAGTGAAAGCTACAAAAAGACATTGCCATTTATCTTTAATAGTCTTATGTAGCATGTGAAATTTAAATAAAGCAGTTGTTTGTAATATTAGCGGTATTTATGTGTAAAAATATTGGGTTCTGAAGGTTTTTGTTAATAATGGCCGGCCTCTAATAGCAGCCGAGGCTACTTTTGCAAATAAACGCTGAGGGCCTCTATTGGAGCATATACGGTATTCTTGTTTTTCCTAATTTTCAAAATACAAATCATGAGAAGGGAAAGTTAAATACCATTTCAAGGTAGATGATTTCTGGTTTTTTTTCGGTTTTTGCTACTAACTTTTCACCCAGAGGTCACGCTGTTAAATTTCGGATATCATTGTTTTTCTTTTCTTGAAATGATGAAATGAAGCTCAAATGAAAAAGCGCCTCCGACGATGAAGGGATTGGCATTTCTTCTTCACGCCCTTTTCCACCTCGCGAATGACTGCGACCTTTTCAGCGAACGTTAAATTCTTGTACACGCGTGGTTTACTGAAAGACATGGTGATACTGACAGCAGGAAGCTCGAATGGCCTCACGTTCGAATTATCCAAGTTGCACTGTATTACAATTTTGATTTTGTTCCAAAGTTGTAATAACTGAAAGAATTTACTGTAACTTACTGTTAAATGTCGATTGTTCATTGGATAAACTTTGATTTGTTTTGTATCTGAATTTTCTATGATTTTAGAAATTTATCAGGAGAGTGACAATTTAAATAATTATTTAAATTTCAGAAACTAAAAAGTGTTCGGCACTTCAATAGACTAAATATCTAATATCTGCAGTTTTAAATTTTGGTGTCTGCAAAAGACACGGGAAAAAATCGTAAATGGGCAGTGTTCAGGATTCAATTGAAAATTCAACAATGCAATAAGCACTTTAAGAATGTTTTACTCTCCCCCCCCCCCCACAAAATTATTCCATTGCTATATACAGTCTGAAGTGTTTTAGTGAGGCTGCAAAATTTGAATTTAAAAAGGCTTCAATGAAATTTTATGTTTTTAGTGAATTGTGCTGAGGCTTTCAATTTAATTTTTTCATAAAGCTTTTCCTGCCCCAAAAGTTATTAGTTGATATTTTAGTAATGCACAATATTTTTGATCCATCTATATTACAAAAGTTTTTGCTACACTGGGTTCGGGTTCTGCATGCCAGGATAATAAATGCCAATTTAAGGTTTTTTTT
>JAFIDM010004315.1:46142296-46152854 GCA_023159025.1 Thereuonema tuberculata | reverse complement strand
CCCCCGACCGACACCGGGACCTTATATTTAGGGCCCCTTCTCGGGCCTCCAAAGTAATTGCAAATAAGGAAAAATTCGCTTTCCTATGGGAGGCAGGGTCGCCACATTTGGGTGGGGGGATGCGACACAAGGGCCTAAGTGTCCCACCCCCGATCGACATCGGGACCTTATACTTAGGGCCCTTTCTCGGCCTCCCCCCCAGTCAATTGCAAAAAGGGAAAACTCCACTATCCTATGGGGGCAGGGACACCACACTTGGGTGGGGGGATGGCGACACAAGGACCTAAGTGTCCCACCCGCGATCGACACCGGGACCTTATATTTAGGGCCCCTTCTCGGGGCCCCTAAGTCAATTGGAAAAAGAGAAAAATTTGCCCTCCTATGGGGGACAGGTCCACTACACTTGGGTGGGGATGGCGACACAAGAGCCTAATTGTCCCACCCCCGATCGACACTGGGACCTTATATTTACGGCCCCTTCTCACGAGCCCTTTCTTTCTTTGAGTGGCATTGCAACGCATGCCGGGTACAGCTAGCACAATATATTCTTTGATACATACCACTACCTAACTCCTGTAAGTTGAACTGTTGCTACTAAATACAGGCCAAATTATGAAAATCATAACAAGTTAATTGCTGTATCCTTACATATTAACGATTTTTTATTACATTAGGCAGCCAAGCAAAAGAATACAACTATTAGCATTTTACATGTATACTACATGTCTGAAGTTACGTATATAAGCTAAAATTCGATAATCTATTTTTTTTTCTAAGTTTTATTAATCTACAAGGTGTAGAAAATTATACTGCACAACTATTAATTTATAACAAAGTTTTCTAATGAGCCCTCAAACAGAAACAAAGTGTTTTTTTGTATCATCTAATTTCACAGATCTGATTAGATCTGGAGATGTCCAAATTGTATTTATTTTTAAAATTTTATATTGATAATGTCTTCATTTTTACTTAGGAATACAAAATAGGAAATGAAGATCAATTGTTTTTTTTTTTTTTTTTTTTTGAGTCTTCCATTCTATTTCTAAAATCCTAACCAACACAAGATTTTTTTATTAATGCCATTTCTCAAAACGTATCTTGCTGTCCATGATACCTATTTTAAATAATTGGTTTGAAGTGACCATAGAAGTGTGGACTTACTTTGTGTTTAAAGGAGATTGTGTTTACTTACTTTTTTCCCAAATAATCCATTTCCATTATACTGTTAATTCCAACTTAATAAATTGACCATTGTGCTACAATTCCAAGAAGCATCTTTTTAAAATATTGCCGTTTTAACTATAATTTTTCAATAATAATTTTGTTTTGTTTAATCACTGAAATTACACAATCACAGCAAAAGAAAAAAAAAGTTAGTGACACCAACAATAAATTGCTTTTCTTTTTTTCCTTTGGATCGGTCCTGAATCCACGTTAAATCATTGTGGATAAACAATATTTATGAATGAAATATAATTGCCACCTTTAAAAAAACAAATAATATTCTTTTTAGATTATGAAGTGAATAAAAACTTTCTTTAGAAATGCTTCAGTACCTAAAACAGATATGAAGCCATACTTACTTCAAAAATGCAAAACGTAAATTGCCGTATCATTCTCAGAAAGTGAAATAAGAATTTCTCCACAAAAATTTAATTTATTTTTTCCATTTTCAGTCATTGGTGGCTAATAAATGTTTACAATGTGTACAATCTCATTTTAGTGTTTGGGTCTATTACTAAATAAATTTGAAAGTTTCAGAAAGTCTCTGGATAAGAAACTGCATGTTTTTATAAAAAAAATTGTTTAAGGGAATGTAGTCTGAATAATTTTCCAGAGATTTTATAAAATAAACAAGTATACTCATTAGATTTATCTATTGATTAACAAATTTGGTTATTCATCTAGCTACAAATCATAGCACAGTAAACTCCAATTTACGAAGTGGAAGTAGAATATTCATTATTCTTAAAATAGCTGTTATAGTTTGCAATACAAAACAAATCCAATAACTAAATTCTATAATGATTTCGTGCAGGATATCAACAACTATCTACATTTGTATTTTTCTCTTTAAATACACTAAAAAAAAAATACCCAATATCAAAATAAAATAGAAGATTTAAAAATATTTATTATGCACAGAATTTTATCTTTTGACATTGGGTCCATAAATTGAGGTTTACTGTTTAATAATTATTCTGAACATTGTTCTTTTGAATGACTTACCTGCAGTTTTGCTGATGCATTTAGACTGCAAGATTGGAATGCATCAGGTAGCTCATCTTTAATTGCTTCATATATACCTCTATCACAATAGAGCCTTGAATTAACATCTGCTTTTACAAATAATCGTTGATCTTGAATTCTTTCTTTTAAGTGTATTAGCTCAATTATCTTTTGGCCAATTTCTGGATCTTTAAATCCAACAAAAGATATCCAGTGTCTCGATGTTGGATTAGGCGGCAAGACAACTACATTTACATCAGATAGAATCACGAATTTTTCGAGAATTCTTTTTAGTTCTTTTTCCATGAGCTCACGGTCGTTTGGGGGAGACTGAAAGGGTGCACTAGCAACCACAAAGGAATCTACTATTTCAATGCCTTGTGGTCGCAAAATGTCAGTAATGTAGCTTCTGAACATTTCATTGTTCACATCATTTTCAAGATTGCCCACAAAAAGTTTACTGTTGGTTTTGATATCTAACTCTACTCTTAACGATGTACTAATGGCAGATATTCCAAATGCATTAGGATTATCTAGATCACTCCTAAGGCAACCAATTGCCATCCCTACATCATCAGCATTTTTAGGATTGATAAACCCGAACCCCCTGTTTGCTCTTCTAGTCCACAACACCTTCAAACGGAAGAAGTCTTTCATTGAATTGCTTTTCTTAATTCTACGACTTGGGATAACATGAAATTCTTTAATGTTATTGACAGCCTCTTTGGCATGAAGGGGGTTGCTGAAAGTGGCAAACAGTTTCTTTGGATGCTTCAGCTGTTCCTGGTAACAGACAATTTCACCGTACGTTGTTAAAACATTCAATATTTCTTTTGTTTTTAATTTTGGAGTAATGTTTATTGAAACTTGACAAAACTCTTCGGGATACAACACGCGATGCACCTCTCCACCACAACCAACTAGAATACGCAAATTGCTGTTGAGTTGTTGCCGTTCTTCTATTTCTGAAGAAAGATGAGACTTTTCTTCTTTCATAATCCCTTCAATAATGTTTTCGATCTTTTTATGGTGACAAGATGGCGCATAGAAAATAAATTCTCCTCGGGTAATTGAAGCATCAGTTACAACTTCTTCACCTAAAAGAAGAAGTGACTAAGTTATTATTTAAGAACATAACAAAACTGAGGCAAAATGAATTATCTTATTAGCATACTGCTAACACAATTAGTTGAAAAAAATTATAAAAAAATACCAGTATAACTTGCTATTCTGGATGCAATTGCAGAGGAAGCCATTTATGTACCCTGAAAATGCTCATCTCTGGTGTAGATTCAACACCACCCAAATTCTTTTTTTCCTGAAGCCGATATTCAAACCTATATATGCTCCCCATCTATTCCTCTTTTATAATCTATTGGTAGCTATACTAGTAATGGCTACTTTTAATTGTTATTAGGAGTTTATTTTGAGTTACTAACTGAAAAATTTTAATACTGTAAATTCCTAGTGAAATTTCTAAATAAAAGAACTAAACTTACTTATGCCAAAAGATTCTACTGTAGATAATAATGTAATTAACATATTCCTGACTGATTTGTGGTGCCTAGGATTAAAAATTATTATAAATGGGAAGACATTTTCGTTAACATGGCATGTTAAAAGTGGTTGTTTAATTCCATGTAACATGTTACAAATACATGAATAATCAGCCAAAACATTAGGGTCACCTACATTAATATGATGTTGATCCTCCTCCAGCTGTCAAAACAGCCTTCACCCGTAGAGGCATGGATTGTATGAGATTTTAGTAGGTGTCCTGTGTTGGCTAGTACCACAATGTCTCCAGAAGATACTTCAAATTCATGAAAATTGTGATTAAGGTGATGCATCAGGAATAGTTTCTCCAACTCAAACCTCGATCAGATTCATGTCAGAGGAATCTGGAGGTCACGGTATAATTGGAACTCTTTCTCATGTTATGTGAACCCTTCCCTGACAATCTGAGCTGTTTGACTTGGAGCATTGTCTTAGTGATAGAAGGCTTCTTTATCAGGAAATAATTAGTATTAAGATATGTAGTTGATCATCAACTATGTTTTAGATCAGCGACACCTGTCATATGTTTATAGGGATGGTCCACGCGTTCTCCAGTAAAACAAAACATTAAGATCCCTTCACCTCCCTGTGTTTATACATCGAGATTCTTCAGTGGTCTGACTGCAAGCGCTTTCAGCAATGAACAGCTGTTCACAGAAGCACAGAACAGAGTCTGCCTCTCTAATGCCATATTCAAGAATGTTCAGCTCACTAACACCGTCACTACTATTGAAACTTATGCAACAGTATCCCTCTTACTCCTTCACACAAGATGACACAGCTAATGCTCCTCTTGCATAAATGCTTACTAGCTGGCCCACGCCTTGCTGATGGTTCGTTGTTTCGCTATTTTTGAACAAACTTTGATAGACCCTCACTACTGATGAGCGTGAACAGTCCACGAGCTTCGGTGTTTCACACATGCCCTGATCAAAGCCTCTGGCAGTCACAATTGGACCTTTGTTGCAGTCTTAAGAAAATCCACTGCTTTACCCGTGAACATTATCAAATACTGCTCGTGCAACCTCGGATATCAGCTCTTTACCTGTTCGATGACCTTGTCAGGTGCCACTCTGCGTCTGTAGGATGGATACATTGCAAAGCTTGGTGGCCCTAATGTTTTGGCTGATCGGGGTAATTATTTACGCAAATCAAATTTAATATATTACTTTGAGTAAACTTAATAATTAAAAATATTTTAGTTAAATAATAATTTTAAAAATGGTGCCATTCATAATGCCGTCCCCACCCCCTTCACAATTTCTAATTCTTGTATGACTTATAACCAAGCCCGTGATATCATCCCGATTATTAAATAAGCAATTAGGATTACTATTAAAATAGTCATACTATACGTGCAGAGATAAAGAATGTTTACTTCTTACCTAATTCTTTGGCCAACATCTTTTCGATAGCTACTCGCTTTGCATTGCCTTTACCAATTAATGTCTTTGCTAATAGCAATTCGCCAATTGGGGCAATGATTTTGGGTTTGATTGCCATTTGCTGCAGAGCATTCAAATCTAGTTGCAGTTTTGTATTATCAATCATTTCTTTGATCCAGTCTTCATCTACAGGAGTAATGCCAATAGCGTAAGCTTTGGTAGTTTTAAGTATTGTATTGTATACAATAAATTTGGGAGTGACTCGTCCTAGGTAATTAAGTGCAGAGGATGGGTGAATGTGAACTCTCTGCATAGTTGACACATGCAGATAACCAGCATTCGCTGGACCGTTAGAAAGGCACAGATTATTTTTAAAGTAACTTTCAAATATCAGTTTTCTGAGAACAGTATTAATATTTTCAGTAGAGGAAAATTTTAGCTTCACAGGCTGTCCCAGTTCTCTTTTGAGAATCATACTGAATTCATTGATTGTATCTCTGGCCAGATGCATGGCTCTGCCATTGATTTTCTTCTCAAAACACCAAGTACTCTTCTTTTTCTCTTCCAGTCCTAACCATTCTTTATATACTTCAAGTTCAGTTATAAAATCGCCCTCTGGTAAGCAAAATAAGGTTTTTTTCTCGTCTGCTTTGGCTTTTTCATCATCTGTACCAAAACGGAAGAAAATACCACTAACCGTTGCACAGGCTGCAATAATCAGTGCCTCATATCCAACATCCTTTTCAATTCCATGGAGAATCAACTTTGATAAATGAGGACTTACTGAAAGTTTCGACATTTTTAAGCCAAGTGGCGTGATCTTTCCATTCTGTATGGCTCCCAAATCTTCCAAAGAACTAATGGCAATTTGTATTGCGTCTGCTGGTGGTGCTTCAACAAAATCAAATTCTTCTATGTGGGTGATGCCAAGTTCCAATAATTTCAAGACTGCTTGTCCAAGATTGGTTCGTAACAACTGTGGTTGCTGCCTTCCCTGGAAGTTATTGTAGTCTTCTTCAGAATACATTCGATAACAGATGCCTGGTTCCGTTCGTCCTGCCCTGCCTTTTCTTTGCTCTGCAGAACTCCGGCTAATTATTCGAATATCTAAAGAGGACATATTCCGCTTTGGGTCAAAGTGAACCTCTTTCATGTAGCCACAATCAACAACATACCTAATCCCTGGAATAGTGACTGATGTTTCAGCAATATTAGTTGCGACTACAATCTTCCTCTTTCCGTTAGGGGTTCTATCAAACACTTTGTTCTGCTGATCAGGCTGTAACTTTCCATGTAAAGGAAGAACAAGGAAAGAATTCTTCAACTCTGATGCCTTATATCTCATTAGTTGTATGGCATTTTCTATATCTAGTATACCAGTGAGAAAGACTAAGATATCTCCCCTTTGTTGATAGGCCTCTTTTGTGTGAATATGAAGTACAGTTTCAATAGCTTTCTTGACATAATCATGGTTTGTGTTAATTACATTGTTCTTACTCCAAATAATTTCAACAGGAAACATGCGTCCAGCAACTTTGACAATAGGACAGTCATTAAAATATTTAATAAATACTTGAGGATCAATAGTGGCTGATGTAACAATGACCTTTAGGTCATTTCTTCGTTTCAAGCAGAGCTTCACCATGGCAATAACGAGGTCGGTGTAAATGTTTCGTTCATGGGCTTCATCTATTATAATACACGAGTACTTTTTAAGATAAGGATCTTCTATGATTTCACTGAGCAGATAATGATCCGTCATATACATAATCGTCGTGAATTTATTCTGTTTAACAGTTAGTCCTGCTTTATATCCAACTGTATGACCAACGTTAGTTGCCATCTGATGTGCAACGTGGGTTGCCAAACTACTTGCAGCAATTCGTCTTGGTTGTGTACACACAATCAGACCATTCTTGGCTAGACTTGTTTGCAGCAGATACTGAACTAATTGTGTGCTTTTACCAGATCCAGTTTCCGCTAAGAGAACGATCACTTGATTGTCTATGACAGCATCTAAAATCTCGCTTTTTGCAGCATAAATCGGAAGTGCTTCTTGCAAGCGGTTGATCTCACAATCAAACGCCAATCGTAACTCATTCACTCTATTGCGAGTGAGATTTTCAATGTTCACATTATCAAGTCTTTCAAAGAATTCGTCTGAGAATTTTTGGAATTCTTGCAACTGCTTAAGGAGTTCTTGTTTTTTCCATCTAAGTGTTTCCAACACAACTAAAATTCAAAGAAAAAAAAAAAAAGACTAAAATTAATGAAATTTTTCTCACTCCAATGAAATATCAAGTATCAGAATACCAAGAAAAAAAAAAGGTTTTGAATGATTCACAGATTTTAGAAGGATGTTAAGTCCTCACCTAATTTGAAATAATGTAAGTTTCATTTTTAAGAAACTAGTAAATTTGTAAAGAAGAAGTTTCTACTACATGGATTTTTCCGACTTGGCAAAAATGTATCTTAAGAATAAAATCTACATTTCTTTGTAATGGGGGACAGGCATACAAACAAAAATTTGTTATTTACCTGTTTTCATTATTTCTTAGAATCTAAATTAGTCATGTGTTGAACATTTCACAGTAAATAAGAAATTTTACTTTATATAGAAATTTGGCTTTTTTTTCTGAACAATAGTATCATTTTTATTCAGGACAGAAGAGACTTGAATTTAGCATTCATAGTAACACTATCTTATAATGAATGATCATTCCTTATGAAAACTATGTGAATCGCATTTCTTTCCAAAAGTTTTAATATTTTTACTGACAATGTTTAATAAGAGGCTTATTATTACTTTATATATTAACAATGCATTTTTGTCCATATTGCTTCATATCGACATATTTGAATTATCAAAAAGGCTGAGGGAAATTAAGCTGTTTTAGATGGAAATCGTTTGCTGCATCCTGTCTCTCTTCTTCAATAAGGACGGTCAGAATAAGTGATAAAGGCACCTGTGATCATAAGACTAATGGAACAAAGGGGGAGGTCAGAAGGCTAGTTTAATGTTTGCCTGAAACAAAACTGCAAATTTTTAACAGCCAAATAGTCAAAAATATTCTTACACCAAATTCTATTCAGTTTTACCCCCCATAAATTTCTCAATCTAAGGACAAAACACTTTTTTTTCAGTTTCATCATTTACCAGCTTACAAAAATATTGCAAATATATCAATTAACAGTCAATGTTATATCTATTAATAATGCAGACAAGTGCTAAACTGAATGTAGAAATCCTTTGGATGGAGAGAGACCTTTAATTATAGCAGATGCTACTAAGACAATTAGATGGTCTGAATTTTACAGATGTACTGCCAATGCAGTTTTTTGTCGGAGATTATTTCAGAAAAACTCATTTGCTTACTTTCTTTTTTTATTTTTTACAGCAATATTAAGTGAAATGTTACAACATTAGAGCCTGTAAAATATTAAAAATGAGTTTTACCAATTACTGAATACTTCAGATCTTTATTAGCTCAGTTTCTTTTACATTTTACGGACTGTGAATCATTCAAACGATTTTCCTTAAGTTTTTAATCTATTTTAAAAATTGAAATCAACAAAAGTTGAAAGACATCGAAAATAGGATTATAGACTGTTTAGATAAGGGAAAGTTTCTATTGCCAGCCCAGTTGGTACCAAGGAGTGGATTCCTTTCCGAGGAAATGAAAAGAAATTTGTTTTTCAGGAATTATCCAAAAAAAATTTCTTTTCTTTTTTTGAATGTCAATGGATTATTTCATAGTTTCTATTTCATAGTTTCTTACCTGATATTTTTTTAATTTGTATTTAGTAGTTCTTAACAAATACATGTTTGCAACCTTCATTATAGTCAAATTATATTTGTTTGTTTTTTACATAAAACAAATAAGAACAAAAGAACTGTCACATTTTCTTTTTAGAGGAACTGAAAAACTGGATTTTTTTTTGTGGAAACTTAATTCAAATATAAGAAGAAACTAGAATTGCAACTTTTATTTTATGGAACTTTTTCAGTTTTTCTTGATTAATCATTTCCTCTTTTGAATATTGTTTTGTAATTCCAAATTTATGAAACTAAAAAAAAATTACATAAAAAATTTGTTAAAACAATTTTCCAAAAACTTATTTTGATAAAGTTTCTTTTGAGTATTTAATGGAATTTCAAAACTGAAAACCTGAATAGTCCATGTATGGATATGGTTTCTTTACTGTCAAAGGACGCTTGCTGAGGATTCATCTGATTGACATTAAATGTTAGGGAGGATCAACATAACCAGACTAGAAATGATCACAACTAAAAAAAAAAAAAAACTCACCAAAAATATATAAGCGAGACCCCTTACATTTGACTACCCTGAAGGTTCAAGCAAGATAGATGTTTATTATCCAACCCATATTGATGCATATATTTCACCAAATCTCATTTCATATTTTGATTCCCTTCACGTGTTCCAATTTTTTTTATCAATTATGAGTAATAACTTTTTTTTTTAATTTTAAATAAAAGTAACTTATAAAATACCTTTATTTTTTCCACCAGATGCCTCTGCAGCTTTTTTTATTGCAGCTTCATTGGCTTCTAACTTTTTTCTATGGTGCTCCTCAGCTTTTATTCGCTTTCTTGTTAAATCATATTTGCAATGATCGACCTCTTCTAAAAGATGTAATCCTGATGCTTTATTTGGAGCATTTGTTTCTTCTAAGTAAGTTTCAACTTTTTTGATACGCGAACTGTTCTTTAAACCATGCAGAGCTTTTG
Organism: Thereuonema tuberculata; assembly: GCA_023159025.1. Lineage (NCBI taxonomy): Eukaryota > Metazoa > Arthropoda > Chilopoda > Scutigeromorpha > Scutigeridae > Thereuonema > Thereuonema tuberculata. The sequence continues at coordinate 46,142,930 of JAFIDM010004315.1, read as the reverse complement.
CTATACGCCTTGCTTTCATCTTTCCATCTAAAATAATGGATACAACGATACATGACTTGGAAGAATCCTCTTTATCTAATTCTGTTTTAAAATCACTGATGGTAAAAGAAGCATCTTCAAGCAATTCCGTTAACTTTTCTTTCAGTTCAACTTCTGAAATTTCACCAGTCAACCTTAGTTTTACAGTGCGTTTTTTACTTTTGGATTTTTTCTCCTGTTGGAAATTTGAATGGTTTTCTTTGAGCTTTTCTAGCAACTCTATAGACTGTTATTTGGTTAGTATTTTAATTGATGCATCTTTTCCAAAAATAAGAAGGACTGCATCTTTCTTACACATTGTCTCCGCTAATGTCAAGTTTTGAAATCTTAAAAATACACTGCCATTGAAGATTTTACACCAATGGCATCTCAGCATTTTTCGAAGATCATATTTTAGCTTCTTCATATCTGAAGGGCAGAAGACACTTTGTATTTCAACGTATGAGTAATCAATTGCTTGTGATTTCTTTTTCTTCTTGACTGTTCCCGATGCACTGTTTCTTTCCAGTGGTATTTCTTCTTCACTTTCAAGTTGACATGGATCTTCATTGTCACTAACATCAGTCGATTCTCCCCGACTTACATCAATATCAGA
>JAFIDM010004315.1:46098711-46119502 GCA_023159025.1 Thereuonema tuberculata | reverse complement strand
CCGAAGCTATGAGGGTTCGAAAATACGACGAAACACTTCCAGAAAAGGTACGTAGTGCCCTTCCTGCCTTCGGCTCGTCTTGGCGGGGGCACTGCCGTGCCCCCAGATTCTTAGATGTTCGAAAGTTTATGTTCGAAATTTACCCTAACATATCTGATAGTTAAGAAAGGAATAAAAAGAAAAATTCCATATTCATGAAATCTTTAATAAACTGTTACATAAAAAAAGTGTTCAAAAAGGGTTGTATTTTGTTCCACGGAATTTTATGGGAAAAATATGAGAAATAAAACGAATTTCTCAATGCATCAATTGTCTCAAAGCTTAGCTAATTTAAAAGAGGATATTATTTTTATTTGCAGTAAAACATTTGAAGATTTCTTAGCTTTTAGAGTTATATTTAAAATTCTAAGTTGCGCTAATAAAAACATATTAAGCCTACTTGCCTCTTTGAATATCTCTCCTACATTTCCTGCATTTTTGGGGGTTTCAAAAGACACAACTCTTAAATTTGTAACTGTTAGTCGAATCCAATTATGTTTATGAGTAGGAATTAAACGAAAATGAAGGTGAGAAAATTAATGCTGAAAATACGTAAAATTTACATGTTAACGCCGAATTATGTCATGATTCACAGAAAATGAGTCAGTTCTGCATTCGATTGCAAATATATATGAGCATTGTTGGTCTTCAACATTGCAATAGTTGATGACATGCCATCTATCACATACGTGCAACAATAAACAACAAATATAAACCCCTAATATGCTCTAGTGATCATCGTGCTGTCACCTCTACGGCGTTCCTACATAGCCAACAATAGCCAACATATACATCAATTTCACATCAATAGCCAACGTTCCTACGTACCAACATAGCCAACAATAAAGTGAAAATAGATTTTAATAATTGTCATCCAGTACAGAATTATTCACTAAGTGAACAAGGGATTTATTGAAATTAAATCAAAATTTTAATCTACAGTAAAACCTCGTTAAGTCGTCACCCGGATAAGTCGTCGTTTTCCTTTGGTCCCGACAAGGTTTCATACGCAATAATGTAAAATAATCCTCCTTTATCCGTCACCAAATTTAATTCTACACCGGATAACTCGTCACCCTCAAAATGGCCAAAGCATCTTTCTTCTCCATTTTGCATGCCATCGTGTTGTCTTTTCAGCCCCGCCCCTTCACTTTAAGAAAGCCAAGCCTTTACGGGGAATTTTCGACTATGCCTGTCACTTCATTTCATACCCCTTCGGAGGATTTGGGTTCCTGGAATCTCGCTGCTAATCATTCAAAGCACACTTCTCGATGCGACTCTGTCGAGTGTAGACGTTTTTCTTGACCGCTCCTGAGTGTGACTTCATTTCATAGCGAGTATGCCCGCCATAAAGGGGCATATTCTTGCAATTTCGTGGTTAAATTACGTTTTTAACATGACAGGGAAACGAAAACTTACCTCGTTATCTTTTAAAGAAAAAAAAAGACTTAATTGCACTTTTTGAAAAATCAAATGTTTCGAAAACAGCTTTTGCCAAAGAACACCATATTCCCAGGACTATATTAAACGATATTCTATCATCGAAACAAGTAATTCAAGAAGCTGACTGCAAAGACAAAAGAAAGAGAATGAGGAAATCGAAGTTTGACGAGATCGAGGAGGTTTTAGTTGGATGGCTAAAACATGCCAGATCGCAAAATGTGCCGATTTCTGCCATGATTCTCAAAGAAAAAGCCATGGAAATTGAAGATTTCGGCGGCAGCAATGGTTGACTGGATCGTTTCAAAGACAGACGTTGCCTTTCTTTTAAAACGATTTAAATGTGGTAACTAAAAAAAGTGTTTTTGGTTTTTTTTTATTTTTCACTCATTCATTTGCATGTATTGATTTCTGAAAATTTTGTTTTTTTCACCGAATCCTACAGTAATTCATAAAAATACAGTGCAACTTGGATAATTCGAACGTCTTTAATTCGAAATCGTGGTTAATTCGAAGATTTCTCTTGGTCCCTTGAATTTCTTATTAAATCAATATTAAAAAATCGTGGATAATTCGAAGTTCAACTTCCTTAATTCGAAGTTTTTTATAAAAAATTTCGAACCATAACGACTTTTCGGCGTTTCGTCATTAAGAAATTCGACACGTAGCAACTGAAATCCCTTTCCCGCCACCGTTCGACATGTGACGCCATTCGACACGTGACGCTTCAGACACCATTCGAGCTTTCTGCTGTCAGTGTCACCATGTCTTTCAGTAAACCACGCGTGTACAAGAATTTAACGTTCGCTGAAAAGGTCGCCGTCATTCACGAGGTAGAAAAGGGTGTGAAGAAGAAATGCCAAATCGCCAACGAGTACGGGATAGCGCCGAATTTCGTCGGTGCATTGAAGGACAAACCAACGTAAGTGAAGCTGTTTTCCGTTTACTAAACATGCTTGATGATTTTTCTAACCTTAAGCGACTGAATTCTACAAAACAATCAGACATTGCAAAATTTTTTGAAAAACTATAATTTTATGTATTGAATGTAATATGTACTGTAGCTTACATAATATAAATCTTATTTTGTTTACATACATATAGTGTTTAAGTCTTTCATACCATGATCTTTCTGAATAAATATTTACTTATTGACAGAATAATCTTTTCAAGCATTCAGTGGACCTGAAATTAAAGTTAAAAGATGTAATTTGTTTAATTCGAAAACTTGGATAATTCGAAGTTTTATAGTGGTCCCTTCAGCTTCGAATTATCCAAGTTGCACTGTACTATATTTCAGTTTGTTTTTTTTTAAATTCCCACTCCACCTAAGTCGTCACTCCGCTTAAGTCGTCAAAAATGTTTGGTCCCTTGAGTGACGACTTAACGAGGTTTTACTGTATTTTTAAAAAAATACCAGAATCGCGGACTTTTTCGTTTAACCAAAATGAATATCGAGATCTATTTTTCTGCCAATGACAATCAGAAAAGAGGCCCATGTAATCTAATAGGCGTATGAATACCTAGTTTCGATCCACGTGACTCGTCGTTTGTACAAGATGCCAAGATGGCAGCGCCAAATCGATTTTGGCTAATGTAACCCATCAAAGTGTTGAAAAGGTAATGATTTATGTATTTATAAATATAAAATTCTCTGACATAGCTCTGAATGATGTAGGTAATCGCGAAATGACCATTTTAAATCGATTAGGAATCGTGTGGGCGATAATAGGGTGCGATATATGACATTTGACGTCGCGAAGTAATAAAAGTTCGGTTATATCGCGATCTTCGAGATCTTGGATCCGAAAGATCGCGTTATAATCGAGCTTCTGTGTATTTATTTATTTTTAAATTTTATTATTTCGGGAAGGTTCTCCCGTAATTTAGTGTAACCTGCTGGCCTAAGGTCGTTCTTTAAATTGTTTGTCTATAATTGTCTTCACTTACTTTGTTAGCCTCTTATATTGTTTAGCTTATTCTAGATTTATTTATTTATTTTAATTCCGTAATTTATTGTACAGTAAAAAAAATGGAAACAGGAGATGTCCGTGGATAATCCGCAAAGCGCATAATCGGGAGTTTACTATACTTTCTATTGTTTACTTGTTCTACTTTCTCAGAAACTTTAGCTTATCCAATCAGAGTAATTAGATCTTTTAGAGTCTATCTCTTTATCGTGTCTTTCCCTTATAAAATTTAAAAAAGCAAATTCATAGATATACAATATTATAATAAACTGAATAGTTTATTAAGTTTTGTAAGTTCAATAATAAATATTTGTATAATTTATCTACATCATAAATCGCAGTTTTTGTTTTTAAAGATTTTTTTTTTCAATTTTTTATAAATTTAAAGATTTTGGTCCCAACATGATCCTACAAACATACTTTAAGCAAAGACATGGCTAGAAATCTAAAATTTTGCATATTCTCAGCGCATTAACATCCATTTGTCGAAATCGCAAAACTTACACGCGATGAAGTTAATGGTAATAATATGAAACAAACTGACAATATAAAAACACCAAACACGTATAAGTATGTCTTTGCAAATCACAGTGTGAAGGATGTTAATTCGAAACTGAAACAAAAATCAAACCCGTAATTTTGTTGGCAGTATCTAATTTTGCTCTCACTAGGTGGCAGGCTAGTCGAGTGAAAAAATCGTTAGTAAATGCGAAATAAATAAATAAATGGATGGATGATAACGAAACTAATTAAAATGGCAAAGTTATAAAAAATAACTTAGATGAAATAAATTCTTACATATTTTTTTCAACGAACGATTGGCACCAACCGGAAATTGTAAACAGCTTCCTTCCTTATAAGCATGCGTCGTTGGACATCAGTTGATACAAAATGGAAGAGTATGCACGTGAACCTTGGTAATATTGATTTCACTTATATTCCATTGTTTTTTTTTTATATTTATGATTCGGCCCTGGTCTTCTGATTTCTTCTTCATGACCGAAATAATAAAAAAATTGTGGTTTTGGTAATGGCTGGAATTCCGAAGAACATGTTTTAGCATCATGAATTGCATCAGGTTTTTAAACATAGTCGCCGACATTTAATTCATTCTGTTCCGAGTTTGCCTTTCTTAATCGAAATTAGATGAATTTGGTGAAACTGTAGTAACAAAACAACTTACCTTTCTTATTTGAATAATCTCATTACTTTCTTTTCACTACTAACAAATAATTACTTGGTATCGTAGAGTTAAGAAGCTTCAAACTTTGTTCCCCTATAAATTTTTTAGCTATTCCACTAGAAATTCTCTAACTCGATCAGATATAAAATATGTTTTCAGAAACTTAATTTTATGAACAGATAGATAAACCTTGCATTTAATACCGTTTAAAAGTGTATTATATATTCATACACACATGATATGATACTGCAGGTACTTTAACGATATACCGGGTGGTTACAGTTAAAGTTCCCCACTTCTGCGCGTCTGAAGACCGCATTATTGCACGGATAATAACGCAACTTTGTATATAAGCATGGGGAAGAGAATGCCAATGAAAAACAAATTACTTCAAAGTTGCCACCAGGTGAAAAAGTGGCGCTGTATGAAACGCGCCATGCGTCTGTGAACGACCAATCTGCAGAAATCACCATACCATTGGGAAAGAAAGAAAGTGCGCTCCTGGTGAAGCTCTTATTACCAGAACAGCAGCAATAGTGTATCAGCACTGCGGGAATATCGTCGTTTGAAGGGATTGCGAACAGGACCCATGATGGTAGGGATTTACGAAAGATGATTCAGAAACTCGAAGAGACAGAAGTTAGGTGTGCTGTCAGGAAGAGGACGTTGTGCACAAAGTGGCAGTAGCAATAGAGTGACTGAATATTGCTGTTCAGTAGCAAAGACGGGAGGTTGTCGGGTTGACCACCCGACATCAACTTATTCCTGTTGGTCACGGAACGCCGGGAGCTTTGTTTTCTGTGACCCCAAGGCCACAAAGACCTGTAGTGGAACACTTTCACTTTAAGTTTTAACTTAATAGTCATCTTATGCAGACCATGGAGACTCAAACACAAATGTGGTAAGGGTTTAGGCTACACCAGTTCTTAGCCAACGGGATGGAGCTGAAAATTGGAAATCTGGTGTACTTCTGCCTTTAACCCAAAAAAAAAGATTGTCCAATTTGAAATGGAGAGGGTAGGTGAAGGAGAACAAAACTAGGAAACGCTCTCAAATCCCATAAAATCTTCATTACAAAGCTTATCTAAATAACTTGAAGGTAATTGAAAATTAAGTTTTAATATTAAATTATGTGAAATTGTTTATAATAGTTATATTTTCTGATTTAACACCCCTTAGGATGCCAATATCGAAAATTCACTGAAAACCTATCTTTTTGATTTTGACAAAGAACACCCATGTCAAATTTCGTGTTTCCAACTCAAATGGTTTCCAAGATATTACTAATGTTGGAAAAAAATTGCCCCCCCCCCCTTATACTTCTTAGAATACCAGCATCAAAAATTCATCAAATACATTTCATCGATTTTGACAAAGAACTCTTATTTCAAATTTCGTGTGTCCAACTCAAACTGGTTCCTGAGATATGCAAATCCTTCAAGAAAGTTGCCCTTCCCCCCCCCCCCTTCCACCTCCCGTTTCACCCTTTAGGGTTTGTGCTTTCAAAAATCCTTTCTTAGTGAACCAATGTCAAAAGGGGGACCCATCCCAAAAATTTCAAGTTCCTAGGTTCAGCTGTTTTGGTTGTGCTTTGATGAGCGAGTCAAAGGAAAGGAATATTGTTGAACAATTGATACAGTTTTAATGTGATTAGGACCTTCTTTCCATTAATGCATTAATTTACTTTTTTCTTTGTGGTGCTCTGTTCATTTAAAGCCAGATATAATCATGTCACATGATTATTTATTCTATTACTTTGGTCCTTAAAGGTATCTTCTTAATTTTTTATGATGGATTGGTTTAATAAAGTAAAATTTTAATAAAATTAGCCACTCAAAAAAAATGGAAAAATGAAGTTATTTCATGAAACCCTTAGTGCTAGCTTTTCTAATAAATGATGTATCATTGCACTGTAGCAAAAGTAAGAACCTAAAAAAATTCTTTTTGTACAATCTCGGGCACTGTTTATTTATTTCTAATGATTTCTCATTATAAGCAAACTAGAGAAACATCTTTCACATGCCATCCCAAATGTTTGCTGTAATTTAACAGTTATTAAATTCTAATTTGTATATTCATCAGATACCATTCAACCATAAACAATAGATCAGATTTTTAGAAGTATTTTCAGTTCACTGTTGGTTACTTTAAACATTGGATTAAATTCCTTAGATAATTTTGAAATGCATCAGGAAGTCGTAGATAAACCGAGTATAAAAAATAGATTTTCTTCTAAAATTTATGTTGCAAAGACTTACGAAATGTGTTTAAAAATACGTTATGTGAAAAGAAAATTGAAAGGAAAATGTTCCCACAACGATTCTTTCCTATCAATAAATGTTTTTACCTAGCTTTGTTTTTTCCATTTCATTTGTAGCTGGTATGAATGCTAGCAAATGAAATAGTCAAATCACTTTCAAAATTAATTTTAGTGTTTTCTTTTGAGGTTCAATTTGTCTTTTTTATGTAATTTCTTTTTAATTTACTGAATAGCTTCATTAAAGACTGACCTATTTTTAGCAGTTTAATTTTTTTTTATATTAATTGAAGTTTTTTTTTTTTCTTTGTAGTCCTTGGAGAATTGTAGATGACTGTGGTGGGGCTTTCACTATGGGTGCCATTGGTGGAGCTGTGTTTCAGAGCATTAAAGGATTTCGAAATGCTCCATCTGTAAGTACTGAATGAATTATTAACCCTGAAAGGGAGAAGGATCCAATATTTTAAAATAGGAATAATTAATTTATGCAGAATTACTTTATATAGTGTGAGGATTTGAAAATTTTTCTGTAAGTATTAGATTATTAAAATAGAATTCTGCTTCTCTTCAAATAAGTTTTTTTTTTTGTTTTTTTTTTTATCTATTTTGAATAATCCAGTCTTCTATCAATATTATTATTATTATAATATTTGGAATATAAAAGAAAATGATTTTTGCCTCCATGATTCATATTCCAAATTAACAACAACTATGTCAGTTATGGTAATTCCTCATTAGCAAATATTACTAGAATTCATTGCTTAAAGAGAGGTAATGAACTTTATATATATTACGACAAAACAAATATTAGGAGTTATAAACCCATGTGTATTGTAATGCCATGAAGAAAACAGCAATATTTTATTTTTAAATAATTATTTTTTTTGTTTTTGTGTGAACTAGTAAAAAGCTTTTGCGAGGGGAAAAAAAAAATCAAAATAGTGTTGAATGATGTTAAAGACATCTAAGCATTACTAGAGCCAACTTATGTAAAAACAAAAAAACGAATGAAACTTTTTGGCTAACCCAGTATTTTTGAAGATATTCATAGCCATACACCTGTGAAAAACATTGCTATGTTTATCAATTGAGGGGCTCAGTGGAAAAGAGGCACATGCCACCAAATGAAAATTTTGCAGGAAAGCAAGTTTTAGAAAAAGTAATTGCCTGTGGAGAGTTGATATCTACTTGTAAATATTTAAACTTATAGTGAAAGTAGATGGCGATTGAAGATGATGGTAAATAGAATAGATACTAGACGGCAGGATCTACTCAACAATAGCAAAAAATCAAAATCCTTATAGAGGTGGCATGTGCCCCTTTTCCACTGGGCCCCTCAATTAGCTGAGTGCTTTTCTTTTGTTTTGGAAATTAATGTTTGAGAAATAATGCCTTGGAATCCTGACATTGACCTTTTGTCTTTATTAAAATTCATCTGCCATTGATCACGAAACCCCAGGACTTGGGTCTTAAGGGGAACAGCATTCTATTTTAAAAGCAGACTATAAGTGATTTTCTATAAACCTAAATGAAAAACAAAACAGCAGACAATAATTCCAAAGAAAGTCTTTTACTGTTCATTTCCAATTGCAAAAGGGGGGGAGGGGGAAGTAGTAAAAGGTATAAACTAAAAATCCTGTGAGAAAAAGAAGCGGTTCAACTGAGCCTTAAAGACAAAAATGGCCGTCCAGTGTTTTTGCCATTAGTGACACAAAAGATGGTGTTTCAAAGTTTGATTTTTATTTCTTTTCTTTTTTTTTCTCCTATTTCTTATGTTATCTGAAATGAAAGACTGTGGATTTGTATTTTATTATTATTTTGTTTTTGTTTTTCCATTTAGTGTAAGAGGACTCGCTTTTGCTTTTAAAGAATAGAACTGAAAAACAACCTTATTTCAGAAAAATAGATGAAAAGTGTCAAAATTAAAAAAAAATGTTTTTTTTAGATCCATCATTGCAAGGTTTGACAGCAGTTGCACACTATATTATTCTCTTGCACTGCTCATCCTGTCATTAACATAAAACATTCACAAATAATGATATAAGTTGCAAATGTTTTGGGACAATCTAAGGATTTAAATTGATCCATTGTTAATCGCACATAATTCACTCTCTTAGAATTAGAAAATTTGTTTTCACAACACATCCTTTCACAGTTTGTTACTGTCTCCTTTCTTTCTGAAAAGTATTATTTGATTTCCGTGTCTGCTAGGTGCATGTTGAATCTGTTACAGGCAGCATCTCAATCTTCTGTTTCCATCCAAAATACTAATATGTAATTGTAGATTTCCAGATGAGAGACTGGTTTGTTTAGAAAAAGCTGGAGCACATGATAGCTAGTTCATGAGGTTTTAGAAATCATGAAGTGACTGTTCTATAATCCCTTTATAAAGTATCTCCTGGAAATGGAGATACTTAAAAGGTATTGATTTATTGATAGTATTCAGTATTTTATAGTATTGATGATGTGGGCCCGGCAGCCGAGTGGGTAAGGGCGCTTGGCTGCGGGTTGGAGGTGGCGGGTTCGATTCCCGTCCTCTGTCGAGGCCGGGAATTTTTCCATGCTTCTTTCTCCTCCAAACGGGCCCTAGGGTCTACCCAGCCCTCTATAGAATGGGTACCGGGAGTTAAAGGCGGGCGAGCGACGGACCGACCCCCCGTCCTCAACTTTGTCCCATAGGTTCTGAACACTGGAGCCTACCCTCCAGCTGCATTGCGCAGTCCTCTGGGCCTGATCACAACTTTAACTTTAACTTAATAGTATTCATGATAGTATTATCCATGCATAACAGTTTTATGATTTCATTGTCCTCCCTCTTACAAATAAGAGAGGATTTTGAACATGTTGTTAAGAGGAAAAAAAGTAGGATACGAGGGGTATTTTTTAAGTAAGGTCAGTTTTGCAATAAAACCAAAACTAGTAAAGATAGACAAAAAAAATTTTTTTTATTTTATTTCTGAAATATTTAACTATTTTTCAACATAATTTCCTTGTTTGTTTCAACACTTACAGTAGCGTTCTATCAGTTTTTGTATGCCAATGTCATAGAAATCAGCTGTCTGTGAAGACAACCAGGATTCAACTGCTGTTTTCACTTCTTCGTCTGTATGAAACCGCTGACCTCCTAGAAACTCTTTCAGTAGCACATTTGTGGAAATTCCAATGACAAAACAGAAATCTTGCATCGCCCGTCTTCATGAATTTTGACATCAACGGTATGTACCAAATCGTCAGTGATTACAGAACGTCGCCCCGACAGTGTTTCATCATGAACACTGTCCCGCCAGTCTTGTCAAAATTCATGAAGACGGGCGGATACAAGATTTCCATTTTGTCATTGGAATTTCCACAAATGTGCTACCTGAAAGAGTTTCTCGGCGGTCAGCGGTTTGACATAGACGAAGAAGTGAAAACAGCGGTTGATTTCTATGACATCGGCATACAAAAACTGATAGAACGCTATGATAAGTGTTTAAACAAACAAGAAATTATGTTGAAAAATAGCTTAATGTTTCAGTAATAAAATAAAATAAAAAAATTGACAATATCTTTACTGGTTTTGGTTTTATTGCAAAACTTAAAAAATACCCCTTGTAAAATAAGAATAAATGAACTACTGTGGCACTTATGTTCTGCTGCCTGTAGAGCATATTTATTCATTTCAGTCTCAGAAGTAACAGCAGTTTGTGCTTTTACATTCAATTCTTTTAAATTCATTTCTGTGCTATCAATAATTTCTTTTTATAAAGAACCACATCTTCACATAAAATGTCTGATCCACTACGTTAAGGAATTTTGTAATTAGTTTTGTTTTTGGAGATTAAATAGTTTGTTTTGTAATTTTCAGGTAATAATTAACAATAATATTGACCCGAGAAATATATTATCAGAAAGATAGTGAGTTAATAAATTACTTTGAATTTTATTTTAAATTTGGATGTTCCTTTTTTCTTGTAGGGTGTCAATAGAAGACTGTTAGGCAGTTTAGCAGCAGTTAAAGAAAAGGCACCCATAATAGGAGGTGACTATTCCACATTTACGTATTTGTTGCTTTTGTTTTTTTTTATTGAATTTCAAATATAAACTGTTGAAACAGGAGAGAAGATAGTATTCCTTTTTTTAGATAAAGTAGGTTGTCAGAAAAAGAATAAGATTGGTGCTGTAGCAAGACAATGACTCGGCTTATGTGAAAATGGTGGTATTTCGAAAGGCGGCCCTTTCTTTAGTGAGTGTGGAAATAGGTGTTATGCTGTTTTGTTGCCAGATAGCAGTAAAGTGTAACATGCTCAGTTCCACCTCCGTGAGAAATGGCTGATATAAAGGAAGAGTAGTATGGCACATTAAAATTCTGTTATCAACTGAAGAAAATGCCACTGAAGCATACAAAATGTTACAGGAAACATACGAGGACAATGTGCTGCCACATTAGACAGCTTGTCAGTGGTTTAACCCCTCGGGCACGTTGACATACATGGTATGTCATGGCTTTTCTTTTGTATAGGCAGTTTGACTTACAGAGTAGTCGTCATCATTTGTGTACAACTAGTGGCATCTGGTGGCAGATTTTTGCAACTTACATAAGTCTGTTACTAGGTGTGTATATAAGCTTGAATTCAATTGGCTCATTTGTTGTATAAATGCTTTGTTTTAGCCAATAAAAATTTTTTTTTTTTTAGTCATTAGATATTTTTTTTTTTTTTTTTTTTGAAAACCTGTTTTGCATCAAAATGTCCACCGCTTGCAGTTCTGAACAATTACCATGATATTTTAGAGGAATTATCTCTAAATACTAGTGATAATAGTGACTTCCAACTTTAACCCAGTGAAGATAGTGGTGATAAGAGTAGCTTTGATGAAGATAATTTGAATATTAAATCAGACGGCAGCAGTTCAGAAATAGGAGCTCCTCAGCCATCACATCAAGTTTGGAACTGGAAGGAAGCTGGAAGCATCTGCAAAGGAGAAAAAAACTGGTAAAGATGGACCACAGATCCAAACAAAACAGATTTTGAAAAAAATTTTGCACATTTTTTGATGATGAATTGGTTAACTTGATCGTTGAAGAAACGAATAAGTATGTGGATAGCTTCATTGAGAACGCCCAGGTAACCCAAGATCAAGAGTTCGCAATTAGAAACAGAGGAATAAAGACGAAGTGCTAATTTTATTACGATTATTTATTCTCATGGATATTACTCAAAAACCTAGAGTAAAATCTTATTTTAGCCGAAAGGCATCGTTAGAAACTCCAGTTTTTTCTAAATTCAAGATAAAAGATAGGTTTGAGCTATAGTGTAGATTTTTGCATTTTGTCGATAACAAAACAAAAGGTATGTTCGACAATCCCAAAAAAAATCTTAAAACTGTTTGCTATTGTTCAGAAATTGATAAGTGTTTTCCTCTGCCTATTTACCTGATATAAACATTGCTATAAATGAATCATTAACTCTGTGGAAAGGCAGTGTCATTCAAGCAAGACATTCCTCTGAATACATTAAAATTCCGTGTGAAAACTTATGAACTTTGTGATTCTTCGATAGGATATTTGTGGAGTTTTCTATAATATCAAAGACATCTATCAAATAATGTATTGAATACTAGGCCACCACCCCCATCTCCCCCTGGTAAGTGATACTCCAAGAAGAATCGATTCCAAGCAGTTTATGGCGGTACAAAGTGATATTTTATTCCATTTTGTGGAAGGAGAGAAACTAAAACAAGTAACATTCACCAAATATTATCCAATGAACAAGCACAAGTTAAAAAGATTAAATTCAAAATTAATAAAATGACATTACCACGTACGTATTCGGACTGTCTTACATTTAAGTCCTTTATCAAGCAGTTCCCCTATATCTAAAAAACGCGTGCCTTCCCTCTGGAAGTTGTCATTGTGAACATGCAATTTGGCACTTTAATTTAATACAATAAGTAACATTCACATTTAACTTATTAGGCTATTAAGGCTATGCCCATTGTGAATCTGTCGACTTCCTCGCAACAATGAACCATCCCAACAATTGCGCCGTTTGCATTTGTCACTTCCATGCAACAATTACCCAGGCACACGACAATTACCCCAGCACGCCCTTGTCCATTCTTGAACTGCATCGGACAATGGAAACAAAACAATTGTTTTACAATTGTTGAACTGCGCCGGACAATCGGAAAAGATTTTATATAATAATATAGATTCAACACACATTGTACTCTTTGGATGGACAATTATTATAATTCTCCTGAACTGACTTTGTAGTTGAAAGAAGAAGGACTAAATGTTGCAGGAACTTTGACTCGACAGAAAAAAATGTGCCAAATGAACTGAAAGTGAAAAAACTAACGAAAGATGAGAACATTACTTAACATAGCAGTGGAATTATGATAAAAAAAAACTGTTAGTGTCATTTCAAGTTTCCATGATGCTGATATGAAAACATTAGTGAAAAAAAAACAATAGAATTCTAAAGATACCAGTCTATGTGATTGATTTATAATCAAGCAATGGGATTTAGCCATACTTGATTGAAAGAAAAACTGGGTTTGAAATGGTATGTGAAAATGCTCAAGCATTTACTGAATGTTGCAATACAAAATGTTGCAATCTGGAAAAGAGGTTGTGATCGCCTTCAGTTTCAAATGGAACTAATTGAAAATTTATTTAGAATCCATTTCTTTTTTTGTAATCGTTAACTCTACTTGTAAATAAATATTTTTATTTTTTTACTCATTCTTAAATATGTTTTTTTTATTATAACAAAAAGTTTCATAAGATTATTCTTAATAGATATCAAGAAAAAGAAGGGGGGAAAAAATCAAACAAAAATTATGCATGCAGTTGGAAAGAAAATTAAGTACCTTCACATAGACGTGCTGCAGGTGGAGAATGACTGGCTTGAAAGATTAAACCGTTTCAAGAAAGCCTTCAATCAATAAGCAAGCAAGGTGTGCCAGGCCATCCGGCTACAGTTGTTAACGAGTTATCGATCAACACTACTGCGGCGATAGTGCATGAAAATCGTTGAGTGAACTGTCTAGTAGTGATTTTGTATAACCATTTGCATATGAGACGTGTGGGTGTAACGCGAGTTTCATGTTTGCTTACACCGAAACAGAAGCAGATGCGCATTGATGTATACCTAATTTGGAAAATGAAGTTTCAGGATCTTGGTGATAATTTCTTGAATGCCATAATGACTGGAGATGAATCCTGGATATATCATTTTAATCCTGAATCAGAGCAACAAATTCAATATGGAAGTCACCTTGCTTACCCACACCAAAAAACGCTAAAGTTGTTCTTTCTGTTGGCAAGACAGTGCTAATCACATTTTTTGATCATGTTAGAATGATTTATCAACACGTTGTGTTGATCACGAGGACCTCTCAAAAGATGACTTCTCTCACATTTTCGAATAGTAGCAGAGAAAATGGACAATTACTGATAATGGGGACTGTTTTGAAAAAGACCCTAGTCGTTTGGACACTGAATAGCTCTGATTGAAAGTTATAATAGCAATCTCATTCTTTTTCTGACCGCCCTCAGATATAAAATTCCCTATGACCTTAACAGAAGAAAAGGAAAAATTGATTGAGCTAATTGTAGTTAATAAATTTGTATTACTAACCTCCTATTTTCACTTTTATTCTCGTTATAATAACATGAGGACTATTAAAATCTGAGAAGCAGGGCCAGATTTCATTAGTCAAAAAATTGTTTTTCTACAAAATTCTGTACAGTAATGTGGTATTTCAACTTAATGCTGTATGAAACCGTGCGAACACCACGCAACATTCCTGCAACTTAGTTGCGCGATTTTGACGTCACGAGTTGCATTTTCTTTGCAACTTCTGTCATGAGACTCGAGTTGCATCGACACCTGCAACTCGAAAAATTGCATCGAAGTCGCTGGGAATTACCCAATCACAGGGCAGCGTTGGAACACGTCAGTTGTGAAACCACGCCCATGAAAAAAATGGCGTCGAAAACGATTTCTGTCGATTCGTTTTGAAGACAGGCTCATACTCAATTAATATCAGAGTATTGTGAGTTTCTTTCACGCATAAATAAAGTTTATACTGAAATGCAGTAATTGTATGCAGCAGAATTTATCAGAAAGGTTTCAAAACCTCGATTTTTTTGGATTTTCCACAGCGGGTTTGGCAAACGCGAAGGCTGCTGAAGCAGAATGCAAAAGTTATGACGTCATTGTTTCCAGGGGAGCATGGTTTCTTATTGGCTGTTGGTCATCCGTTACTTTTCATTCGAAATAATAACATGAAATTAAATTCCACAGCGGCTAATAATTTTTAAAAAAATATTTATCATATGTTGCAAATCATTCACTCTTATATTATGTTTGAAACTACATAACCGAATTTTGCTTGACGTCACACGTGACGTATTTAAAATCTGCGTTGTCATGGGTCAGTTGCATATCCGTGTTGCATCGTGTTCGCGCTTGACAAAGGTTTATATCAACTTGTGACGTCAAAGTTGCAGTAAAATTGCATGGTGTTCGCACTCCGTAAGTTGAAACAAATCATGTGTAGACAATGATCTGATAGATCCCAGCTTAACAGGGAAAGTTTGTATTAGTCTTTATGCCCCTTGTGCAGTGTAATAATGTACGTCGTTTGTTTCCACTGAAGCATAATAAATATTAACAGTTGTGGGACTGACTCCTATAGAAATATTTAATAACGGTTTTCAAGTTTTAAATTTAATCATTTATGAAGAAATTTGTCACGAGTAGCAGATTTGGATTGGGAAAGAATATTGAACACAGAGAATTGGTTTGTTATTTGATTTTGTAATTTTTGGTAGAATGCATTGATGTAACTTGTGTCTGTAAGATTATTATAAAGGTGTTGTATCGAGATACGAGAGAAATAGCAGGACATCACCATAAGGAGGTTAGAGTGATCATTTAAGAAGAGCACATAATAAAATGAAAGATGGCATGGATGGGTAGTGACCTGACTCAACACACAATAGAAACAGTTCTATAGGCATTTCTGGAGTGGTAGCATGCTAGCCAAACAAAAATTTTGTACAAAATTAAAGTGTCTTACTGCAATTACAAGATTATGAATAACAATTTCCCAGTAAATTTCAAAGAATAGTGCGGATGTTGTTAGTTTGAGCTTGACCTTGATAGATATGCGTGTGATTCTAACTTGAAGAAAGATATAAAAACAAATACAGTACTTCAGTAAAACAGCAGGGAACCAAATCAGAAGTCCAAATAAATAATCGACATGATACTATATGTGATAAAGATTAGACAGTCAAAGACGTGGCAGCAAGCTTAAGGATATGGTTTTCTAGTAGGATGTTTTGCAATAAGAAATTGGCAAAAATGAGATTTTAAGAAGATTCTGTACAGGAGTGGTATTTTATTTTATTTTTTAAATTTAAATTTATTGAATGGTATTAATATCGGTAGCTAGGAGGCTCCCTGAAATGAGATATCTTGTTAACATTTTTTAATTACATGTTATTTTTATTTATTTTTCTTATTGAATTATAAGAAAAGAATCTTATAATTATTTTTTTTTAAATATGATTATTGTTTTAATCTCTAAGGAAACTTTGCTGTTTGGGGAGGTCTTTTTTCTACAATAGACTGCACAATGGTTCATTTACGAAAAAAAGAAGATCCCTGGAATTCTATTACAAGTGGAGCATTAACAGGAGCCATTCTAGCTGTTAGAAGTAGGTTCTAGAATATTATTCAGCCTATTACTGAATTACTTTTTTCATAATTTTTCAACTAAAATTTTTTTCCATGTTTATTGTAGGAACTTAATAATATAATATACTTGAATAATTCAAAGGTATATAAATAAAAAGAAGAAAAAAGTTAAAAGAATAATTTCTGGAATATAAGTGTACAGGGAATCCCAGGAGGAAAGGTCAAAATTCACAGTATTGCTCATACTAAGAAAAAAAGTTTATATGTACATGTGTCCTAATTTCACTGGTTTCCAGAGGGCGAGGGGGGGGGGGGGGGAACTATTTGAATTTGATGTACAGTAGTCTCCTGCCCTCTTGCTGTATGGCTCTACTATCTGAATTACATGATTTGCTACGAAGCATCAGTTGGCTGTTCTGACTGTTGATAATGACATTATTAAAAATGTCCTCTTCAGAAATGTTGAAGCTGTGTCTGCATTAAGGAACATCAAGATCCATTCCGACGGGCAACATGCCATGTTCTCACATTAATTGCAAAATGCATGATGTTGATGGTGGAATTTTTGAAAATTTATTATAAATTGTAACAAATTTGTCACTTTAACAATAAGTATTAGAAACAAAATAGGCGAGATGCTCATATAAACTTTTTTTTTTGTCTGAGAATTACTGAGACTACAACTTCCCAGACTTTTAACCTTTTCTCTGGGATACCCTATATAAAAACAAAATTTGTGTACAGAATGCCTGTAAGAATTTAATTTTACTAATAAAGGTTTTTGAATTAATGTAGCATAGATAACTGTTTGAGTTCTGTGATTTAAAATTATTATTGTTATTTTTGTAATGCAATGAATTAACTATGAGTGTAGACAAAAATAATGCTTAAATGCAGAAGTGAGCCACTTTTTCCAATTTTAATATTCTTGGACAATCAACCAAAGTAAACTTAACAGAACGATCTTATTTGTTGATCTAAAGATCTTTCTTAACTATTAAACCGAATCTATTAAACTATTAAACAGAGTTCAATCGCCAGAAGATTGTGGAGTTCATTGTGAACTAAATTTTGGGAATTTATAGAGAAATATTTTAAGAGAATTTTTACAGATCTACGTTATCATTACACACACACACACACAAAATGAATGAAAGATCAAAACTATCACTTCTGAAGCCTTGAATATTGTTAATTGGCATCAGATCTGATAATATGGCCTGCTATTTTTTTTCCTTCATTCTTCTCTGGACAGCTATTGATGAGCTAGCTCCAGTGAAATCACTTGTCTTGACAACAGCACAGACTGACTGAAAAACATTATCTCTGTGTAGTTTACAATATTCTTTCAATACAATTTGTTTCAATAAGCTAAGTAAAGCAAAATTTTTCCTATAGATGTCAAACAAACAAGCAGGAAAGAATGCAGCCATATTGAACCACTAATTAATTCCTAGCATGTATAAACTGATATTAAATGAATGTTATAAACGTCACTTTATATCTAATTCATATTTCAATCTTATAATGTGATAAGATTTGATTAGTTAAGGACATTTGACTTACTCAAGATGGCAAACCGTATTACAACTGTTATTTCTACAGTGTTGGATTTAGATATATTTTAGTAGTAAATTAACCATTTATTAAGCCAAAACAAACATATTTTGCAATTTGCATTACTTCACAGGTTCATTGCAACAATGGTTTTAGCAGCTACCAAAATTCAGACTATTTTTACATCATTGAGACCTTTATTTATTATGATCCTTCTATGATTTAAGGCACTTATTAATATTATTATTATAGAAAAAGTTGGAAAGGTTGCTAACAGATTTCTTTTCTAGTGATTTAAAAAAAAAAAGCTCCTTGCCGAATATTTGTAATGCTGATTTAAATTTACAGTTTTACTACAATTTCTTAAAAGTTGCATGTTTTTAATCAAAGATAAATATATCAGGGCATCGAACCGTATTATTTTTCGCTCTGGTTTTCGTTTCAGTTCACTCAAAACACGAAATTTCGGTTCAGGTTCAGCTCCACTCCGACCAAAAACATCAGGTTTTTTTTTCCCGGTTCAGTACCTTGGTAGTGGTTTGGACCACATGGCTACAGGTTAGGAGACTGGGGGAGTCGAAGAAAGTTGTTAACCACAGAAAAAGTCCAGTCTTTCGCATATACTTTAACAGAGGGGAACTGAAATGAAGGAATGAAATAAATATGGGTTTCGGTTTGGGTTCAGCTCCACTCCAACCAAAAAAATCGATTTTTTTTTTTTTTTATGTGGTTCAGTTCCGGTTTGATGCCCTGATATATATACAGTAAAACTCGCTTAAGATGCTCCTCAAGGGACCAGCTTGAAAGAGCGTCTTAAGCAGGAGCGTCTAAAGCAAAAAAGCACCTTAAGCAAGTTGAATGTCCAGGGACCGAAGGAAAACAGCATCTTAAGCGAGTTTTACTGTATTTATTAATAATTGTAAAAAATCTTTATTGCTTATATTTTTTTAAGGATTTTCTAAAACCTACAGAATTTATTTATTTTGGAAAAATCAAGTAATTTCAATGCATTAAAAAATGGTAAAGACATATTTTATGAGTCTTCTATCAAGAATACAAACACAGCAAAGTCAATTTCAATCAAGATGTGAAAATTTATTAAATATTGATATAAGAACTGAATGGACTAAATTAACCTGTTTTATTAACTATTTTATTTCTTAACTTTTAGATGGAACTGGTGCTATGGTTGGTTCTGCAATAATCGGTATGTAAATTTACTTCATGTAAGGATAGTTAATTACATTAATAGAATTTTTGCTTTCTCTATAAAGTTGAAATGAACAGAAAATATTTTGATTTTCTAGCCAACTGAATATACATATTGAAGTTTATCCCAGTTATCGTTTAATTTGGTCAATGTTTAGTATAAAAACATACTTTGTCTTGACAAGTGGATGAATTAAAAATGATTAATTATTACATCAGTTCAACATCAAGATACATACTATTAATACAGGGTCAATTTTAGACACATGTACTGTTACTTATTTGAACAGCTGTAGTTGTTTTCAAAAAAAGAATTGCCATATATGGTCATTACGTAGCGATCGATTTTGTCTGGAACAAACGTCATCAGTCATGACTTCATCAACTTGAACTCCGAGCAGTTCAAACAGTTCAAGATGGCGTCGTTTTGTGACCGCATAAGCATGACCAAGAAAGGACAAACTTTGCATAGCCAAGCAAGGGAAATAGTGTGGAACTTTTATAATTCTTTCACTTTTAATTATTATGTATTTGTAACTGTAGAAAATAACCAAATACAAAAACCAGAATGTTTTCATAATGTTTATAAGATTCAGTTACGGATTTTAGCAATAGATGCCACTGTTACGCCCTGGAAACATCAATCTATAAGGAAATTACGTCATCAAAAGCTCTTCTTTCATGAACTGAACTGTAGTCAATTTTAGATGAAATTTGGGGATTCAATATTTTAAAATTGACTTCATTGCCAAAATGAGAATTTTTACATCCATCTACTGTTGATTGCCACCAATTCACTGCCTTAAGTCAGAACTAGTTTTGCATAAAAGGTAAGTCAAAGATAACTGGGGCAAATCATATTTAGTTGATATACAACGTTGTTTTGGAAAAAGGGCAGCTGGCTACAGTTGGCTAATGTACTGTTTAAGTAAAAGAAATTCAAACATATAATTAAAAGTAATATATGTGATAACTTCAAACCATTACTTCTTCTGCAGAGGTTTATAATTAAACTGAAGGAATTTCTGTGCAGTTGTGCTTGCAGAGGACCCAGGCTTCAGTTGTCAGTAGAGGTTCAGGTGTTTTAACTCCATCATCGTAATTCCATTCAAACATTCTCCAAAGGCCACTTGGTCATATTACATGACATCCTAGGACGAAATTGTGTGGTAGCAGAAGCTCAAAACTATGACCTTAAATAAAAATAAATAAAAAAAAATTAATCATTATCATAATCGTTTACTATCCCAAAATCAAAATCCTGCAGTTATTTTGTAGTGGATTTATGAGACAGAAAAAAAAAATTAACACATTCTGAATGCTATTACAACTTTTTCTATTTCTGCCAAGCTTATGGTCTAATGCATAAGACTTTGTTTAAAAAAATAGATTCTAGATAAAATTTTAGGAAGAGGAAGGGACTTTTTAAACCAAAAACTGA
>JAFIDM010004315.1:46032890-46096667 GCA_023159025.1 Thereuonema tuberculata | reverse complement strand
TTATTATTATTATTATTATTATTATTTTATATATACAACTTAAAATCATCTAATCAAAATCTTTAAAATTCAAAATCCCATTCAGTTTTCTACAATACAAATACTTTTCATGATTGTAGTTCCTCAGTTCCGCTTCTCCATTTTTATTTTTTTTTCCAGTATTTCTCTACTGTTTTAATGACATTCTCAAACTACATCTGTTCCAAGGCATTAGTTGAATGGGAAGGCTTAATGTATGTTGATGAAATAAAGATAATAAATAGGAAATGAAATGCACTTATTTAGTGAAAATGAAATAAGCAGCGTAAGATGCCAACATTTTCAGAATGCTGGGTGTATTCCACCATCAGGGATGACATAAACATTTAGGACGACACAAGGTGAACATAGTGAAGGTGCGGGCATGGTTTTGCTAATAGTGGAGGTCACTACTGCGAAACCACCCCCACACCTTCACTACGTCTCCTCATCTTATGTTCTGAATGTTTGTACTGTTCCTGATAATGGAATATGCCCAGTATTCTGAAACTGTGTTGGTATCTTATCATTTTTTTAGGCTGTTGATTTCATTTTTGCTGATGGACATAATTTCAGATAGGTTTCCCAATTCCTATTATGACCTATCCCTTTTTTAAGGATTACATTAGTGAAAACTTAAGTAAAAGAAAATAAAAGATGATAAAAAATTATCCCATCTACATTTTTAATATTTTTTCCCCATAGGTGGAGTTCTTCTGGCACTTATTGAAGGAGTTGGAATTTTATTTACTAGATTTTCAGCTGAACAGTTCAAACCAGGTAAAAACATTTCATTTGTCATTATGAAATGATAGATATATTTTAGTATGTTAATCCGCTGTTTTTAAAATTAAACCCCTTATTTTCAAGCAACAAACTTACCTGCAACACTTTTTAATCATTCTTTCTTTTCTTCCGTATTCTGTCTTTTATAAAGCTGAAATATGGAATAGACGATAGCTGTAATTTTTGAAAATATTGCTTATCACACATTATAATAGTATCCATGTATCTTTTAACTCGAGTTAAAATATTATACAAAATATAGAATTATTAATTTTTCATTATTGAAAATATCACTTTATATGAAATGCTACAGAGCAGTGTTTCTCAACCTTTTTCAATTCAAGGCCCACTTGGATATTTACAGATATCGCACTGCACATCAAACTTTAACAGTGCTTGCTATAAGAGAATTCTTTCAAAACCTATGATTTACAAATGATTATAACAGTGTGGTTTCAAACATTTTCAAGATACCTTAAAATATTTTAAGTTGATTTGAAAGTGAATTAATACTTCATTGTTAGAATGAAACTCAAATATATTCATGTATATTCATCATATCTCATTTTTGATTTTTTCCTTTACATACAATATTTCGTCAGGCGTAATTTCCTGATTTTCTCAAGCCGCTTCTAAAAATTAATAATTCATAGATTCGAAGAAACTTACATTAAATCAAATCATCAATCAAATATATATATAATTGGCTAAGTTCGTCTGTCTGTAACTCGATATAATTCAGCTATTAAGATTGATCCAAGGGCTCTCAAGGGTACTCAAATTGGATGAAATATTAGTTCATTTTGTTATTCCATGTTGTTTCCATGAAATTTTATCCTTGGGAACTGACCTAGACAACTGAAATTCTAAGAAAACATACGTTCAAAACCAAATAATTTTGATACAACTGCACCCATTTCAATGAAATATGGCATACTTACTCAGTTTTTTATGCTGATTTCGAAACTCAAAACCATTTTTGCCGTAGAACTTTCGTTCACAGTAGATTACAAAGGTGAGTTTTAAATGCTTTTTGGCGTTATGAGTCAAAAATAATAATAATTCTATTCTTACTTTTAGTAAAATTTATTTAAAAGGACAAACTTTAGATATGGTTGGTATTTATTTACCAGAGCCTGTTTTTAGTCATGGACAGTTAATATGTTGCTATTTCTCGTGCTTGCGATGTCAAAATCAAAATTCTTGACCAAATAGATCAAGGACATCTGATAGAAGGATCTGATGCTGTTTTTACAAAAAATGTAGCTTTTAAGGAGATATTTACTTTGTAGTTAATAGTTGATAATAAAATGATTTTTCAGATTTTTTATGCCTGTCATCCAACAGGCTTTGCTGCTAGTATAACAATAATTTACATATGCTTATTATGTTAGAAAACAATTTATATACCTTTTGGTATAAAAATGAGATGTGATGAATATAAATGAAGATAGTTCAGGATTTTATCTACAATATATTCTTGTTTGTTTGTCCAGATTACTTAATTTTTAGAATTTCATCTAGATTAAGGGATTTGGCTAAGTTTGAAGCTAGATGTTAATTACGGGTGAACTCTTTAAGAATTTTCTTGTAGTTACAGTAAAGCATCTCAAAGCATCATAGTGTCGTGGCACACTGGTTGAGATGCCCTGCTAAAGAAGAGATAATAATCTTAAGAGGATTAATGCTATTTTTTTTTCGTTTTCTTAAGTATATGTCATATGTTTGCATTTTCTGTTCTGTATAGTTTTATACAAACTTAACAATTGTAATATACAATATCTGGTTTTCCTTTCCCACCTTATTGTACAAAAATGTTATTGAGCTTGTATTTTTGAATATTAACAAGTTTTATATGAATCGTGCAATTTGATCTTTGTAATTCTGATTTCTGCCACTATTGCTGTAAAGACCATAAATGTTTATAGTTAGATCTTAATCCATCAGCTTATTTTTCTAAATACAACAATCTCATAAAGTTTTGTAAGTTGAAGAAATTTCAGTAGTCTATGGGAATTAATAATATTCTACATAATATTAATAGCTAAGGCATACATTTAAGTTGTTGTTTTTTTTCTTGAGGGAGCAAGATTTTGGGCTAGTCTAGAATGTTTCCGCTTGCTAAAAAGAAACATTGCTGAAGTCGGTGCTTTGAGTTGTCTGTTGGTTTTATATAATTGGATTGTTTTTATTTTTTCTTTGACTTGCTAATATTTCTTGAGCTAGTTATCGTTTTTTCTAATGAGCAAAACATCATAAAGCAAAAACAGTCTGATAACAATTTTATTTTCATAAATCTAAATGGGATTCATATTTTAGTTACATTTTCATTTTTAGAATACACAAAATTTTAGGACTTATACAAGTAAAATTAAGAATTGTTTTTTTATCAATTTCTTTTAGTGAATCCTCAGATGGAAGACCCCTCACAGCTGCCACCAAGAGATGTCCCTGGTTTCTCTCAATCACAGTATCAGTAATAGTATCACCACTGTTATTTCAGCTATTGTATTTTTTC
This sequence comes from Thereuonema tuberculata, assembly GCA_023159025.1. Lineage (NCBI taxonomy): Eukaryota > Metazoa > Arthropoda > Chilopoda > Scutigeromorpha > Scutigeridae > Thereuonema > Thereuonema tuberculata. Next base: position 46,093,345 of record JAFIDM010004315.1, on the reverse strand, counting down.
CTAGTGAAGAGTAAATGCATTGTTGTAAATTATCTGTATTTAAAAAAAAAAAAAAAGTTGCCTATGAATAAATAGCTTTTTTGTATGAATAGTTTCTCTTCAGTTTCCAGTATGATACTATGAATCTGCACATGGATTAGTTTAAATTGTTAATTTTACAGTTTCGAAGTGGAATGAGATATCCAATGCCTAACTTTTACATTATTTTTGTGGCTTTATTAAAGAAATACTTGTCTTCCATTTCATTTTGTTGTTGAACGGTGGAAAACAATCATGCAGTTGGATCCTCTAGAATTAACGGTAAACTATAGCACTATTACACAGTCTGAAAATATGACTGCATTATTTCCAAGGCTGTTTTCTTCTAAAACTGAAATATATAACAAGCATCAATATTAAACGCTGTTACCGTCTCTCCAGTGCCACAAGTTTCACTTCAGTCTCCCAAAGTATGTTTTGGTCTGGACAAATATTGCCGGAATATTTTCATCCAATGTCATTCATCTTTACTTTGACGACTTTTACTCTCCGCTCATAATACATTTTTTGTGCCACCAAACAAGTTTGAATTAATGTAAAGTATTTCATTACAAACATCGTGATCACATGAAGTGTTGTTCCATGCAAAGGATACCAGGCATGTTTTGCAGTAACTATCCTTTCCTCTTTAAAAATTAACAGGGATATGTTTGTCCCATCATGGGATAATTCAAAATACTGAAAAAAGCTTTTCCATTTAGTATAGTTATGGGAAAAAAGTTAATTAAATAAGCTGTTCGTAACAAGAATACCAAGTAGCATTACACTTACGATTTTGAAAACATGACATCAAAAGTATGCATCTTAAATTATAAAATTGTCTTTGTTAATTATGCAGATTTTTTTTAAGTAGTTCATTCTTTAAATGCATGCATCTTCATATACCTAAATATTTTTTTTTCCTTTCTCAATTCTGTCTAAATTGAGGGACAATTTCTCAGTTAAATTATAACATTTTTGACCTTTACAAAAATTGTTTTTGTTTAGTTAATATGTAAATGTATAATTCTGTAATATCGTCATGTACTTATTATTTCTAGTAACCACAATAAAATTGTATACTATATATTTGCATAATAATTGGGAGTTCCTTGATTTTTTTATTTTATTTTGAGAAATGGCAAGTTCTTAACATGGTACTAGATTGTCCGTAAGTCATCATGTGTCATGAAAACAGTTGCCTTAAAGCAAAAGATATTAATGTGGAACATACTGGTCCTGAATTTATGATTACATAAAGCATATATAGTCGGACCTCTATTTTGCAAACTTTTCTTTGGAACTAAGAACATTTTGCTATTTGGAGGTTATTTTACAAAGAAATTAGCCAAGTTCATTTTCTATTTAACGAACTTTTTCCTGGTATCTATTTTTGTTTTTTTTCCTCCTTGAAATGTTTTTACAAGGTGCCAATCGCAGTCATTCTTTGCCAACAATGATAATTCGGCAAGTACGGAGGACGAAGACGATATTCCCTTAGAGGAAATGAAAGAAATGTGGATACTGCTGAGGAAAAAAGAAGAAATTAATGATGATTTGCTGATTATCTTTCATTTGATTTTGAAGTTGAGACCTCGGAAACACTAACTGAATCAGATATTTTGGACAGAGTGAAAAATAAAAACAATACAGCAATGAATTGCGATGAAGATGATGAAAATAGAAATGATCATGATGCAGAAATCAAAAAACCTTCGTAGGATGAATGCTAAAATCATTTGAAAATCAATGTGGATTACAATTTGAAGAAAATATGTCTTAAGGGGTTTTTGGTGCATTGCAAAGATGTGAGACAGACTATGAGCGAAAACACTTTTTCAAAAAAAAAAAAAAATTAACAGACTATTAGTAAAACTTAAGTACGCATGTGGTAATGTATGCTTTACACATACATACATACATATCCTTTCCCGTTCCACCAACTGTGGGTCTAGGAATTAACTAAGCCTCTCCACCTCTCCCTGTTCTTCCAAGCCTCTTCTCTACATATTCTTTCCCATGGGATGCCTCTCTCTTCCAGGCTGTGCTTCACATCATCCAGCCATCGCTTACGCGGCTCCCTCTTGGTCTCTTCCCTCCTTCTTTTAACTCATGCCAAACCTTAGGAGTCCTACCATCTTCCATTCTTTTCACGTGCCCGAACCACCTCAGCCTTCCCTCTTCCACCTTTTTCCTCAAACTTTTTACCCCCAACTCCTCCCGGATATCCTCATTTCTCATTCTATCTAATCGAGTCTTCCCTACTATACCTCTAAGAAACTTCATCTCCCCAGCTTGAAGTCTACTCCAGTCTCTAGCATTCATCACCCATGTCTCTGCTGCATAGGTGACTATAGGCACGTAATACATTTTATAGATTATTTCTTTTGCCTTCCTTGGGACTTTCTTATCCCATATCAGGTGTCTCACTCCCTGGTATAGCTTTCCCCCTTTCTCCAACCGTCTTGTGATTTCATGCTCCACTCTACCATCACTTGTTATTTCGGTCCCTAGGTAAGTAAAACTATCTGTGATCTTCAATGCCCTGTTATTTATGCAGATATCCCTTTCCAGGTTTTTGTCCCGTCCCACCACCATCACTTCACTTTTCTCTTCGCTAACTTCAAGATCCACTAGTTTCAGTTGTAGAGTCCATTCATCCAATTCCCTCTGTATGTCAACAATTTTCTCACCCCATATTACAATGTCATCTGCGAAGATCATATGCTTTGTGTCTTTACTCTGTTTTTGTAAGTTTTCCTTAACTTTTCTTCCTACCCATTCCATTATTATATTGAACAGCATTGGCGACAAAACACTCCCCTGCTTTAATCCTCTCTGGATTTCAAACCAACCAGTTGGCCCTTCTGTGGTTCTTACTCTACATCGGTTCACCCTATATATTTCTCTTATCCAGTTCACTATGTATGGATCCACTCCCAGTTCCTCTAGACTTTGCCATATGTATTTCCTGTTCACCATATCGTAGGCCTTTTTTATGTCGATGAACACCATATACACTTTCTTCCCAAATTCCCACTTCTTTTCCACCATCTGTCTCACTGAAAAAATCAAATCGATTGTACTTCTCCCTGGCCGGAACCCATGTTGTTCTTCACCTAACAATCTCTCGCACTTAGTTTTCATTCTGTTCAGGAGAATTCTTTCGAACACTTTAGCGCATTGGCTCATCAAGGTGATTCCTCTATAATTCTTACACAGTCTCCTGTTCCCCTTCTTGAAGATCGGTATCACTTCTCCTTTTCCCCAATCTTCAGGTACTGTGCCTTCCTCCCAAACTGTCCTCATCACTCTATACAACCATTGTGCTCCCACAGGTCCTGCAGCTTTCACCATATCTATAGTAACTTCATCCGGTCCACCTGCCTTATTATTTTTCATTACTTTTACTGCCTCTTCCAATTCTTGCCATGATGGTGGGTTTCCTTTTGACCATCCACCTTTACTTATCTCCACTTGGATTCCCTTGGCGTGCTCATTTTCCTGTTCTTTGTTGTTCAAAAGGTTTTTAAAATAGCTCTCCCACAGCTTCCTTATCTCCGCAGCTGTCTCAATTGGATTTCCCTCTTCTGTTTCCAATATTGAAGCCCCTTCAGTTGGTTTTCTCTTATTTCTGATCATTCTGTATAGAAGTTTTTTGTTCCCTTCTACATCTTCTTCCAGTTTCTTTGTGAATTCGTCCCATGCTTTCTCTTTCTCTTCCCGTATTATTCTTCTGCACTCCTTTTTCTTGTTCTCATATAAGCCTTTCTTTATTATCTCCTCTCCATCTTTTATTTTCCTGCTTTTCCACAATTCTCTCCATGCTTTGTTCTTTTCCCTCACAGCTTTTATTGTATTCTCGTTCCACCATTCACTTCGCTTTGCCTTTTGGTTAGCCCTTCCTGAGGTTCTCCCACATACTTTTTCTGCTGCCTCGACAAAAGCTATCTTGAACTTTGACCATTCTTCTTCAACTCCTGCAGTACCCTCTCTTGGCAATCCTGTCGTTATCAGTTCTTTAAAATCTTGTTTAACTTCTTCCTTATTCAACTTCCATATCTTAATTCTTTTAACAGACTTCATTGTTCTCAACTTCATCGGTCGTATCTGAAGATCCCCTACCAATAGTCTATGATCCCCATCCATTGCAACGCTTGGGATCACTTTAACATTCTTTAATTTTTCTCCCCAACCTTCATCAGTAATAATGTAGTCGATTACACTCTTAGTTACTCCATCCCAGCTATACCTCGTAATCATATGATTTTCTCTCTTCTTAAATCTGCTGTTTCCCATTCGTAATCCGTTCCTTTGACACAAATCTAACAAGTTTGCTCCCTCCACATTCCTGTCTCCCCATCCGAAGGCGCCTAGAACTCTTTCATACCCTTTTCTATCCTTTCCCACTTGTGCGTTAAAATCTCCCATTATAATGTTGCACTTTTCAATATTTATTTCCATTAGTTCTTCAAAACTTTCTTTTTCTTCTTTGGAGCAGCCTACTTGGGGAGCATAAATTTGCGCTACTTGTACCATCTCATTACCATTTTTAATTTTGATACTAATCATCCGTTCTGACAGATATATCACCTCTTCAACTAAATTTTTTACTCTGTCGTTTACTATGATAGCTACTCCATTTCTTGCTGTCCTGTCGTTCCCTTTCCAGAAAAGTTTGTATCCCGACCTCAAATCCTTCTCTCCCTTTCCCTTCCATTTTGACTCACTGACTCCAAAGATGTCTATATTCCTCTCCTCCATCACTGTAATCAGTTCATCTACCTTCCCATTCAAAGTAAGTATATTCAGCGTCCCAATTCTTAAATTTGTCATTTTCCCATTCTTACTCTTTCGTAATCCATTTGTAAAATTCGTGGTCCGTTTGTACATTCCGGGTCGTCGTCTGCATCTGTCCTTTCCGAGGCTAGTTCCTGTTTTGAAAGCAAACAAAAATCCACTACTGGCTTGCTAGGCCTATCGTAGCTTCACCATGGCCCCGTCAGCCGTCACTTTTCGGGGTTCCCGTAGAGCCTTCACAGCTACCGTAACGGTCCCGGGGCCCACGAAGTCCCCACTGTACTTCACCCCTACAGGCAGTCCCCTACTTCATGCCGTATGCTTTATGTCATTAAAATTATTACTTTTTAAAATAATATTTATTGCTTATATATTTTAAATCTGTATCTCTATTTAACGAATTTTCCATATAACGAACTTTTTTTCGGGATTTAGCGACTTCGTTAAATAGAGGTCCAACTAATTGCAATGTTGCAGGATTTTAGAAAGAATAGTATACATTGAGCTGATTCAAAAAGAGCCACTGGTAGGTGGTTTAACAACTATAGCAATACCAAACTCTACCATTGTCATCTTACGGCTATGGGCACAGATTAAGTCATCAGGAGAGCTATTAAAGATTCTAAACTTTTAATCCTAAGCCCTTAATAGAATAGCTTTAAAACATTATGCAATTACAGGATACATACTATATTTATTAACTTGTTACATCAAGAAATAAAATTCTTGCTTGTAATGATCTCATTGACTGGACCCATGGAATTCTGCTCTCTCCACAAAACAAGATTAGGATTTCTTTACTATCTAATAGCAGACTTTCAACGTTATGCAAACCATCTACAATTGCCAAGGTAAGGTCTATTGTTGATGGAGCTTTGATACTAGAAGATTAAAAATTCCTTCTATTTAGATCAACATAATTTTTCATCAATTTAATTGACTAATTTCCAGAAAGGCTAGCATATTTTAGACTCATCTCCATAATTTACCAATATTTTTCCAAAACATCAGTTTTTACCTTTCCAATAAGTAATTATAGAATCTTTTGATATACACACCAACATAATCTTATAATTAGTTCTCTCTTCCTTGGGATTTGCAGCCTCAAAAATTTACAAAACAGTAAATTTCTAAATATGATGAAGTTTGACAAGACCAGCAAATTGGTGAACTCCAGATAATAGTATTATATCCATTTTCATTCAGTTAGATTTATATTGTTTGAGATAATTTCTCCACAAATTTCCATATCTGTCTGGTAGCTAGTTACTACAGGATATTATAGTTGATGTAAGGGGGCATCCATTAATTATGAGCTGAAAATGGGGTGGAGGGATCCAGCAAAACCTCACCAAATCACCAAGATTTTTTTTGACTTTTTGAAATCTCACGTGAGGGAGAATTTCAATTTTTTTAAAAACACCTCGTAATTAATGGACACCCCCCCCCCCCCTAACATGTGTAAATCCTCTTAATATGAACTGGAGAGAAGATAGGTTTTCAAACTAAAAAGTTTTGGAATGTCATTAAAAAAATCACAACACAAACTCAAAAATTATTGTCTTACAGTAACCTAAACAGAAGTTCTATGATAACCCTTTTGATATCTATACATACTGCACTACTGTCCTCCAAATGAGAGATGGCCACCCTGTTTTTGTGAGATCTGCTCATGTATGATCGATTAGTCTGGTCAGGCACTTCCGTCTGTTTTTATGACAGGACGCCGCCATTACAGTAATCGCTTGTTACTTTGCAAAAGAGCATTGTATTTATAAATATTATATATTAATAAGTATTTATATAAATAAATAGTTAGCAACTGGTATTGAAATAACGCTAAATAGTCGACAGAAGTTTTAATTTGGCGTTATCAACATGTCTTTCTCAGTGAAAACAGACGACGGCGTCCAATGTGACAGGAAAACATAATTGATCAGCTACAGGAAGGGCTGCGCAGTTCAAACTTCCGCCGGCCATCTCTCATTTGGAGGGCAATGAACTGTTGTCATTCAATTCAAACTTTACAGTATCTCAAAAAAAAAAAAAGCAGTTTGCTTCTATAAAATGTTTGCATTCTTCTCTGATATTTCATAGTATTGAAACTAAAAAAAAATATTTTATTGTAATAAAAGTTCCATGAATATTAATGGACTTTTTTTTCTTCAAAACTAATGAGTAACAATGAGTGTTTTGTTTAGAACACTGATTAAATAAAACTGGATTTATAAACTTTTTTTTTAGTATTGTGCTAAGAAAATAAATCAAAATAATAACAAGCCACTATTAGTATGATTTAAATGACAAGTTCTAGGTTCATCATCAAAGTAACGACTACCGTTGCAGCTAATCTAATAAGGAATCCATCGTACTGAAGTAGGTGAACACTTTCTGTTGCTTGGTAGTATATATTTTATAAAGCTATTATGAATTCACATAATTGAAGCTAGCTCTAAGAAACTGGAAAATAAGGATCCCACTCGAAATAATTGAGTCCATTTCTTGAAATTAGTGTTCTGCTGGAGAAGAATTGATTCCTCAGATTAGTGCTTTGATCTAAAATTCTGAGATTTAACATCGGATATTAAATAGAGAGAGAAATTAACCAACTGACAATAAATATGCCTTCGCACATTGAGCCAACATCGAGAATTCTGAACAGCTGTAACATAAAGCTTTCGCGCAACTGAGCAAACATCAAGGGTATATTCTGCTGATGATTCCTGAAAAGGATGAAACAGCTGTTCAGAATTCCCGTTGATGTTGGCTCAATGTGCGAAGGCATATTTATTGTCCGTTGGTGAATTTCTCTCTCTATTTATGAATAATTATGGACATTAAACTTGCTTTCATCAGATATTAAACTTTTGCATCATCTGATCATTTTTGATGGAATACAAATTAGTATAAGGAGGTTGAAAATAAGATGAATAATCCAGTCAGAAGACTAGTAGATATTTTGTGACCAGCCATTTTCCAAAAAATACTGTTTCTGCAGATAGGAAAAGAATATATTATATATACACACATTCTATGCTGATAAATTATAATTTCCAATTGACTGATGAAGGAAATGCCAATATGAAGAAGGGCCCAGAAGCAGAATATCAAGCGACGGCGCAACATTGTCGCAGAACGAAAATGAGAGCTGCAGAAAGATATCGTATAGAACGGGTGGGTTATAATTTTTTTTTTTTTGTTTTTAAGTTGTCGATTTGAAGATTCCATTTTTTTTGTTGGTTTTTTTTTTTTGGTTGAGGATTTGGAGATTCCGTTTTTATTTAGTCTTAAGTTGACCGCACCACTTGGAGTATACTTGAGGTAGCCCTTACCTTACAAAAGTCTTACCTGGTATAGAATAAACTTTTTTTTGCGGGACGTAAACGAAAAAAACGCCCGCACCCGCAGAAAGTTTTTCGTCTTCGCATCAATCGTTGCAGAAAGATAAAAAACATTCTGCCTCCGAGAAGAAGGGTAAGTGGAAGTTTGTTTGACTTTCCAATTCCTTACATTTCATATTTGATGATCCTATGATTTTTTTTTAATGGCAATGGTTAAGAAAGTCATGGTATTTTGGAGAATCTTCATATCTGCAGTGCCATTATCATTATAACATTAAAAGCTTCTGAGCTTTTTTTTTTTTTACTGTAAAACTTAAAAGTGTATGCTTGATCAAAATGTGAATAGATATTCATAAGGTGATCAGGAGAAGAGGAATGTTGAGAATGGTTGAAGTGACATAACAGAGTGAAAGAAGCAGATAATTATTGTTTCACAGGGATTTTTGAAAATTATTGTGGGCTAGCTTACTAAAATTATAGTTTAATTATTTCTTGTTTTCCCCCTTATGGTTATAGGAGTAAGAATTGATCTATAATGTCCTTGCCAATACTGAGAAAGGATGAGAGTGAAGGGGGAAACAAAAATGGATGTGAAAAAATGCACAGAAGGACAGTAGCATTATGGACAGAGTCAGAGAGAGAAACGGAAAAGTTTGGAGAATCTAAGAAGAAAAAGGTGGTGGTTAGGAAAACAAATAAGATAACCAAATATGAATGAAGCAAAATCATTTGTGGCCAGATAATAAGCAGTTTAAACCAAAGTAATTACTGATTCAAACCATAATATTAAAATATAAAGCTTAATGTAACTTTTGTAAAGACAATTAATATCACTAAAAAAGGATTGCATTTTTTATTAGTTTTTGACTGTTGATAACTGATCATATAAGTGTTTATTAAAATAATTCTTTAATCATTACTATTATAAGAAAAGCAAAAGATAAATCATATAATTTACCTGCTATCGAAAATCTGGTTGGTTTTATTTGGCTGCCACTGTTGAAAGGTTTTTGTCTTGAGAACGTCTTGTACAAAGCCTGAGAAGCTAATACAGGAGCAACGAATTAGAATTTAGATATTTAATTTTAGTCTAATGATTTCTTATATTTAATAATATTTTAATCAGTTTTTACTTAAATTTCCATATGCATGGGCCGACACTATATTGCATCGCTACACAAGGGCTTTATAGGTTTGGTCTAATATTTGTAATGCTTATTTAATCTTCACCAGAAAAAAAATTAGAATGTATGTTTAAGTTTGTCGTACACTTCTTTGCCTACCCATTTATGATCAAAATAACTTTACAACTCATATCCAGAAATATGAATGGAATCAGTTTTATTAATTAAAAGAAGAATTAAACTCATGTTTGGTAAATATTGATCAACAGATAAGAAGCTAGGGTTCTAAAAGTATGAAAATATGTTCTTATTAATATGATAACTCAAGTATTAATTTAAAAATTTGAGACTGTATTGGTGATAATGTTAAGGATTTTTTGGATGTGGAGGATCTTAGATCAAAAAATACTCTTCTGTATATAATTGTTTTCATGATAAACACTAATACTATTAGAGAGCTGAATATTTATTAGTAAAGTAGTTCCAAAGTAGTCTTGAACAGCTATTTTTGATCATGACCATGTGGACAAGGCATACCAACTATTCCTTTCCACTTGTCAGTTCTTAATAATCCTGTGAAAGGCTGTTCGGATAACAAAGATAATGATCTGTCACATAGTTAGATTTCCATTTAATATTTGTGTGCTTGAATGATGATTTTTCCCACTCTTATTCAGCAACAAGTAAATGGAATACAATAATGGTAGAGAATTCCTTCTAAAACAGGAAAAAAGGAAAAAAAAAAAAAAAAAACTGATTTGCAAAATAAAATTTAAATGACACTGAAACTGTCTTTAATAAATAAATCTTCAATTTTAAAGATTTACTTCAGCTGTGTAAAGAAGTCTTTCATTTGCAATAATCTTTAGATTTTTAAATACTTGTCATTCCACCTGTTGACACATTGGAGAAACTTCGGCAACTGCAGATCTATCCTTGTAGATTTTAAATCAAAATTTAAAAAGATAAAAATCAAATCTTGTATAAAGACACTATCAACAAATCACTTATAGTTAGAAATGAGACGGGAACAAAGATAAAAATGATTCCAAATTCATCTGTCAACTTCTTCCTTTTCATATTAAACAAATAACACAATATCTCCATCAAATAGTTTATTTAAAAAAACTCTGCGAATTTTCGGGATGATAATATTGACGCCATCCCTTCTTAAAGCGAAATTTTTTTAATTTAAATTTTCAGATATAGCAGAACATTGTATCAGAAAGGGGCACGTTATGAATGATTATGTCAAAATCTTATATAAGGAAACAGATTTAAGTCTTAGAAAAATATTGGAAAGTTGCATAATAAAATGTACGAGAGGGTGTAATTTTAATAGGTATGAAGATGCTAAAGTGGACCCTTCTACGATAATGTTAGTTAAGGATTTAATTAAAAAAGATGTTAAACAAGTTGTTAATATTGATGAATTTCATTATTGAAATGTTTTTTTTGATTATTAGATTGTTGGTTAAATTAATTGATTCAAAATATGTGAGTTATCTTATTGTAAACAAGAATTGATTTATCTAATGTGTTATTATGTTGTTAGTTTATTTGGATTTATTGTTAAATATTTGTTTTTCAAAATTTGTGAAGTAATGAAAGAGCATATTTGCTATTTCATATTGTAAAAACAATTGTGAATTGTTTCAACGTGTTTTCATGTTTATTACTATTTTGAATTTTTGGTTATTCCGAAGAATTATTTTATTGTTCATTTCGCTTGAAGAAGGGATGGCGTCAATATTATCATCCCGAAAATTCGCACAGTTTTTTAAATAAACTGTTTGATGGAGATATTGTGTTATTTGCTTAATTTGAGCAATTTTATTTTTTAATAAATTTTACCTAACTAATTTGCCAGGTGATTGAAATTCTATTCCAGACATTTACTTTTTCGGCACTGATTGCTTTAAATCTGTTTACGTGAGCCGTAAGTGACTTTACGGATATCAATATGTTAAATGTTGATATCTAAGATGCTGAAACACCTGAAATTAATTTCTCTTAATAGGGTGAAGCCCGAATATTGAAAACAAAGCATATATTTGAATAAAAGGAAGACAGGGAATTACTTTGATGAAAATATCCAGATAAACTATAAGTTTTACAAAAAATAATACATTTTTAAGGAACTCAAATAAAAGTAGTTATAGCTTCAGTTCGTACATTAGTCCTTACTTCAATCAGGATTTCTCATTCAGTAAATCCAGTAAAAATTTAGTTTTTTTGTTGCCATCTTTTAGAAAAGAAATTAACATTTCAAAAAGAAAATGAGGATTTGATGTAAATAAAGTTGGCCATGTGATAATAAATAAATACAGTCAAACTTGGATAATTCAGAGTTGAAGGGACCAGAGAAAAAGTTCGAAATATCCAAAAATTCGAATTACATATATTTTCTCAAACAGAAGAGATAAATAAAAAAGATTAACTCCACGATCAAAGATTTAACATAAACTTTATCTAAGAATACTGCTACATTTTTTTTTTCATTAAATCAAACATTTTTTACTACCTTAATTATTCATCACTTAAAAAAAAAGGCAGATATTTTTAATTGCTTCATTGAATGAGTCATAGCATATGATTCCAACTTATCAATTGATACAAAAATAGAAAAATATCCCTCGCTTTTATTTTCCTTAGAAAGACCGTTAAAATAAATAATGCACCTTAGCTGAGAAAAGTCTCAGGAACAATTTTTTCCGTAATATTTTAAGGACAATCGTACGAAAAATTCAAACTATCCAAAATAAATTTTGAATTATCCACGATTTTTTAACATTATTTTAATACAGAATTCTAGGGACCGAACAAAAAATTCGAATTATCCAGAATTTCGAATTAAACAAGTTCGAATTATCCAAGTTTGACTGTATATTGGACTTTTTTTTAAAAGATATGAAAGAAAGAAAGAGGACATTAAAATAAACATAAGGTAAACCACTGTTCAAATATTCTTCAATTATATTTACACAGTTAAGACAAAACAAAACAAAAAATATATAAAGGGGAAGAAATATTCTTCAAATGAAGCACCTTTTAATCTTTACTGAAGAAGGTGCATTATTTATGAACTAAGGAAAGAATAAAACAAAAACAAGGAAACACTTATTTCATAGATAACTAGTATCACAGAGAAGAGAAAAAAAATACAAAGTCAGTAGTTAAAAAGAGTTTATTTTCAGAAACAAAAGTGTTCTTATTAACATAATAACTGCCAGCATAGAAAATTGAATAATATCAATTATTCTTAAGAAACATGGCTTCATTCTAAGATTTACAATTAAGATTACAACTACTGCAATTGTTTTATATTTAAAAATGTGTAAAGGAGGATTTTTTTTTATGGTGAAGCAACTATTCATATACATATATAAATAACATGTAAAATAGTTGTACAAATAAAAATGGATTTATTTCAAGTTTTATCGGCAAATTAATGTTGTTGTTTCACAGTAAATTCTCCTTCAATGCAAGAACTCACTGTAATAGCTAAATACACACAAAAAAATACATATAGCAAACAACAAACCACACATAGATTTACACAATTACACAAAAGAGTGTGAATATCTTAAGAACAGATAATGACAAAAAAAGATACTAGGTGTTTATTTGTATATATACATACTGAACAGTAAATCTTCTAACTTTTTTTTTTAATAAGTAGTTTAGAATTTCAAGATAAAAAGAACAAGGATTGCATATTTGTGCCATCAGCTGCAGCAATTATTTTTCATATTGATTAAAACAAAGATTTTCAATAAATGTATTTTCTGGTACCCTAAAATAAAATAACTATAATTTCATGTTGTTTTACAAGTCCTATCAATTTTATAATGCATGAAAAATGTGCAATTTTTCAATGGCTTTCTGATAATTACGATATACTGTAAATTTAGGGAATATACAAAATATCTGTAGATATTAAATATCAAAATAAAATGAAATGAATAAAATTAACTTGAAAGTGTCCAGTTTTATTTCATTTTATTTTACTGTAGATATCTATATATATATATAAAGGAACATAGTCTTTATTAAGATTTGAATGTTGTTTTAACACGCGGATAGGAAGTGAAGAAATGTTCGTAAGCGCCGACGCCCAAGTCACAAGAAAAGTCTTCTCTAAAGAACTTTAAAAAAAACAATTAAAAAACCTTTAAAAAATCCTTAAAAAAGCATCTTTCTAAAAAACATGATAAAAGAAATTTTATCATGTTTTTTAGAAAGATGCTTTTTTAAGAGATTTTTAATTGTTTTTTTAAAAATAAATTTTAAAAGTTCTTTAGAGAAGACTTTTCATGTGACTTGTGCGTCGGCGCTTACGAACATTTCTTTATTAAGATAAAAAACAAATAAATAAGCAATCTAACATGCAAGAGTAAAATATACTTGGATTAAAACAAATAAATGCAGTTGATGATTATAAACTATGTACATATTGTAAGCTGGTGTATAGTTTTCTCCTAAATCGACTCTAGAGCTTACTACTAACTTCTAAATAATTGGAAAAATAAACATATCAAGGATAATCATGCCAAGTGTCAGATGTTTCTAAAGCAATTTTAATTTGTTGTTTTCCCTGCTAAATAGCAATTTTTATTGCAGAGAAACTGACCTTAACCTTACAAAAATAAATTTACCAGTGGAAAGATTTTCGACAGTCTGCATTAACTAGTAAGAACTGAAATATTACAACAGCAAAGGATGCTTTTGTACGAAATATTCCCACAATAGTACAGATAGTTAATTTATTAAAAAAAAAAATAGTTTGCAATTTATATTTCTGTAATTTATTTTTTTCTTACTAATCTGCACATTTTGATGGTTCTGTTTTTAAGATTTTGCAAAATACCTACTTTCTATACAAGAATCATTTTCTATTTTTAAAAAATATCCTTTTTAGTAGTGTTCGATTTCAAGTTTTGTAATTTAACTTCAAAAGCAGCTGATTTTCTAATGCAATCAGTTTACTTCAATGTGGATTTCTCAACAAGGCGTTATGGTTAATAATTATAGTGTAACATCTTATTCTGTGTAAATATCATTACTTATTCATAATTACAGCTAAAGTAGCAAAATACTAACTTACATTATTTTACACTGGAATAATTCAGTAATTTTTAAATTAGTTTTAAACATCATTTATAATTAATGTAAATATGTAGACAGTAACTGATAATTATTTTATTATAATGGCTGAAGAAAATGTATTACTCTCAGAATCAAATAATGTTCATTTTTCCATATATCCTATTTTTTAATCGTATAATGTAATCGTTAATAATTTTTCTTGAATATTTCCTGAACAATGCTAATTTCTGACAAAACTGTATTCTTGTTTAAATTAACATTTAAAAGAAACTATTAACAACAATAAAAAAAGTAAGATGCTCCATAGAAATCCCTGTTATTTGTATCCACTTTTTATGAAAAAACGAATTCAATTTTATGACCATCGATGGTTAGTTATTCAGTACTTATATGAATTATAGTGGCTGATTGAATGTACATAATGTATTCTGTATCATCTGTAATTGCTTTGAGATGTATATTTTCAGTAGCTTCAAATGACTTGCACGAGAGTCTAAAATGGGAATTAAACAAAAGGCAAAGGCCAAAATATTTCAAGTTCAGAGAGGTTTGTTTATTTTACTTTTTTCCCCCAGATCCATCTTTCTATTTGCATAGTTTTTGTTGTTTGAATATTTCATTTGTTTAGTATAGGGATAAAATGGGATATCTGGAAATTTACATATATACATTTTTTTTACAGCCATTCAATAGATATCTGTTGTTTAAACAATCTACAGACATTCACTGTTACATCATTTGCTATAATAAATAACAGTTTCTTGTTTAAAAAAGAAAATTTTAGGAAATTAAAAGACAAATACTTAATGAAAAATGAAATATCAGGTATTTATACATGTGGCAAGACAAATCATTGGTCAAAATCTTCTTCAACTTACGAGCCAGCTTCTTGTTCTTGGCCAAGAGCTTCAAGAAACAATCCCATTGGTGTTCGCTTGAGTCCGACAAATTCCATCTTATTTGTTAACTTGTTTTTCATGTTACGCAAACGCATGGATGCATGGATGAAAACAACTGGAAATAGAAAGCACTTTTTTAGTATTAAAACAAATTCTATCTTTAACTAAACGCTTTAGGATATGAAAATTATGCACCTATATAAGCTTCAAACATTTTCTTCAGTGAATAATGAACTCCATGTTATTGTTATCTAAAATATAAATGCTTCACTTTATTCTTTAGAAAAGAATAATCATGAAAGTTCTTTATGAGTAAAATAAATGAACCAAAGAATTGATTTTGGATCCTTAAATGGGCGAGCAAGTCTCAGCAAAACAATGGAAATGTACTGTAAGTTTCAACGTTTCATTGGCCAATTTGGCAAAGACAAGTTAGAATGGCAAGTATTGGATTTCAACTCAAGGAAAAAGGCAAATCCTCATGGAAAATTAAACTTTATGAAAAATAACGTTTCACACCTATATTTCCCACTATCGTATAATTAATCTTCATACTTCTTCTTTAAGAACTTCTTTATTAACAATATTTCGATCGTAATTCCAATCTTCTTCAGATTATATTTTTGAAACCTTCTTCTTACATTTTCATAAAAAAACACAACTAGCAAGTTTCAAATTCAATATAGATTTAACTTAACAAATACATACATATTATGACAATGTATACGTACAAGGTGTGTCTAAAAAGTTCAGTGAATGTTCGAATATCTCGCATGTAAAAACTGTGGCAAGTTTGAGGATGAGCATGGACAGTCAGGGACATGTGTAGATCATCTCCTAGTGTGGAGTAAGCATAGCCAGAAGTGGGGTGGTGCAGCAGTCATTCGAACGCAATCTGTGAGAGAGGTGGTGTCACACAGCAATGGACCAATGACACTATTAAGTTCTGCTTTAAATTGGGGAAAACGGCAATGGAGAAGCTTGAAATGTTGATCAAAGTGTACGGGAAGGATGTAGTGACCAGAAAATGTTTTTACAACTGGTTTAAACGCTTTTGCAATGGTCAGGAATCGTTGTAAAATCAGCCGCATTCGGGTTGGCCGTGACAAGCAGAACTCCCAACATGATCGAGCATATGCGAAGCATGCTAGCAAGACAACGGTGACTGACTCTGCGAATGTTAGCAGAAGAAATGGGCATTAGCAAAGACACAGTGCGAGTCATCATCCATGAAGAGTTGGGTAAGGTTCACGATTTGTGCCACATCCTGACAGATGATCAAAAAGCAAGACGTTTGGAAGCTTGTGGAGATTTCATTGCCACATGTGACCAGGATCTGGGTTCCATTATTACAGGGGACGAGACTTGGTGTTACCAGTTTGATCCTGAATTGAAGAAGCAATCAATTGAGTGGCAGTCATCTTCTTCACTGCGACCCAAAACAAGCCGCCTACAAAAATACAAGGTCAATACAATGTTGATCAAATTTTTAGACAAAGATGGATTCATCTATAAGGAATTTGTTCTTGCCGGTCAAACCATGACTGCCACATTCTATCTGGAAGTTCTGAAACGTTTGTTGAAGTGCATCCGGCGCATAAGGCGACAGTTTCAAGAATCCGGAAAGTGGATTTTGCTGCACAACAATGCGCCAGAGCACTCTATGATCCTTGTGCATCAGTTCTTGGCTTAGCATGCTGTTACCGTTTTGAATCACCCGCCGTACTCCCCTGATCTTGCTCCTGCTGACTTTTTTTTGTTTCCTTGCCTTAAAGAGGTAATGACGGGATCACGTTTTGCAGACGTCTCGGAGATTCAGGACTGTGTGACATCAGCGCTGAAGTCGATTCCCAAACAAGACTTTTCCAACAGTTTTCAGAAGATTTACGAACGTTGTCAAAAAGTGTGTTGTGTATGATGATGAATACTTCGAAGGCCAATAAAGGTAATTTCTATGTATTTTCTGTTTTGTTGTTTTTCTGCTAATATTCACCGAACATTTTAGACACACCCTGTATATGCTGATTTTGACAATGTACAGTTATATAACAATTATGATCATTTTCTTATTAAAAATTCTTTATCAATTTAGATATTGAAATTTCTTTCTTTTTTTTTCATTTTTCTTGAAATAATTTCACTGAATAATCATTAACATTTTTACCTTATTCTTTATTGATACATTCAAAACTCCTAATTATCATGGCTTTCATTATAAACCATTATGAACAAAGATTTATGGAATAAAAAAATACAGAACTTAAAAACAAAACTAAGCATTAATGAAGACCCATTGAGGTTCATAAATAACTGAATTAGGAATTTTTTCAAATGAAAAGAAAAAGAATCAAAAAAGGAGGAAATGAAAAAATTATAATTAAGTAATCAAAGTGGTGTAATTAAGTATAGATTTAAAAGAAATGTACAATGAAAACAAAGTTAAAATTGTACACCCAATGGGAAAAAATTAATTTACAGTAAGAAAAAGGAGTACACAGAAAATAAAAAACTTAATACTATGGGAGTTGTATATAGATTAAGATGCAGAAATTGCAGAAAAAAATATTATGGCTGGACGGGCAGAACCCTAAGGGAAAGAGTACAAGAACATGTAGCAGCATATAGAAGAAAAAAGCGGAACATTTCAGAATGGGCAGATCATCGTTTGAAAAAAGACCATAATCCGGACCCAACAGCAGACATGTTGTACAAAATCGAAGATGACGCTGAGAGGTTTATAATGGAAGCCATGATAATCAGAAGTTTTGAATGTATCAATAAAGAAAAAAGTAAAAGATAGAAAGAAATTTCAATATCTAAATTGATACAAAATTTAAAATAAGAAAATGGTCAAAATTGTTATATATGTGTACATTGTCAAATCAGCATATACGTAAACAATTGTAATAATAACATGTATATATTTGTTAAGTTAGATATGTGTTGAATTTGAAACTTCTTAGCTGTTGTTTTTTATGAAAATGTAAAAAGGTTTCGAAAATATAGCCTGAAGATCAGAATTACGATGGAAATAATATTAATAAAGTAGTTCTCAAAGAAGAACTTATTCACAAACAATACTGGATGGTTATGATTATACTGATAGTACTACAAGCGATGTAAAGAAGGATCTATCGACGGATCATAATGAAAATTGTGGGTACCTTAATAAGAACATGGAGAAGGAATTTTCGAATAAAAAAATGTTATTGTGCCCCCAGGTGGCATTCGTGCACACAAAAAAAAAAAAAAAAGAAAATACCAAGTTGAGCAAACAACCTTTAATTGAAATCAAGATGTTTTGTGAGCTATTCATTTGCAAAATCTGCTGGAAACATAATATGGCGTGAAACACAGTTGTTAAGCATCTCGGGGAATAGCTGCTATGTTTGTTTTATTCTCACCTTCAGTTCAGCAACATATTAACATTGCCTTGGTAAACTTGGCGCTTCAGGTAATCCCATAACCAAAAATCGCATAGGTCGAGTTGGGTATCACAGTGGCCAAGCATTGGAAAATGCTCAAAAAATTACTGTCCTTACCAAATGTGATATGCAACAATTGCATAGTCATATGTGACTTATAGGATGATGTGCCATCCTGCAAGAACATTACGGAGTCTGAGTAATTTTGTTCTTGTAAAGCCAGAATAATCTTGTGACGGAGAAGATCTGTGCAGCATGGTCCATTCACTAATCGATACACGGCGCCTTGAGGCATGATCTACTCAAAGAAAAATGGTCTGATTATAAAGTTTGCGGTAAATCCACACCATAGAGTTACATAGTTGGAATGAAGGGTCTCGGCAAGCACAACATTCGGACATGTCAAATTCCATATTTAGCAGTTGTGTATATTCGCTTCTTCTTGTAGGGAAAAATGAGCCTCTTCTGTCCATAAGACTTTTGAAGGCGTTTGTTGTCAACTTTTGTTGTCGAGCTGCATTCTCGCCAGAAATTGCAAAAGTGAAGTTGGTGCACTGTTCAGGGTTACATGGTTGCAACTCCAGAACCCTCTGAATTTTATAGGGATACCATTTCATGACAGACCACAGAATTTTATGGACAGTTGACCACGGAACTTGCAGTTATCGGGATACATGGTAGGCACTAACTACGGGTAGCTCCGATGCAACTTGATTTCTGCAACGGTAAGTGTGACATCTACAACAGGCTGCTGGCCTCTAGCCAGAGCTACACCCAACTCGCCTGTTTTTTTCAAATTTGTTTATCATATTCTTCATTCCATTGGCGACAAAGGATTTTTTTCCTTATTTCTTTCAAATGACGACACTGGCGTAATGCAGCGGTGGCATTACTGCTGCTTTGGTAAAAGTTTTTCACTAGCAAAACTAGGTCCTTCTTGCAGATATCATGGTTACTTCTAGCGATTACAGGAAGACATTTCGTATGATTGGCTGAGATGTCATAAGAAATTAGCATGTTCTAACATGATTTTGCACACAATGCCATTTGGTGGCACCTCAAAATAACTAATTTTTTTATTAGTAAATTCTCTTCCCCATGTTAAGGACAGAACCCACCAATTTTCATTGCGATCAGTCCTTCTCTTAGATATAAAGGATTAATTATTAAATAAACATACACATAATTGGAGAATTTAACGTGCATAAGAATGTTAGTAAACAACAATAAATAAGCAGTCTGCTAGCGGGGATTATTTTGCTGCCCTGTTTATTCTTAATTTACATTACAATGTTTTTTTTTAATTGAAGGGCCATTATTTTGTTTATGCTTGTCCTTTGTATATGTTTCTTTTGATACCGCTGAGTTACGAGCATTGGGCGATCAAACTGATGAGATCTAGGAAGATCGGAACAGTGTGTTTTTGATTCCCGGTATGTTATTCTAAAAATAGCTCAGTGAATCTTTAATTGTTGTGCATTTTTATCTTTTATTGTTGTTTACTAACATTCTTATGCTTGTTAAATTTTCTAATTATGAGAATTTCTTTTTTCTTCCCTAGTTAAAACTTATTAGCATCATTTAAAGTCTATCAACTATTAAATTACTGAAACCTAGTGCAACTGACATCGAATATCAAGAAATTAAATATCTTCATTATTTCCAAATTAGTTAAGCTAAATTCTTTCTAAGCAGGGACAGCACAAAAATGTTCTCTCGCTGACAATTCCCTCTGGGGCATCTCTTCCTCACCCTTTCAGTGATTACCACTTTCTGTCGGTCTTTTATAAATAATTACACTTTCCACTTTCTTCTCTCACAAGGTCTAAAGGTCTTATTCATGTTTCATATAACATACCAAGATATTTAAATGAATATTCGGTATTGTTTTGGTTATTTTCAGTATCTTCCCAATGCACTACGAGTTAATCATGGTTTCTGGTGATGACAGGAAATAACAATTAACAGAAAAGTCACATGTGCCCTTTTATGAGGTCTAGTTTCTTATGTAATACATTTCACTTTCCCAACTGTCAAGATACTGTGAAATAAAATAAATTTTATTTTAAGGACTGGGCAAGTATTATGGACATACTATACAGAGAAAATCTAAAAGGCTGACAGCACAACATATGAATGGCAATGTTTCAGGATACATGAATTGCATTAAACTAAATAATGAAGGTTACTAGTTAATTTTAATTAAGAACCGCCATATGTTGCTGCAAATGGAAATGAAAATGAAATCCTCTGGTTTATAATTTCTCTATTCTGTTTGAGTTTATAGTATGCAAATCCACAAAAGCATTATCTTGATAAATAAAAATTTAAGTATATATTCTTCATCCTTCATTTCTTCAGTTAATTAATACAATATACAGAAAACATCTTTCAAATCTCAGACAATATTTCATAGAAGTTTTATCACTCTGCTTTGTCAAGTCTTATTTTAGAATAAATCGTCAACAATAATTAGATTTTTATGTTGTATAATTTGAACATGATAAGACTTTCTTATTGTTAATGATTTATTCTAAAATAAGACTTGAAAAAGCAGAGTGATAAAATTTCTGCAAAACATTGTCGAATACAAAAAGGAGATTTGAAAGATGTTTTCTATATATTGTAAAAATTTAAGTACTCATTCTCCTAACAGCATTTCATATAAAAGAAAAAAAAAAAAAACACTCTTAGTTGATTTCTTTATGTAGTCATTGGGCTTTTTATATGTATTATGTAAATCAATGGGAGCTTCTTCAGAAACCTTTTTTATAAATAAAAGACCCTGTGGACAAGTAAATTTAAGTAAATAATTGCTGTGGAATTAAATGATGTTTCAAATGTGACTACTGTTAAAAAAACCTGAATTTAGCAATCTTCATATTAGTTTCTCTCTAATAATGTCGTTCTAAATCTCCCATTTTGCTTACTTCAACAATATCTTCCAACAACCTTGTAAAAATGTTATAGAAAAATGTTTGCCTAATCAATAATATAATCATAACATAATCTGCCAATGGTTCCCAAGACTCCCTTAATTAAAATTTCATTTTTGATCTTGTTTTTATATTACTTAAGTTTATTATTCTATTATCAGTTCCCTTCCACTTCATGTATTGTGAATTTACTTACTTGTCAATGGAAGGAGGATTCCAAAGAGAAAAACAACAACAGATCCCAACAAGTAAACAATGAAATATCCACCTATAAATAAATAAATAAATAAATAAATAAATAAATAAATAAATAAATAAATAAATAAATAAAATAGTCCATGAAGATTATTAAAAAAAAAAAATCTTTGACGATCACTTATAGGACAGAAACATGAATAACCCTTTTTCCAAAAGATATTCAAATTAGTGTATATCCCCACGTCAACAAGACGGGAGAATAATGTGACGGCTATTAGTTGAGACAGAGCATTTTAAGTATAAGTTTTTTCTGTGTTTAAATATTATTTTTAACTTCTTCATTCATGTTGAGAAATGTCTAACAACTCTTCAGTTCTAATATTTAAAAACAACTACTTTAATACTGAAAACTCCATAATTTATTTGTTTTTTAGTAATGAAGACGTCAAGATTTAAGGTGAAGAATTTATTTGTAACTCTTCAGTTCATCGCTGAGGGAGACCTTCTGCATCTAATGCTCGTCTGGCCTGCACTTGTAGTAGGCTAAAAAAATGAACATTGAAATTTAAATTTTAATCTAGTAGGTAAATTTAATGAGTTATTTTTTTCTCACAGAGGGACTTATAAGAGATATTTAACAATAATTTGAATGTAGTCCCTCTGGACTAATGGATAAGACGTCTGACTTTGGATTAAAAAGTTGCAGGTTCGAGTCCTGTTGCAGATGTTTCATTGTAGAAATTATTTCTATTTTCACAGGAAATTAAAATTATTTCCCAAACACAGAGGAAGTACGTTAGACACAGGCAGATCTGGAAGATCTTATTTCAAACATAAGAATTTTTTTAAAACACGATTATTGAGTATTCTATTTCAATTCGTTTGCTATAATTCATTTCAGAAGAATTCAAACAGAAATTAAAATCTTTTTTGGGGGCATTTGTATTAATCACCGTATATTTGCCTTTGTTTTTAATTACAGAAAGAAATTTTGCATTTGTTTTCATCCAATTAAAGGGACAGGATATTCTAAAGAAGGCAGGATAGGCAAGTTGTAACTCTTCTGCAAAAGAAAAGTAATATGATATACATTTCAGTACGACAGAATAAATTTAGAAGCAAGCCATGTAGGCTTCTGCTCTGGAGTAATTAGGAAACCATCATAATAATCACAACATAACTTTCCTAACAAAATAAAAGAAAAAAAAATAAATGACACAAGTCAGAATTCCCATATCCGCCCACCAGATATTAAAACCAACAACTATGATACCATTTTTCAAGTTCCACAAGCATGGTAAGCACTTAGAATGTCAGAGGAGACGTTAAAAAAGAAAAAGAAAAGATTTATGCATTTGGACTTAATATTAGATATATAATTGATGATCAAATCAAATATATACAAATAGTGCCCTTAACATTCAAACAGAACCCAAAACGTCACACTTACAGTTTTCTCAGACTTGAAAACTGAATGAAATTTAAATAAACTGTGACTTCATTATCGTTAGTGTATTGGGATTTACATATGAGCGAGTACTTCTATTTCTATTGTAGATCTGAAATTGTTCTGTTAATAATATTAGTAAATTAATATTTTTATAAATTACAATATTAAGTTAGAATTTGCTAAGTTTAAATTTGAATTTATGCAATCTTCCAAAACAATGTATATGAACTTGCCTGTTTTAAATTTTCATTTCCTCCCAATGACCCTGTGTAAATATTACTTGAGAAGAGCCATTGCTTAGAGGCACATTGGAAAATTCAAGACTCAAATGTCATGCACTTTTGTCTCCTATAAAATAAACTGATGTTAAATCCAAGCCAATAAGAAGTAATAATGGCACGATGCAACTCCATATCAAGCAGAAAAAGAAAGTTTCAATTGCTTTATGATAAAAGTAATTTACAAGGTTTTTAAACAAATTGGCTAAGATATCGTAAAGTTGTGGGAACCCTACGGTAAATAACATCACTGCAAAACTAACTGCAGTTATTTATTTGAATAATTTCATGAAGATGAAACTTCAATATAATATAATGTTCAAATAATATAATCAACAGACAAATCGTAAATACCTAACATGAAACAATATTTTTTCTTAACAGTTTTGGGTGCATTCTATTGAGTCTGATGTATTAGAAGAAGATATAGTCAATTTTATTAATATATAACAAACTCTGTACTTAGATTCTATAATGAAATTAGATCTGTCTTTAGAAATTAAAAAAAAAAAAAAGAAAAAATATTGAGACAGAAAAATACAGAAGCCAGAACTTAATCTTTAACTTCACTTACCAATAAAAACAAAGACAAGGCTGATGATAGGATGATCCTTCTTAAATTTTATGGCACTTCTTTTAGAATTTGTAATGTAATAAAATAATCCAAAGGCAATTGAAATTGCAAGGAAACCATAGACCATCTTCACGGGATGAATCAGTCTGAAAATAGTAAAAGTTACTCAAAACACGAACATTTATAAAGTATTGATAAATTCATATGCATTCCAAATTTTTGTTATTTTGGCAATACAATTATCGAGCAAAGATTCTATGCGTACAATCAAAATTATCTTTGTAATCTTGCTGACGATGGAGTACTTGACGCCTCTGAAACTGTTCAAGGATCCCCTTTTAATTATTTTTTATTGTTTCTTAAATATATAACTTAAAATGTTTTTAGTGTGTTTATTGAGTATTAACAAAATTAAATATGGAAGCATTTCAATATGGACAGATACGATACCAAAAGGCCTAAATGGTGGATTATTTCTGTTTTTATGCAATGGCCTTTTGGGCAATGCCCTTTTTTTGGAAATGCTAACCCTACCGAGCTAGTCAAAAGGACTTTTGTAGTAAGATTATAAATATCTCGGCCAAAATAAATTAATTCAGCAAAACTCGACCCACCCTTAAGTGTTCATTATGGTACAAATTCCATTTAAAAAACACAGTTTAATAATAAGCTTTCTGATAATTACAGAATACAATAGCAAATAAAAACAAATTAGAAAACTGTCATCGATTTGCAGTGAAAAATAAGATAATACAAAAATAACGTAAGATACTTTAAAAAAACGATTGTCACTTGGCGAATCATGTGACAAGATGTCATAGGGCGTTTCAACATTACTCTGCTAAAAGGTTAAACAATTAAGTGTTATTCCTTAATCGTGGTGTTTGAAAATTGCTCTTAATTTACACTGTTTAAAGATGATAGTAACGATCTTCCAGATGATTAATTCTGACAAATTAATATTTGAACCAAACAGTCTCACTCACCCAACGATTAGAAACACTACAAGTGCAGTTAGAAAGTAGTTGGTTTGATAATACAGAAGATTATTGAGTACACGGTTTCCCCATTTCTCTGCATCCTTCATATTGGGTATCTGGAATCTTGCGGACTCCAATAAAAAGTCATCGAGACTTCGTAATGGAGCAACTTCAACATCTGAATCCAATTTGACCGACATGTTGACTGTTTATTATTTGACTAGTTGTGCCCTCTAGTAGCAGTAACAAAAACTAAAGCTGCTCGCCAGCTGTTCTTCACCCAGAGAAACGAACCCAATGACTCATGTGTAACATCTACACCATATTCTTTTTCTAAAATTCACATCAATATTCCTACCGCTTTTGTCAGTAATAACAAATAAAAATATCTACAAAAATAACTTTTTTATATTAAAAAAAAAACTAAATCCTTTCAATTTTCAGAATCTGATAAAAATTTTCAAAGCTTTTTTTTATTTTGATGGAAGTTTTCTCCCTCGTCTTATTGAGCCAAGCAATATTATAATGTATAATAAATAGAGAACTTCATGAAAAAAGGGTTTAAAAAATATTTAATATATATATATATATGTTTCGCAGTAGTGAACTGCATTTTTGACTTGAAAATGCAGTTCATTACTACGAAACATGCATATATTAAATATTTTTATTAAACCCTTTTTTTTCATGAAGTTCTCTATCTAATATTAATGGGTTTCTTTACAGAATGTTTAATAAATTCCATTCATTGTTAAAAATATCATATCAGGTTTTCGTCAAACCTTTAATAAGCTTCCCGCTGTCAACACCAGATGGAGACAACATGAGAAAAGCGTGGAAAGAAGCTTAAGAAATATGACTTGATATTCAAAATTGCAATTGAAATACATATAAGTTAATGATACTTGCTGTTTTATTAGAAAACTGTTATCAAATCAAATACCTTTAGTATTTGAAAAGAAATTGCGATGATTGTTCCTTCGTTTCGTCTTTTATTTTCTTATTTGGGACCGAACTGCTGTAAATGTAGGAAAGAGCAAAGGATATTTTCTCGACTGAAACCAGGGTAAAATATAAGTCAGTCTTTGCTCAAAGCAAGAAAAGGCTATTTATCAGCTAAATTGTTAATATCTAAGCAACAAAAGTACACTGCTATTATTTTTATTTATTTATTTGCTAAGATTTAACTTACGGCATCGCAGGTTCTGAATGATTGGTGGGTTTGTGGATGTCTTGTGATTGGTTATTTTTAACTTGCATAATTCGTGTTTTCATTCTTGTGTTATTCTAATACAGGATGACTATTATGAAAAATAAGCGTAACGTGCTGTGAAATTAGTAATAAAGGAAAAGAAAATCAGCACCTGAACAAGAGAAAAAGAAGAAATTGCCTTTCTGATTTTAGATTATGGGGAGGAGTTGGGAACGGCCGTTTCGACCTGCAACGGACTCATCAGCCCAACCCTGCCTCACCCTAACCAAATCAGAAAGGCAAGATATTCTTGGTGAGAACCACTGTCAACCTGGCAATGGTCCCACCCACAATCAAAAGCAAAAAAAAGAAAAAAAAAAAGACTACTGCCAGGTTGACAGTGGTTCTCACTAAGAAGATCTTGCCTTTCTGATTTGGTTGGGGTGAGGCAAGGTTGGGCTGATGAGTCCGTTGCAGGACGAAACGGCCGTTCCCAACTCCTCCCCATAATCTAAAATCAGAAAGGCAATTTCTTCTTTTTCTCTTGTTCAGGTGCTGATTTTCTTTTCTTTTCTTACTAATTTCACAGCACGTTAAGCTTATTTTTCATATTAATGAGTTTTCTTTTGAATCTTCTATTCTTTTATTAAAATCCTTTTTGCCTACACGGTTCATAGGAAAAGGTGTTGCTGGCGTCGGATGACGCAGCAATTTATTTTCTTTTTTTTTTCTTGCTTTTTATTGTGGGTGGGACCACTGCCAGGTTGACAGTGGTTCTCACCAAGAAGATCTTGCCTTTCTGTTTTGGTTAGGGTGAGGCAGGGTTGGGCTGATGAGTCCATTGCAGGACGAAACGGCCGTTCCCAACTTCTCCCCATAATCTAAAATCAGAAAGGCAATTTCTTCTTTTTCTCTTGTTCAGGTGCTGATTTTCTTTTCCTTTATTAGGATAACTATTCTTGCTCATAAAATTAGTTATTCAGCTAATCAAGCCCATACTAGATAAAACGCAGTAATATTATATGCTTTTAATTGTATTGTAATTTTATTTTATGATCTTCTAAAACAAAAACATGGAATACTTTTGAAATGTGGTAGTCATCAGTTGGCTAGACTGAAGAATACGGTACTAACCAATCGGAAGCTTCATAAGGATTCAGCACCAACTGGGGCGTTTTACTGCGTTATTGTATAGTTAATTGCCCCTTTCAGCAAGAGGCGGCTTCACCCGGTACCGTAAAGTGCAGTCTTACCCATCAGTTTTTCAAAGCGATAATAAGTAATTCCTTTCCAAATGAAAATATGGAAGGAATTTCCATCTTCCTTGAAATCTTCAACTTCTTCATTATGAATAAGGCTGCCTTTAGGCACAGGTGAAAGGGGCCAGTGGCCCTTTGCATTCAGTCAAAAAAATAAATAAATATTGGCATTCTAGAAAATTAAGAATCACAACATAATATGTACAATTTTTCTGAATTAATATAAACATAAACAGGAATCCTACAATTTATATTTATTTAAGGCCTCAAAAATGCTAGGAATGGCCCTAGTTATGAATCTCTAACCTAAGCAAAAATTCTGCCGATTATGTTCTTCCATGACTTACTAGTTTGTTGATCCTAATCAAATCAATTGGTGGTAAGAGTCTAGTTTAAGGTACCTGGTGTTGGTGCTTTTCTTTTCGCATCGTCAAACATGGCCGTTTTTGAACTATTTTCAGAAACCGGAAGCAGAAGTTGACGTGGGATGTTTCAACTGCCGGAGAAGTTGATTGGATGAAATCTGTTTGGAAGGCTAATGAAACGGAAAAAATTTGAAAGGGCCAAAATTGTTTCAAAATTTACCAATGTATACATCCTCAGCTGAGCAGACCTCACTTTACCTAACCTATAGCTAATTGGAATAAACACTTTGGTCCTTCGGACCTCATTTGGATGAAATTTGTTTCGAAGGCTAATTAATGGGAATAACGATTTGGTCCTTCGGACCTCAAACTTTGAAACGGAAAAAAATTATAAAATACACGAAATTTTGCTTACCTCATGTGACGGTGTCGCTGTTTTGCAGCGGATACACTTCGATAATGCCATTGATGAAATTGGCAAACATGGCCTTGAAATTTCGATGAAATTGTCTCTGCTACATATCTTCAACTAAATATGAGTTGA
The DNA here is from genome assembly GCA_023159025.1 of Thereuonema tuberculata. Lineage (NCBI taxonomy): Eukaryota > Metazoa > Arthropoda > Chilopoda > Scutigeromorpha > Scutigeridae > Thereuonema > Thereuonema tuberculata. Next base: position 46,064,853 of record JAFIDM010004315.1, on the reverse strand, counting down.
ACTGCCAGTCACATTGGCATGTTCCTGGGCTCTGAACTGCCTCTTACATCCATCTCGCATTTTCACAAAAAAGCTAAAATCACACAAACCAGCCTGTAATTTTCCTGTCAATTCTGCCGCCGCATCCGAAGCACCTGCACTGTCCACTGTCATGCTGAAACTGAAACACACGTAGGTAAGTGAATACGTGGATAAACATGATGTCATGTATCCCTGCGCAATATTGTATGCCGGAAGTAGTCACCGAAGCAGTAAAACACCCGTCACCGATGTATCCTTACGAGGGGTACCGTATTCTAGACTCTAGCCCAATTGGTTATTGCATTAGTATATCCAAAAGAAATGATATAGTTATTTGTAAATAATATATTTCAGTTGACACAAACACGATTGTTTTTTAAACATCATTATTGAATATAAGAAAGCAGTTTAATGTGCAGAGGTAATATTGAAAAAAAAGGAACCATCTTCCATCATGCACTAATATAAGCCAACCAATTCATGCATCTAATTTTGCCATTGACAGTGAATGTGGACTATGGGATCCAACAAAACAAATAAAGACAAGAAATTATCTATATTAAGACAGGATTTCTAAAATTATCCTCAACTTTCGGTTACAAAGATCTTGTCATTGAGGGGTAAATCTGGCTGAAGATCCATAACAATGGTGAAACAGCTGTTCCAAATTCCCCATCAATGACAGAATGAGCAGCATGAATTATTTATATTAGTGCATGATGGGAGATTTCCCTTTTTTTCCACCATTATTAAAAACTTTTTATCAGAAATTTCATATTTTGTAAAGTAATTCTTCCATGTTGAATTTCATTATACAGTAAAACTTGCTCAAAGCGGAATCGCATGGGACCAACTTTTCTTTCCACATTGGACAATTTTCCGGATTATGGAAATACTGTAAAATAATTTACATGCAGGACAGTATAAAATAGTATACTGTATTACTGTATAGTACGTATCATTTTTACTTACCTAGGAATTTTTTCTCCACTGCTGGCTGCCATTAATTAGCATGGTAGCAGATCTATGTACAGTAGCAGGTTGATACACTCGTTTTTTGCTTCAATTAAATTTAATCATCACTTTATTAATAACTAGACTACTAACTACAAAATGACTAACTAATACTATACACTTTTTACACAGTATGAGACACTAAGTTTGCACGGATGTGTTAGTTCTTCTTCCACAAATCCAACAGAGACACCTGTTTCCACTGTTTCGTAGCCATGACCTTTTCAATACAGTCTTTAACGCTGTATAATAATTCAAGAAGCCGGGGATTGTTTTTGTCAATCGCGAACTGCATTATGTCACTGATACTCTCAACAGCCTGTTCATGGGTGCGAATTTTTAACGGAACAGATTGTTCTTCACATTCATCATCATCATCTACTTCTTCTTCTTCTTCTTTCTCTTGATTTTTTATTGCCAGTAAATCTGTTGCGGATTCAAAAGTATAGTGTGTGGCAAGATTTTCATCAGTGGAAATGAAATGTTCTGCATCACTAGGCAAATTCTTTTCACGGCAAAGCGCATTTATTGCCACTGAATTTTCACGCGCTTCTATCATAGTGTCAGCACCATCATCTTCTCCAAATCCTGCTTTTTTGAAGCACTTTATTATGGTCTCAACTTTGATTTGTTTTCCAGCCAACCCAATCCAATTTACTGCATCTAAAACTGAAACTGATTTTGCCAAAGTATAGGAACTGTCTGCTATTTCTATGTTTGCTATTAATGATTGCATTAACAAGCGCCTATAGCAAGATTTAAATGTGTAAATTACGCCCATGTCCATAGACTGTAGTATGCTTGTTGTGTTTGGGGGAAAAAAAGCTAACTTGACGTGTGAAAGTTTTAGATTTGGGTGGCACGTGGCATTATCCAGGAACATTATTACCTTCCGCTTTTCTTTTTTCATTTTTGAATTGAATGCATTTAGCCACTCTTCCATTAACGAACTTGTCATCCATGCTTTCTGGTTATTCCGCCAAACAACCGGGAGGTTATTAATGTTCATGTTTTTGAAGCACCTCGGTTTAGCCGATTTTCCTACGACAAGAGGTTTTTCCAGTTCCCCCGCCATATTTGCACACATGAGGACAGTTAACCATTCTTTAGACATTTTCCCGCCAGCACAATTTTCTCCTTTACGAACAAGCGATTTCGACAGTAATGCACGGAAGAATAACCCCCTCTCGTCGGCATTAAATATGTTTCTCGGTTCATAGTCTGAAATCAAACTCTGCAGTTTCGGTTTCCACTGTTGCACTACACTTTGATCCACATCCTTCGATTCGCCGTAAATTTCGTTCCACACGATATTGTGCCTTTTCTTGAAACTATCCAGCCAACCTGATGACGCTTTGAACTGGTTGTTTCCTAGGGAAGAAGCAACAGCTAGGGCTTGGGTTTGAAGCATCGGTCCGGAAATTTGCAGATTTCTTGAACGCGCACTTGTAAACCACTCCCACATTATTTCGTTGATTTCTTCATTTCCTGTTTTTTTAGCCTTCCTCTTCATTTCACCATTTCCTTGTATCCACTCACTCATTACTTTATCTTTATGTTTTAAGGTTTCATAAATTTGAGTCTTACCACACTTAAACTTATTCATTATTTTGCACACTGAAAGTTTATCTTTTTCTTTCGTTTCAATCACTTTCACTTTTTCATTAAGTGACAATGTTACGTATGATTTAGCCATTTCAGAACTTGTCTTTCACTAGTCTGAGACAGTAACTGCTGTTGTACTCGTAAAAGAGACTGACTGGATTTCTAAAACTTTTTTCTTAAGCAAAGAAACGAACTCGAACAGTTCCTGTTGTTTTATGGTTTGTCTTTTGTCTCCTCTGTTGAGGGTAGAGGGAGTAGTTTGCCACGGGGTATATTCAGCGCAAACAGTTTCTCATGCCCGCTAACATTGTTTTTGACGCGGCTAGTTTGAGAAACAAGAACAGCGAGATTTTGTACCGTGAGTTTGAAAATAAACATACAATACTGCATTAAAAATACATTTATTATTTTCCGTTTTATAGAAGTAATTTTCATACTTTTTATAGGAATATCTTTCCGTTTCCACGTTGGACAAAATCCGTTTTATACAAAATAATTTACATTAAATTCATATTATTTTCGTCGGGACCATTAAATTTGTTCGCATTGGACAGATTTCCGCCTTATTCACGGTCCGCTTTGAGCAAGTTTTACTGTATATGTAACTTCATCTTACAAATATGTATATTATCTAAGAAATAATTCTTCTAGTTTTACTTGCATATTCATCGTAATCCATTACATACTGTTTGTTGATAAGGGATGTATGAGTTATCACTTGACAGTAATCAATCTGAATCTTTTGTTTCTGGATACGTTACTGTGTTCCCTTTCATTCACTTACCTGGAAATTTAAAATAAAAAAAAATTAACTTAAACAAGAAATTTAGAAGATATTGTCAGATTTTTTTTATTAAATGAATTACTTACAGGCTTCTGAAAGACGCCTTATATCCCCGGTTTGTCTGTCTGTCTGTGGACACATATCCCACAATGCTTCGCAGCGGTTTCTGTTAGCTCAGTTGGTTAGAGCGTCGTGCTAATAACGTGAAGGTCGTGGGTTCGATTCCCTCATGGGCCATTCTTATTCTTCAATTTTTTCTCCCCATTTTAAATCTTTTCACAGTTTCTCAACTTATGACATTATGAGATATTGGTTATGTAATCCTTTAGAATTGGGATTTTGATAACTACTTTATTTTCTCTAAAATTCATATCACGTTGTTTAAAGTAGATACTTAGGAAGCAACTGTTTTAGGATTTCTTGAATGTTGTAGGTGGCCTGTTAGCTCAGTTGGGTAGAGCATAGTGCTAATAATGCGAAGGTCGTGGGTTCGATCCCCTCATGGCAATTCTTATTCCTCATTATTTTCTCTCATTATTTTTCTCATCATTTTAAATCTTTTCACAGTTTCTCAACTTAAGTTTTTTTTTTTTAATCATTATTAGGAATTCAGTGTATTAACAAGGTTTGAGTTAAGAATGACAGTTATTCCATATAAATAGGGGTGGGTAAGATAGCATGGGGTCACAAAGAGACTTGCGCACGCATTTTCTAGACCACCCCGGCGCAGTCTATTCTAAAGTAAAGGTGACTCAGAAGCCGTTGCAAAGCACTGTGATTGGTTTACTAATCGCTATCCTACCTTGTTTATTTGTAGGTATTGGAATCATAGTAAGTCTATTACTGAAGGGCCAGACAAAACCACTGTAACTGTTTTGAATCAAGAAATGGATGCATTAATGATCAACAGTTTTAGCCAAATAGGATTCCGTCTCAACAATGGACTTATGGTATTAGGACCAATGGCTATTTTCCCTAAATCTGTATTATCTTGGAATGTAAGAAACCATTTCCTTTTCTTAATTCTATTTATTTTCAGTATTTCTAGAACAACGCTATTTTTAAGCATTGAATATACAATTCATGTATGTTACGCACATAAAAATCAGATCTTAATTATTAAAAATATTAATAATTTTAGAATCCTGTATACATATTAAGATGTACTGCATGACAAAGCTGATGGGCTACCCAAGAATTCTCAATTTCATATGTAACTTCATTTGATCCTTTAAAGCTGCATTTTTGCATGTTTCTAATGTCTAATGGGATGGCTTACGATCTTGGATATGTGTGTACATTGTTGTGCTGTGCAGGAAACAAAGGTACAGTGAGACATTGTATTGGCAAGTTGAACATTAAAGGAAAGATCCTTGATATTTATTAAATGTCTCATCTTATAATATCAGATGGTTATAATTAAACAGACAGCACTTGAGTGTTATAGAGAAGGATCTACTTGACAGATCACAGTGAGTATTGGTGGATATCTTAATAACAACATGAGGAAGAGAATTTGTGAATTAAAAAATTGGTTATTTTGAGTGCTATCAGTTAGCGTTGGTGCACCAAAAAAACCGATGTTAGAACATGTTAATTTCTCATGACTTTGCAGCCAATGACATGATGTCTTCCTGTAATCTTTAAAAATAACCATGGATATCTGCAAGAAGGACTGAGCTTTCTAGTGAACTTTTATTGAACAGCAGTAATGCTTCCAACGCATTATGTCGATATCATCGTTTCAAAGAAATAAGGAAAGGACCTTTGTGGCTAAATGGATTAAGAGGATAAAAAAATTCAAACAAACAGGCAAGTTGGGTGTAGCTCTTGGTAAAGACTGGTGGTCTATTGCAAAAATTCAGTTGCATTTGGAGCTATCTGTAGTTAGTGCCAGATATGTATCCCAATAACTGCAAGTTCCATATTAACTGTCTATGGCCCATCCTGAAATGATATCCTTACAAAATTCAGAGGGTGCAAGAGCTGCAACCTCGTGACCCTGTGCCGACATTGTGCCGACTTCGCTTTGCGGTTTCTGGTGAGGATTCAGCTCAACAACATGGCCTTCAAAATTATGGAACAATGCGGCTGATTTTTCCCTACAACGAACAATTAAAATGCACAACTGCCCAATATGGGGTATGACATGTTCGAATGCTGTGCTTGCTGAGCCCCTACATTCCCACTACGTAACTGTATGGTGCTTGTTTACCACAAACTTTATAATCAGACCATTTTTCTTTAAGGAAAAAGCACCTCCTTAAAGCACGCCTCAAAGCACCTTTGTTGATGAGTGAATGAACCACATTACACAGATCTTCTCTGCCTCAAGATTTTCCAATTTTGCAAGAACATAATTGCTTAGACTCCGACCTTCATGCAGGCTCAGACTCCACCCAATATTTCACGTACGCTAAGCAATTGTTGCGTTGCCTATTTGGTGAGGAGAGTAATTTCTTGAACATTTTTTAATGGGTGGCCACCATGATCCCTCGACCTCAATCCATGCAATTTTTGGTTATGGAGATATTTGAAAAGCCAAGTTTCCCAAAGCAATGTTGAATCAGTTGCTGAAGTGAAGACAAGAATAATACAACATATAGCAGCTATTCACAAGGACATGCTTCACGCAACGATGGACCATGTCGTATTATGTTTCCATAACTTTTTTCAGACAAATAGTTCGCATATTGAGCATCTTGATTACAATTAAAGGTTATATTTGGGCAACTTGGTATTTTCTTTCTTTTTTTTTTGGCAATAATACCACCTAGTGCCCCTCAAAATAACTATATTTTTTATTTGCAAATTCTCTTCCCCATGTTCTTATTAAGATATCCACCATTTTTCTTTGTGATCTGTCAAGTATCTTTTGAGTACTGTCAGTTTAGTTATAACTACTTGATATATGCTAAAGGTTCTTGATATTGAATCAGTCTGGAGACTCAACTGTCTTGGAGATATTGTTGTGCTATGTGTATAATTTCAACTTCAGAGAACTTATTTTCCTTGACATTTTCCATTAGATGTGACAGGTGAGCAGAGCATTGCAAGTACTCTATTACATATCTGGCAGAAACTTGGTGATACCAAACAAATAGGATATGGGTCAAGATTAACAGAACAGTGCAATATAGAAACCTGCAACATATATTCTTAGATTCTAGTATATAAATCACTTTATACAGCCATTTACAATAGCTGTAGCATGTGGCATTCACCATTTCATTTCTTCAGAATTTCAGCCAAAGAGAAATTATTTTACTTATTTCCTTCTCATACTCCTTTGTTTTGTTTTTTGTTTTTTTTCTTTTTTGTAATTTTTCACATAGTACTCTTTAAAAACTGTTCTGTTTGTGAATTCCTTCCCCCCCCCCCCCCACTTTTTTTTTTCTTCAACCTCTGCCTTAAGCTAATTTACAGATATAATTAAATTATCAACATGAAGAAAATCCTAAAGGAATTATTAGCTTACATTCATTGTTAAAAAAATTAGTACACTCAGAGCAAATGATCGAGAATGTCAAAACTCAGTTTACAGCACCATCACAGCCAGTTGGGCTGAGATTGCCCACTAAGAACAGCCAACAGGAGATTTATTATGGCTGCTGCTCCTGTTATTATGTGAACAGCCGTCATTTGAGCTCTGTGTACATTGTAATCAGTGAGGCTGAGGATTCAGGTCTTTGAATCCCCTCAACATGCCTTGACGATGCATTCAACTCAGTTTTGGACAAATGATTGAGTTTGAGGGAAGTCGTATCCTTGGTCTGTGGGAGGCAGGCTGGTTGTTCCATCGAATTGGCCACCACCTGGATCTTTCTGACTGTAGTGTGATGGTGTTGGGAGCAGTGAAGACATTAAGGAATGCACTTATGCAGGTAAGACACTCGGAGACCTAGGCAGACTACCAGAAGAGAGGTTTGTGTCATTATCGGACAGGGACCCTTTGGATCAATTCATGCCCAGAAACATAGCGGATTCACTAACCCCCCCCCCCCTATCTCTATCCGCATGATTGCGAGGCGAGTTGCAGAACAAGACTTGCATTTTCGGTGCCCATTACGCTGTCTGTCATTCCACACCACCATTGGGGATTTTGTTTGCATTGCTGTAGTAAGCAGGTTGCTTGGATGGCTGTTGACTGGCAGCGAATCATGCTTTGATGAATCCAGGTTTTGTCTAGACACGAATAACCACCGTACTCGAGTATGGGGAATGCCCAATCTAGACTTTATTGTTAAGCGACACACCACCAGGAATGGTGGCATCAAGGTGTAAGGAGGATACCTATAATTCTCGGTCTTGTTCAGTGGTATGTTCATGAGATTCTGTGGCCTCATGTGCTTCCCTTCATTGAGAGTCTACAGTCATCCTTTTTCCAACAAGATAATGCCCACTCACAGGTTTCCCTAGACTGCCTTTCTCCAGTCGACACTTCCTTGGCCCACCAGGTCTCCAAACTTGTCTCCCATTGAACATGTGTGGGATCAGCTGAGATGGCAGCTTCATCCATCATTGGGTATGAGCGATCTTGAGCAGCAGTTGCAGCAAGTATGAAAGAATCTTCCGAAGGATAGTAATTAATCCATTTTTATTTTTTTTCCAAATGGAAAAATTCATTGAAGTTACTTAAATCGATCTAACCAAGATGACAATTTGCATTCATCTCTGTTAAAAAGTTATTATGGCTTGCAGCTCTCTATAATATTCTTATGTTGCTAATGATCATGGTCTCAAACTGTTGGTTTTTGATTTACACTTGTAGATGTTACAGCATCCATTAGCATATTGTGCATTCTTCTTAATTTTAAATTGATGATCTTAAGCGTACTTGATCCTTGTTTTGTAATTGCAATTCATTATTACTGAGTTATGATGGTTCCATTCATACTTTAATTTTTTTTTAATTGGATGGCAATAAAAAAAAAATATATATATATACATATTTTTGTAACTACTTGCTATTAGTTTATTTAATTTTTCATACAATGGATGTCAAGATGGTTTGCAATTTAAGAATTTTTAGTGACTTGATCCTACAGCCTTCAACATTCAATCTATATTTGACATCCTGTTCAATTCCTGCTATAGTTGAAGATTTGATCTTCAGGCAGTGTCAGATTTTCATGATCACACCGTTACATTGATGTCTGTTTGTTCCTATATCAAATGCTAAAAAAAAAAAAAAATTTTTTTTTTTTTTTTTTTTTTCTTATCAGTTTTTTTTCAAAAAAGCAATTGATCGTCCAAACATTGGCTGTGTCAAGTCAGTGGTTTGTTTACACTACACTGAAACTAACCATTTATTTTTCTGACTGCTTCATATCAAAAGGTTTTGCAAGATGTATGATTTACAGCAATAAAATGACCTACAGCCTAAAATATCTGCAGCAGATAATAATAGTTCTTTCTTTTTTTCCAGATTATTATGTTTCCGACCAACTTTTTTTAACTTTCTTTACATTTATTTCATATTGTAGGTTCAGTCTTTGGAAGATGTCAATGAAGATTCGTTATCCTTGTTTTATATGCTAGAACCCAAACTAGGTAAAAAAGTTTACTGTAATTGATAGAATTTTCTGCATCATAATACTATGAACAATTTGACTAAATTTTCATGAAATCTTTCATGTGAGCCAAAATAGAATTGATTTTTTAAAATTTAAATTTGAACTGTTTAGATCTATTCTTTGTGCTTTATGTTGAATTTTTAAATGTTACATAAAAGTTCCTATAATTTTTAGACTGATGATCTAAAAGGGAGAATTTATTTAAATTTCTAATAAGTCATTTTACCATAAGTCTAATTCTTTTACATTATAAATGACAGTTTCAAATAGGGCATTAAGTGAGCAAAAATACTCTATACCAGGTTTAAAATAGTCGGCCTGATTCCTCCATTTTGATTTGATTTCTTCTACATCAAATTATTAAATTATAAAAGAAAAATTATCACAATAAAATTTTGCCTTTAGACAGAAAGACTTTAATTTTCTAATTTTTGATTATAAACTTTCAACACAAATTGCATCTCTTGTTAGAGAGGGCAAACTTGTGGCTTAGTGCATTTATATGTGCTAAATCACAATGTATTCATTACATGCCGTTGCCTATACAGTGCTAGAGATTCTGTTGTAGGCCAATATATAGATTATTAAGTAATCTATAAATTACAGAATCAAGCTATTTATAATAAAGCTGCTATCATTACATACAGTATAATAGACGAAAGTAATTTTGAACCAAGATATAAATACAAATTGAAAATTTTCTTCCTTCTAGCTGTGAAATATCTTTATGCTCAGTTTCCTATCCAATTTGAGAATCTCTACTCTATTTGTATTCAAGATTTCGAACCTGTCACACAACTAAAGATTAAGACAAACAGTTTATGAAATTTGTGAAAAAAGAGAATTAAAATGCACATAAAATAAACAAAGGTTCTTGTACCTTGAGCTATCATTGTGGAAATCTGGGACAACTGTTTCAGCCTTATTAGGCTTCATCAGCCAGGTTTACCCTTGATAATAACACTTTATGTGCATTTTTATTTTTTATTTTTTTTCACAAATTATCACAGGCCTGCGATGAAAAAAATACAAGGGAACTGATACCTGAACTTTATGTATTTTTTGGTGCTGATATTAAAAAAAGTTATGAAAAATTTCTATCACGTCACGTTTTCTTGAAAAATTCAATTTTACTTGGATTTTTATGAACATTTACCATAAAAAAAATTTTTCAGCGTTGAATTTCTTCCCTCCCTGCCTGACCAACATTCTACAGTGGTGAAACCTACTGAATACCCCTTTGTGACACCTCCCTGTCTCAATCTCTCTCTACCAATAGCGTCGCGTGAATCCTTACCTCAGATCCTTATCTTGGTTTGCTAAGCAAGCATAATTGACAATCGCCTTCTATTTTTTCGAGCTGGAAAGTTTTAAGTTTGTCTCAATTTTTCTTTCATGTGTAGTGTCGTGCGTGCGCTGATACAGTGACAAGTGGAAACTTCATCACAGAAACAATTTTAACGGTTGCTTTTCTCTGTGCGTTTCGTGAAAATATGGCTTCAAGTTCGAAACGTTGTGAAAATTTGCCAGATGACTTTTGTTACATATGCGGCGAATATAGTGTTATTAAAAATTGCATGAGGAGCATTACAGACTATGTAAGACAACTTTATCTTGCGTATTTTGGCATGAAATCGTGGGCTCCTCATAAAGTTTGTATGCAGTGTCTCAATGATCATACACTCATGGCTCAAAGGAAAGAAGACTGCTTTAGATTTGGAATTTATAGGACATAGAGGAAGCCGAAAAACCACTCTGATGATTGTTACTGTTGTTCCTGCCATGTCCATGGGTATAACCGCAGAAATCAAAAGCTAATCTGTTATCCTGATAACATTCCATTGGCCATATACCCCGTTCCTCATGAACCTGATGTGCCAGTGCGTTTGCCTCCAACTGAATTGCCAGTCATCTCTTCAGTCTTCAGACTCGGAATATCCAGAAGGTTCCAATATCGAATATAAGCCCTCTGGAGGCGATTCACCTCAGCCCTTCTCTCAGGTTGAAAATGATCTGACTAGAGATCTGGGCCTTTCGAAACAGGCAGCTGAATTGTTGGGCTTCAGATTGAAAGAAAAAAACTTATTGGCCAAAGGAACGTCTTTTTATTGGTACAGGAATCGAGAAAAGGAATTTGTTAAGTACTTTGAGGAAGAGGAGAACCTGGTCTATTGTTCTGATGTTCCCGGATTGATGAGCAAATTTAATTTCACCTACAATAAAGATGAATGGAGGCTGCTTATAGATTCATCGAAAAGGAGCCTTAAAGCTGTCCTTCTTCATCACGGAAGCCAGTATGCATCTGTACCAGTTGGACACTCGGTGCATTTAAAAGAACGCTTTGAAAACCTGGCTGTCGTCCACAACAAAATAAAATATGCCGACCACGGTTGGACCATTTGCGGTGATTTGAAAGTTATCTCCTTGCTTCTTGGTCAACAAGGCAGATATACAAAGTTCGCATGTTCATTTGTGAGTGGGACAGCCGTAATAAGACTCAACATTAGGTTAAAAAAGAATGGCCAAAAAGACAAAATCTTGAACCATGCACCAAGAATGTTATTCGGAACAAAATAGTTGAGCCAAAAAAAGTATTGTTACCCCTCTGCATATAAAATTAGGTGTCATGAAGCAGTTTGTGAAGGCTATTCCAAAAGATCGCGATTGTTTCAAATACCTGTGCAAAAAGTTTCCAGGTTTATCTGAAGCCAAGTTGAAAAGAGGGAATCTTTGTTGGTCCAAATATCCGCAAGCTCATGAAGGATAAAGAATTTGCGACTAGCAAGACAAAGGAAAAAGAAGCTTGGGTTGCCTTCAAAGATGTCGTCAATAACTTTCTGGGTAATTACAAGGATCCTGACTATAAATCAATTGTTATGAATATGCTGGACAAATTTTAAGCGTTGGGTTGCTCCATGAGTGTCAAAATACATTTCCTTCACTCACATGTGGACTTTTCCCCCCACTATTTAGGAAGAGTCAGCGAAGAACAGGGCGAAAGGTTCCACCAAGACATAAAAGATATGGAGCTCGAATATCAAGGAAGATGGGACAAGAACATGCTCACCGAGTACTGTTGGATGTTAAGACGAGATAGGCCTGAAATTGAACATAAAAGAACGTCAAAAAGAAGTTTCAAAGGAAAAAGAATACGTACTTAAATAGAAACTTTTTTTTTTTTTTGTTTTTGTTTTTTACTCAGTTTAAAGCTTGTTTATTATGTACATATACATAATATTTGCTCCTCTTGTTCAATCGTCTATTTTATGTAAGTTACCTTAAAAAACCAAATTAAAATAGTATGTTGGTGATTTTCTTCTAGAAACTGCACCATAATTTGATTTAAACCTATAAAAATTAATCGATGGCTGAAAAATCAATTTGCCTCAACAAGAATAGATTATAATCGATTATTTTACATGAATTTTAATAGATAAAAACCACTGTTACCAGATATACATGCCAAATTGTTCGAGAGAATTCCTTTTCAAATAGAATTTTAGCAAAAATATCGATATCGATTTGATAAAAAATCCAGACGTGATGGAAAAATATGGAGGTCATTTTCGAAATCAGCACACCAAATAACATAAAAATCAGCGACAACTTCTCTTGTATTTTCCAAAAACTTCAATTTCGCAGGCCTGTGTTATTAACATAAACGTTAATTTATTTTCTTCGCAAACAGTTTATGTGTATTATATCTTCTACTTTTTGCTTGCTTCATTTTTTTGCCTGCTGTTTGCAATAATGTACTTCTATACTTAAGTGGACATTCTTAAATTAGGTGAATAAGTAACTATTTAAAACTGATTTAAATATCTCTTGACTTTCATTATGAATTTCAAGACAGAAATCCATGATTCTATCATCTACTACAAATAACAACTATATTTTTAAAATGTTCAGTCGCTAAACTCATGATTTAAATAAAGAATTGTAAAACTTGCTGTGTAAGTTTACAAAATATTATAGTTATTCTAATAAAACTTATTACTTGAAATTTCTTCAAGTACAAATTATTATTACTGGTACAATGATGTGGTCTCTTTTCTAATTAAACTAGAGCTTCCATAGAAATAAAATACTTTAACAGATATTTAATTTAAAAAGCCACTGTTAATAAGGAATTTTCTTAACAAAAAAAAAAAATCATATGCATTAAGTTAAAAAAAATAATAAGAAAAAACTATAATTATTAAAAGTTTGTAACTTTTTTTGTTTTTTGTAGATATTCTTATAATTGGTACTGATGATTCTAGCAAAATGGTTTCAACATCAATAAGAAAATTCATTCATTCAAAAAAGATTGGGTTAGAAGTCTTACCAACTGTAAGTCTTGACTTTAAAATGAAAACTTTTTTGATATTTTTTTCAGCTTATCCTGCAGAAATTGGGAATTATTTCTGAATGCATGCACAGATGAATTGTTTGGTCTATAAGCTATGTTAAATAAGGAAATGCAATGAAGATTTTAGAGATATTTTGGACATTGTAAATCCTTTTGTGCTTTGTATTTTTCAGATGGGCCAAGGATTATTTCTATCAGTGGTCAGTGATACTGATGGCTGTTTATCTGTGTGAATTGAAAAGAACAACTTCTTTAATTTTCCTAAATTAGGATTCATTGTCTTTTTAGTTTAATGCTTGTGACATATTTTTCTTCAAAAAATGATTATACGATGATAGCCAGAATGTTAGATTTTTATTTTTTGTCATTTAATTGATTTTAATCTTTTATTGATAAATGAGCAAATTTGGTCTTATTTAATATTAGTTGTAAAACTTATTGTTCACATATAATAAACTAAAATTTTAGTTGCTAACATGAAAGAAGTTCCAACATTGACAACTCTCTTCTGTATCTTTATTAGTGTATTTTCCAAAGGAAAAATAGCTATTGCAGAACAGATGATCCCAACCTTGTGGAAAGCACTGCATAGGGGGTCCCTCTCCCTTATCTGAACAGATGAGCGCGGGACCTTGTGATAAGCATTGATCAGGGGTCCTAGATCACGAATTTATATGCCATTCAAATTCTTCTTCCCATGATATTTATATACACAGAAGCTCGGTTATAACGCGATCTTTCGGATCCAAGATCTCGAAGATTGCGATATAACAGCGATATAACCAAACTTTTATTACTTCGCGACGTCAAATGTCGTATATCGCACCCTATTATCGCCCACACGATTCCAAATCGATTTAAAATGGTCATTTTACGATTACCTACATCATTCAGAGCTATGTGACAGAATTTTATATTTATAAATACATAAATCTTTACCTTTTCAACACTTTGATGGGTTATATTAGCCAAAATCGATTTGCCGCCGCCATCTTGGCATCTTGTACAAACGACGAGTCACGTGGATCGAAACTAGGTATTCATACGCCTATTAGATTACATGGGCCTCTTTTCTGGTTGTCATTGGCAGAAAAAATAGATCTCGATATTCATTTTGGTTAAACGAAAAAGTCCGCGATTCTGGTATTTTTTTTAAAATTTATTGTATTTGACGCATTTTCGTGATATTAGGGTGGGTAACGAGTCTCAATTACTATAAATAATAAGGAAACAAGCATATTAATTTACACCTTTGATTTGATTTTAGGCGTAAAAACGGTAAATTTTGCAATTTTACAATTATACACCTTTTCCAAAATAGAAGGAGTCCAAGACCAAATCGCGTTATATCCGAATTCGCAGTATAAACAACCGCATTATAACCGAGCTTCAGTGTATTTCCACTTTTTGACGATTTTTCCTATCTTCAAAACTTCTCATTGTTTTTAGAGCTTTTACCACAAACTTTTTTAAGTTTTTACAGCATTTGGTTTAACTACAAATAAGTAACAGAAATGTCAAAATTTGTTTACGGATTTTTAGGGGCGGGCATGATCTCAAAGTTGTGATGTGGATAACTGCCATAAATTTTGAGATTTTGAGCTAAAACTTTTATGGGTGCTAGATATCCATAAGAACTCAACTGGTATTACATTTCAACCAAATCAGATCACCCGTTTCAAAATGATAACTGATAGAGATTTCCAATTTTTGACTTTTTTCCTGTCTTCAAACTCTTTCCTCACATTTTAGAGCTTTTAGGGCATTGGTTTAACTATAGATAAGTAATAAAAAAGTTGACACCTGTTCACAGATTTTTAGGGGGCAGGGCTTAGAAGTCAGATGTGACCTCAAAGTTGTGACATGGATAGCTGCTGTAAATTTTGAGCTTTTCAGCTAAAACTTTTATGGGTATTAGATACCGTTAAGGACTCGAATGGTATTATCAATCACTATTCACAAATCTCAAGGTGGTTCACCTTGGGGAAATACACTTACCACAGTGGATGCACGGCAGAGATATAATTAAGTTGAGGTATTCAGCAATTTTACTACAATCTTACTCCAATAAAGATCTCTACATTTATTTTTATCTTAAATTCTACAGATAGTTTCTCTGAGACTTATAAATGTATCTTAACAACCTGAGATATTTGATGTGCTTGGATTCAAATGTGTTAAACAAGTTATGTGGAATGTTTCTTTAAGTACAGAATCATTACAAAAAAATTAGAAAATGAGAAGCATAAATATATTTAATATTTGTGCTGTCTGACATTTATTGATAAGCTTTTAATTATTTCAGAAAATAAGTAAATGTTAATATGCCAAATTTTTCTTTTTTCGAAACGATCTTTCTTCTTTCCATTTCGAATATTTTAGACAAATATAGACTCTTCTACACATCACATTAGTATTTAAAATATTTATTAAATAATAAATACAAAAGACAAATTTTCAGGAAGCATGTATAACTAATTAATTAGTAATTATTGTTAATAATTTGACTTCCTTTTATACTAAATTATTATTGTAACAATTAATTTTGTTGATATTCTATGCCTTTTATTTTATTATGCTGCTCAAACCCATTCTTAGTTTGCTTGTTACTTTATTCTAATTTTTGACTTCAAAAAAGGAAGATTTATACTTCCTGAAAATTTGTCTTTTGTATTTAGTATTTAATAAATATTTTAAATACTCATGTGATGTGTAGAAGAGTCTATATTTGTCTAAAATGTTAATATGGCTAATTTTCCATGAATGTAATTTTGAATTTTCTGCTTATAGTGCAGAAGTAATAATATTCAACAAAGGGTTTGTGTGGATTATGAGTCCATGAAGAGGACAAAGCGGCCATCTCACACTCCCACTGTTGATAGTTCAGAGGCGAAATCTTTTGTTTACCTTTGGTGCCTTCTTGTTTCTTGTTTAATAATATTCATATTTATTTTAAATTATGTAATCATTAGTGGCACTGTCTCCATACTTTAAAACAATTTTAAAACTTAGAGGCAATAGGTGATGACTGAAGGGATATCCTTACTAAGTTACAAGTCAAATTACAATGATCAAAATCAAAACAGCTCTGTAATAGCATTCTTGCTTTTATTTACAGAATGTATTATGTTTACTAGAACACCAAGTGAATATTGTCACATTTTGTTAGTATTCATCAATTTACAAATATCGTTATTTTAGTTCAGTCAGAGCATCATTTATTCCTGTTGTATGTTGATACCAAGAGATTTTATGTTTTTTCCTTTCTTTGTTGCCAAAATCTTGTTTAATAGCAATTTTCATCAATCAAATTTCTTTCAACTTTCAGAATTCATAAGAACTTTCCTGATTATTTTTCCTCTAAATTACCTTAGAAGCAGGTTATAAATCACTTGTTCAGGTATATTAGATAACATTGTATCTAGAGCATAAGATGCAGAAACCTTGACTGCAGTTTTATTGCACAAAACGTTTAAAAGGTATTATCAAAATTAAATCAGGAAATTTTATATTTCCAAAATGTGACACAATGGATATTTTTGTTTTGTTTTTGTTTATTAACCCGAGTTCATATAGCTAAGCAAAATCAAACACAGATCAGTTAAATTTAATTAAGATTTATATTTATTCTTTCATGTTTAATGCAGCATTCGTACATGTTCATAGAAATCACATCTTCTGCTATAACAAATTACATAAATACAAATTGGAAATATAACTTGATATGTTGCATTTAACACATTAAAGGTTTAAAAGTAGTAAATTCACCTTCATTGCTTACACATATTTCAAAGCTTTTTATTTTACATCCAAAAATCTTCCAAAAATTTGGGAATTTTGGCTTTCTATTAAATAAATTAACTGAAGAAATTGTTTAATTAACAAAGTATTTTTTACTTTTTATTTATTTAATTGTAAACCTTAAGTCATTACTTAAATTTTGTTATCGGTCCAGTTCCAAACATAATGAGTATTATTTTATTTTTCTAAAGCTTTTTTTTTTTTTTTTTTTTAAATGAAGACAAATCAAATTGCAGAGTAATAGCAGTTTAGTCAATATTTTTTTAAAACTATGTAAGGAGTATTTTGGATAATTAATTTTTCAGCGTATATAGGAAATGATACTGTTCCCTCTCTTTCCCAAGTTCTCTTTAATGCACGACTTCTCTCTCAGCTTCTTTCTTCAATATTTGTTTACATAATCATTTTTCGAAAACATTTTCTCTTAAAGTCTTTTAGAAAAAAAATTGTAGTTTGAACTGAATTTCACATCAACAGTTTTAAGAGATTTTTAATTTTTCTAGTGATAATTTTCCATTTATTTTCTTACGATATTTCCTTAGTTCGTTTATTTATTTTATTTTTTGTTGTGTTTCATAGGAGCAAGCATGTTCAACCTTTAATTTTCTCAATTCTGAAAGACGTTATGTGGCAGCTGCGATGATTCCACCAGTAACACTACAAGTTATGGAAGATGATGTAGTTCTTACCAAAGCTCGCTATAAGAAGATTTACGAAACTGACGATTTGCTAGATAATTTATAAATTTTTAGTTAATTTTATTTTAAAATCTATTTCATTATAGTTTTACTTAATTTGGTATTTTTGCTGTTAATGTAAATATTCTGCTTTCTGAATAAACCATTTCTTGTTGAATTATTAGACACAAATCATTTAACCCAAAACTAAAATTAAATTTTTAAAATAAAATAATAATATAAAATTTAAAAATATTCATAATTGTAGTTGATTAACTCTTCTGTATGAAAAAATGCAAAGCTTTAAAGTTTTTAATACTAAATTAATTATAGTACAGTAGAGCCCCGATTATCTGCGGAATTGGGTGGCAAGGGTTCGGCGGATAGTAAAAATCGCGGATAACTAGAAAAAAGACTAAAAATGAGATGTAAATATGAAAAAAAAATATTTCAGCATAAAAGCTACGTTTTATTATACTAAAAACATATTATGCAAAACTTTTAAACTATGTACAGTACAGCAGAAACCTTTTTGCAGAGCAAGAGCCTGCTACTCATCCATAAATTCCGAGAAGGCCTATAGGATTATGATGCACAATAAACCTGTCAGTAATTTTGAACCTTCACACTGTAGGGTCTATTGTATTTTCCCTGTTGTTGGCTTGGATTAAATTGGTTTTTTTGAGGTTCGTAATTAAAAAAAATTTTCGCGACACTCGTGGATAATCGGGGCTCTACTGTACATTAAAACACTTTACTAATCTGATGGAAATAAAATGATTTCAAAATTCAGATGATTCAGAAATGCTGGGTTCATCAATTTTAATAATTACTTTCCGAGAAGGGATTTAAAGTTCCCATCATATTCTAATTTGCTTGAATTGCAATTGCACTTTTTTTATTTCAGCTAAAGCCCACAATAACTCTGGTATTTTTAATTTATAAAAAAAGTAATTAAATAAGTACTGAAAAGTATTTTAAAATCCAACAAATGCTTTCAAATTTTCAATATCACATAATATTTTCGTGAGTTTTTGAACCAAGATAAAACTAAAAAGTAAATTTTATTTTTAAGGGAAAAAACTAGACATGATATTTAGAATGATGTAGTACTACTGTGTTATCAATTATCACAAGGGCAAATTTTTCAGTCTTTAAATACAATATTGAAATCATCCTGTAAAATAATCTCTCGACTTCCTTGAACCCTTTACCATTGCCTTCTTTTTCTGTGAACCTAATAAAGGCAAACAGAGATTTTATTTTTGTGGGATCAAGTTAGGGATTGATCAGCCAAACCAAAAAAAAAAAAAATTCATTTCTAAAATTGGGGAAGGAGGGGGTGTCAAGATCCCTTCAATTTGATGTCAAAGCAAAAACAATCAAAGAAAATAAAATTAATCTATACATTTGAGAGGAGGGGGGCCATGGCTCTCCACACCATATATATGCCCATGAAGACAAACAAGAATTTGTAATATGCTGTCTAAGAAATGTAATGGCCAAACACTTTGCCCAAAGACATAAAGAGGAATAGGTGATATTATTGGTAAGATTCTTACTTTCTTTTATTCACACTTAAAATTATTTTAGTATTTTGAAAAAAAAAAAAAAAAGATGGAAAAGGTAAGGGTGCTTGATTAGGATGGTAATGAATGATTAAAATATGTCTGAGGAAAAGATGATTCTCTTTCAAAACATTTCAAACCAATCTTTCAAAGGTATGATTATTCTTCCAGACATTTTTGATTGAGAGAACAAAATTTGCCAAAATGAAAAAAAAAAAAAACTAAACAAAGCACTTTCATATACAGCAGATGACAGTGATATGTATATTATACATAATTCTATAATTAATTAAAAATTTACTTTCAAACTGGACTGTGTGAACTTTTGAAGGCTTGTGAAAACTACTAAATGCATCCATGCTTAGGCATTTTCTAATGACAGAACCAGTTTTGAAAATATCCATAATATTAGGGCAATGTACAGCCCCCGTATCAAATGGCAATAATTGTAGAATATTACTTAATTTATTGAAAAGTCTATTTAGAAAATCTTCCACTACCGTTTCTTGAATTTATAACTGTCCAATGGATATGTCCAATGTCTTTGTGCATCTACGACAGGAATATCAGTAGATCTTGAAACATAGAGAAATAATTGCAGCAAAATACAGTAAAACTTGATGTAGCGCTATCCCATTCTTTACACTCCTTGTATATGGTCCCTGGACATTTTCTATGTACAATAAAGCCTCAATATAGCGCTGTCCTGCTTATTACGCTTTTAGATCACGGTCCCTTGATGAGCGCAATAACGGGGTTTTACTGTACATGAGACTAGGTTTTAATTTTATTTATGTATTTATTTATTTATTTATTTTATTTTATTTTTTATTTATGTGAAATGATTTAAAACAAGTTAGGAGTGACTTCAAATCCCTTTCCATCTCAGCAAATTATTTTTTCATAAGTTTTACTGTTTATAATGTATTTTTGTATTTTTCTTACTAATAAAATGAATTATAAATAATGAATTGAGTTAAATCAAGTAATTTTTCTTACAAGTTTACAAGTTTATTTATTTTATTTTTACAGTGAAAAAAAATCAAATGAAATGTTTAAATTTTCTCTTGCGTTATTATTATTATTATTATTATTTTGTAAAAGTTTCAATTTATGGGTTTTCCCAGCAAAGACAATTTGGCGGTCAAGGACCAAAGCACATATTGCCAAGTGTAAAAAAAAAAGTGTGGAAGAATGTTTAGAGATGTGTGGTTGTGTCCATAAATTTCCTAACTATGCATGTTGTGTTTAGTATCACAGCCTTCTGGAGTTGTGCATAAGTCTTTTTGTGAAGTCATAGTGTGCTGAGGCTGTAGTGCAATGTGTGAGGCACCAGACCAGTGACGGACAGGGCGATAGGTACAATACGTATTGGTCCTGCCTCCGCTGCTTCTGGAGCTCATATGCTAGATCGGTGTATTTACTCATCTTGTCTGCATGAGTTTTCTGCATGTTCTTGCTGACAGGCACTGCAATATCAATGAGATAGGTCTGTTTGTTGACCTTATCAACAAGTGTGATACCAGGTCTGTTGTGATGTAAGGTTTTGTCGGTGTGAATGGGGCAATCCCAGCACAGCTTATATGAGGGTGACTAATACACTTTGTGGTATGTACTTATAGTACGGGACCGTGTTCTTAATAAGTGAGTGAGTGTGTGCTAGCTGTTCCTAAACAATCGAAGCTACCTGATTGTGTCGATGGAGGTAGTCTATCTGGGAGAGAAGGGGACAGCCTGATATAACGTGGATGATCGTCTCATGCATAGTGTGGCATTTCCTGCATCTGTAGTCATGTGTGTTTGCATCGTGTAGAATGTGTTTCTTGTAGTTATGTGGGGGATGACTTGGTCCTGTATCGCGATCATGAACCCTTCGGTCTCCCCAAACAGCTCACCACTCATCAGCCATCTGTTCGACGCTTCCATGTAGAAGTGAGGCTGGCTGAGATCGTGGCGATGTCTGCCATGGATTTCTTTACAAGCCCATGATTCATGTAGCTGCTCTGAGTGGGTGTCAGGGTGGTGAGTGTTACAGAAGGGTTTGCGAGATCCAGGGTTGTGAGGTGTGTGTCAGCCTTGACAATGGCTGAGAGGAGTGAGGAGTGTTGTGCTTTTTGGTGGAAGTGTTCCCTAAGTGTGTGTACTTGTTTTTCGTGTAGGGTGATGAGGTTGATGAGTCCTCGGCCTCCCTCCATGCAGGGAAGAGTCATCATTTACTTAGCGGACTTAGGGTGGTGTATGTTGTGTTTTGAGAATATAGTGCGTGTTGTGCATTGTAGTGCTTTGAGTTCAGTGTTTGTCCATGGAATTATGCCGAACGAATATGTTAGTGTGGGGACGGCAAAAGTGTTGATGGCCTTTATTTTATTTCACGTGTGTGAATGCGAGCACGGTATGTTTTCTTGAGTGCGTTGTCAATGATGCGCGCTTCCTGGAAGCCCAGTTACTTATAGATCTCTCCATCTTCAATGGATTGGATGGCCAACCCGTGGTCCAGTTTAAAATTTGAAGTCTTCCCACATTTTACATGTAGCTTGTGGCATTTGTCGATTCCAAATTCCATCCCAATGTCTTTGGTGAACTGTGTTGTGACTTGTAGTAAATTAGTAAGTTGTGCATTGTTTGTGACGTAGAGTTTAATATCATACAAGTAGAGTAAGTGTATGATATTGTATAGTTTCAGAGTGCCTGAGGTAAGCCTATAACCATGTTTTGTGTTATCTAGCATGTGGCTCAATGGATTCAAGACGAGGCAGAACCAAAGAGGAACCAAGGAGTCTCCCTGTAAAATACCACTCCTTATGGGAATGGGGACTGTAGTGATGGAGGTGCGCAGGTGTAATGTTGTGTTCCAACTCTTCATCGTGGCATCCAATAATGCCGTGATCTTGGGGTGTATTTTGTAGAGATGAAGAGTGTGTAGAAGCCAGGAATGTGGGACCGAGTCAAATGCCTTCTTGTAGTCGATGTACGCTGTGTGTAGGTTCCTATTCTTCGCGCATGCCTGCCGCAGGATTACCGAGTCAGTAAGGAGTTGCTCCTTACAACCCTGGGACTTCCTGCAACATCCCTTCTGCTGTTCGGAAAGAATGTTATGTGTCTCGATGTGAGTGTAAATTTTGACTGCAAGGCAGGAGGTGAGGTGTTTGTAAAGTGTGGGGAGGCAAACGATTGGATGGTACTTTGCAGATCTGCTGTTTCATGTTCTTGCTGTGTAGGTATGGACACCCTGTGTGATGAAAAGAGGCATATGTTCTGGGTGTTGGATTATGCAAGAGCTAGCTTCCTATGCAGGGACGTGAATCTCTTGATCCAGAAGTTCAGGACACCGTCTGCACCAGGAGCCTTCCAGTTTTGTGCATGTTTTAGTGCTGTCAGTATGTTCGGGAGAGTAATATCATAGAAGGGCATGAAGGATAAGTGTTCAGTGAGTTGTTGTTCCTCTATGATCCATGGTGTTTTGTTATTGTGGGGGATGGGATTCGACCACAGAGACGACCAGTATTCATGTAATGCCTCGCTGGTGAGAGTGTTTGTGTTGGATGTAGTAGAGAGAAATGTAAGGGATCTGTAGAATTTTTTCTCATTGTATTGGAAAGTGTTGTTCTGCTGTTTGCGCAGAGTGCACTGTTAGTATCTTTATAATCTTTTTGCAAGTGCACTCAGTTTTTTTTTTTAGTGTGTCGAGATGTTCCTGAACCTGGTTATGATGGTTTGAGTGTGAAAGGCGAGTGTTTATGTGCTTGAATATCTTCCTAACCTGGGACATAAGTTTCTTTGTTTTGTTTCCTGCACAGTATTGTGTGAGCCTGGCTATGTCTCCTCTAAGGTCGCTGATGCGGCTCTCAAGGCGACGTCTCCAAGGGGGAATGTATTCTTGTGACCATGCAGTGAAATGTACAGTATGTGGTGTTGTTTGATTCCAAGTGCCTGAATAGTTCCTATGCCGCGCGGTAGTGTTGTGTGTTTGTCTTCTAGTGTTTGGATATTGTCAAGGTGTTGTGGGATAGTGTGTGTGTTGAGATGACTGCAGAGAGTTTATTTGATGTGTATACTTTGGGGAGTGGAGGCCTGAGTGAGGGGTCTGTGCCTGTGTATTGTGCTAGTGTTGTGTAGAAATTATCGTGTGCTGCTTGTAATATGCCGTTAGTTGTATTGCTGGGGCATGTGTACTGAGGGGTAGAGATTGCCTCTATGTTTGCCATAAAGGTAGTGTCTTCTGGTAGGATAGGGTGTGGTGTTTTATGGTTAGATTCAGCGACTTCCTTAATTTGTGTAAGTATGCATGGGGGAATATGATTGTTAACTACTACGGAACGTCACTGATCCGCTACCCGCTGTTCGCTAAGCCCTAACATTGGATAATTTGTGGTGAATGCTTGGTGTAGTGGCTGTCTGTATCCTGTGAGGTAAGTCCCTAACTGTGTAACGGTGTAGAAGTCGCGCATAAGACTTCTGGTTCATCTGGATCCTGGTTCATCTGCAATGTCCATCGGATGCACTGGCGAGGTTTTGGTGGTGGTCTTCCGAAACACCTCCGATCATTTGGGCTGGATGGTGTTGCTCAGGCATTGTGGTAGCCATACTACTGAATGGGGTGCCACTTTCTCCACCACCACCTGGGGGAGACTGTAGTATGTTTTTCGAACGGAGGCCTCTGCCTAACCCCCAAACATGGGTGACTTTATCCTGCACCACACCCGATGCAGCAAGATCGATATTAGAACAAGATCTCATCTTAGATGGTTGGACCCTTTAGCCTACCCTAAAGCTAGTGTAGTTCCCGTCCCCATCGTGAGGAGGTAGGGTCCATTGGGGTTTATTATTACTATTATTATTATTATTATTATTATTATTTTAGATAGGGTTGAACAAGAATTCACATCTACATCACCTGTATCATTATTTTTTTCAAAGACACAAATAAATCAAATGATAGAATGATTCTAATGATAAAGTAATTCACTCTCTATTTTTTTAGATCTTTGTTTAGAAAATGTGTTCTCAAGTGTCTCCTAAAGTTGAGGCCAAGAATAAGGCTTAGCTTATTTAAACTTAACCTGCGGAAAATTACTAGATTGCAACATCACATTTCAGTAAATATTTGAAATTGTTAGCAGTTATTTCCAATCATCAGTGGTCACATATTTGCACTTGTTATTCAGAAAAACAAAACATTAAGATATTCCCAATAATTATCAATAACTGATTATCTACTAAGTCTTTTATCCAATATATCTATGCTGTTCTATGATTACAGAGAGGCCAAGACAAATTGGACCTCATCTCACATTAGATTGTAAATTAAGTGAAATACAAGTGGTTCTGAAGGAGAAGTGGGCCATGATAACAGAATATTCTCTTCTACGAGGGCGAGTTTTGCTCAATATTTCGACTCATTTCCTTGAGCCTTCTGCAGGAAGTAATGAGATTTACATGAAGAAGGCTTAAGGAACCTAGCTGAAAAGCTAAAAGCCACCCGGAGTGGGGAAAGCCCTCATAGAAGAGTATATCCTATTAAGTGAATTACTTGTAAATTCACTCTGGTGTTCGCCAAGGCGATGTGGTGTCTCCCTTGCTATTCAATATAGTGATAGACATGATCATGAGGAAGGCCTTCAGAGGCCGACCAGGAGTACATTTCGAAACAACTCAATCACAGACCTTATATTCGCCGATGATTGCACAATTTTCGCAGAATCGGAAGATGATGCTACTGACATTATCAATGACATTGCCTACATTGCCCATTCCTATGGCCTCCAAATCAACACTGAGAAAACGAAAGCAATGGTCACCGACGGTTCTCCAGTGAATGTCTACTTAGAAGGAAATTTAATTCAACAAGTCTCTGAATTCAAATATCTCGGCTCCATTGTTCAAGAAAAAAAAACAACAGCAACGTCTGAAATTAACAGCAGAATAGGCCAAGCAACAATTGCTTCCGCTTCCCTTAACTGGTGTCTCTGGAAGAAAAACAACATCTCGCTGAAGACGAAAATACGTATTTTCCAAACATCAATAATTCCAATACTTCTCTACGGCGCTGAGACCTGGACACTCCTCAAAACCGTCATCAACAAATTCGAAATTTTCCAGATGAGGTGCCTGAGACGAATAATGAGAGTGTCAGTAAAAGATCGAATCAGAAACGAATCCATTCGAGTCAGTTGTGATCATCAGGCAACCATTCAAGTACAAATCCAGAAGAGAAGGTTTGGACACGTTTGTCGTATGAACAATGCCCGACTTCCAAACAAAGCTTTATGGAAAGAACGACCAACCAATTGGAAAACCCAGAGAAGTGCCCAAAAGAAAACTTGGATTGGAATCATCAAGGAAGACTTGAAGAGCCTTCACATATCAATAGAAGAAGCCAAAGCCCTAGCTGCAAACCGCCATGATTGGAGGAAGATCATTTGCAAAGTTCAATGTTCAAAGGCACCCACAGCAGCGTACTGGTTGAGAGGAAAACCCCCACCACCCGCCAGCTAGGGACAATGATGATGATGACTTGTAAATTAACTAGCAACATTTGCTTAGTTTTAATCGTCTTACATGTGACGTTTACCTCTGTGAAGTTACCTTCGTTGAATGTTTTATGGACAGCAGAGATGGGAAATGCAGACAAATACTGATAGCTAGCCCAGTGGCATGGTGCATTTATAACAAAAGGTGTTTTTACAAAAATTTGGTGTTCAAAATCTTCTGTTTTTAGTCTAATCTGCATTACTTTCTCTTTAGTTTTATTAATCTTGGTCTTCTACTAAACAGCTTGCAGATCAGAACAGCTTGATCCTGCTGAATTGTGAATACCTTTGCTAGATAAAACTTATTTTGCATAATCATTATAGTTACATCTATTTTTAATTTTATCAGATATTTTGTAAAACTCGAAATTCGCAATAATTCTGATTTGTCTTATTACATTTGCATGATTTTCTAGGCCATCTAACATTTTTTTAGCGACCCCTAGGTTACAGCTTGCCTGTAAAACATAGGGGACCGCTCTTGCTTTTATGCTTGTTGGATGTCACACTCTGTAGTGGCCAAACCGTTAGAGATATTAGAATGAAACCTTCACCATTGTGTTCAGCATCAAAAAGTAGGTGACCACGTCCAAAAAATCAGACCTCTAGGACCATTCCCTGAGCGGGGGGTCAAAAGTGGTCGCGTCCGATAAAATTTTGCTTATAAAATTGTGCAAATTATCGGGCCGCTTTGCTTTTGACACTGTCTAAAAGCATTAATTATCTTGTTTTCCTCGAATAAATTGTACATTTATGGAATTTGTTTTTAGTATATCTGTTTTGCCTATTAATCTTCACTCCTTCTATTATTTGTATTTAAAATAACTAAGCACTTGATAAACCACACTGTTTATCGCAGGTACATGATTTCTCTTCATAAATGTAGCTAAAAGAAAAAAAAAAAAAAAAAACAAAAAAAAAACCAGTAATTTCTTCATGACTTGTTTTATTTATTTATTTCCCCCTTCTGCCCATGATTCAAAATTCTTCTTCTAGTGACGTACTTTTTTTTCTAAAAGATTCCATTTAAATTACTATTTTTAGATAATCTTAGCATTAGATATGAACAACTTACTTTTGGAAAGATAGATAAAAAAAAAAAAAAATAAGGAAGCTATTTACTATCTTTTTGTAGTAGCTTTGCTCATTTGTTTTTTCATGCCATAGGTCGCCAACAGAGGGCGAAAGCTACTCTGTGCCCACCGATGATCGTTTCCTGAATGAAAAGTTCAGTTTGTTTTGCTTGTTTCTAACATGATTCCTGCCGTATCTGTCTTTTTAGTGTTTCTTGGCTGTTGTAGTAATGTTGTTTTTCTGGAATTACTCGTAACGTAAGGCTTTTTTTTTTTTTTTTTGGTATTTTAGAATACTTTTCAGATCGTTTATTATTTTCTTATAGATAGTTAAATGAAATTTCGAACAATATGTATTTTTTTTTTAAATTTTCCACTTCTAAACAACAGAAATATTAAGTTATCAATTTTTTAATAAAAATCACTCCTTTGCTGATTGTCACATTTCATTTCACTCAAAGAAAATTGAACGTAGATTAATAAATGTTGGAAAAGAGTTTAACTATTTTAAGTAGATAAAATCTTACTTCCTGAATATATGTAACAATCAAAGATATTTTGTTAATGCCTTTTTAATATTTTTAATTTTAAGAAAGTAAAATCTACTCATAGTTAAGTCGGTTGGAATATTACAAGATAAACAGATTTGCTTTCATTGGAAAGATAACTTATCAATAAATTACATAATTACGTTGGAAAAAAAAATAAAGACAAACGTTGAAAATAATATGATTGTAAGAAACTTTATATAACTTAAAAGTGATTGTTATTATAAATCTTGGACAATAACACTAATTTCTGTCTTACAAGAATTTAGTAAGACATAAATATTTTTTTTTTAAACATCATTTTTTTTACAGTTGATATTTTTCTTGGGCCAATTTTTTTTTTTTAATTCAGTTGCAAACATTTTCGTTCTTGTCTTTTTCTTGTTTTAATTTTGGGCTAAACCGGAGAATATGGTATCCTGCACAAGGATATTCCACACTTTGGCTTCTCTAGGAGCTCCTAACTTCATTACTACTTATATTTGCGGTAAATTCTTCCAAAAGGTCTTGAAACAGGAATATGATTAGTGATAATTATTTCAGGCTACAGAAGTATCGACATATGACCTCTGTAGTATTTCTTTGAGACAACCATAAATTAATATGAAAATAAATATGATTGAGCTTCAAAAGTGTAATGCAAAATTTTCTCCTGAATATCCTGGATCCAAATTATAAGAAACTAGCAAACCTCGGATCACGTGATCTTGGATTCTGAGATAATTTTCTCACATCCCGTGATCGCGTCTCAGAGACCTCATGTTTGATCGTAAGTCATGTGACTTCTAGTTAACCCACATAGATAATGAAAATGTCAGCATCTTGGAGATCTGGGATGTCTCTGGACATTCAGTTGACCCACATAGAAAAAAATGAAAATGTGAGAATCCTTAATACTATACATAACATTTGCCAGCTTATTTATATTTCTTTGTCTTATGGTTTCGGAGGAGATAGGGCCAGAAAACATCAACTTTTCTTTTAATAATATAGCTACTAAGAATCACTACACTCTTTGACAAAAAATCAACTCACCAAGAAGGAATTACCCAATTGAGACAAAATTTGGTAAGTTTAATGTACATGTACAGAAAACGGAATGATTAGAATTTCAGAACAAATTGGATGATTTATTGGACAGAAAGAGCTATATAAAGTGAGCAGGTCAGTATGGCATTGGCCCACCTCAGGCCTGGATACAAGCTATTATCCGATGTGACTGTTGATTGATACAGTTGGCAGATGGTGTTCTATGGGATTTCTTGCCAAGCGGCCTCCAATTGGCAGGCTAATTTGTCGACACTTCTGTGTTGTTCTTAGGGGCTCAATTCAATAGGACTTATCACTGAAGACAATTCCATGTTGATCGTGCTCGGCAGTTGCTCTTGATGGTGCATACTGGTCAGTGGTAGGAGTATAGATTCTGCTCCCGCAGTCTTCTAGTGGTCTAGTACTGGTTCTAGTAATATATCAGTATTGGTCACACGTTGGATGGTTGATAGCGACTAACCTGGTGCTGTAACAGGTACTCTGACAATCGCTCTATCTTTCTGTTCTGTCATTGCCCTGGCCTTAGCTGCCCTCTTGTAACTGAAATCTGCCGTTCAGGTCCCATTCCTGCCAGCATTGCTGAGACCCAAATGACGAGCGATTTATCGGTTTGTCCATCCAGCCTCATGTAGTCCGATGGCACATCCTCTTTCAGACACTGTCATATGGCTGCAAATTCACCAGCTAAGCATTGTTACAGTCAAGGTAGGAAAAAGCAATCAAAATCCACTGAAAATTGACATTAAAAGTGATTGTGAATCAGATGTTATATTTTATTCATCTAAAACTTTTTTTTTTTTTTTTTTTTTTAAGAATGAGAGCTAATATAATTAATAGTTTTATTAAATCAAAAGCTCATTTTTTTTCCAATGTGAAAACATCTGGTTTTGGTTAAGAAATACTTTATGACATCTGCTGTTATTAAATTCAATTAAAACAATAACAGTTATTATGTAATTAACATTTATTCCATAATTAAATTTATATTACTGTATAGTATTCCTATAAAAATATCGACTTTTAATATTTATTATCCTTCATATATTAAATTTCTACAGAAAATTTTATTTTAAAAAATTGAATTAAGATGATCAGTTTTTCATTTATAAATGCTACAACATGGAATGGATCATTAGAATCAATAATGTAATGCTAAAATATTTTCTTAGTAAACAAATCTGTTTCATATAAATAAGTACTTCAGAAGTGAGTAAACAACAGTTCATTCGTTATGAAGGGAAAAAAAGGCTAATTCTATAGTCTATTATTGCTTTGTAATTTTTTTCTGTAATTTTGTTGATAATCAGATACTGTTCAACAAAAGGTGTGTAATTTATTTGTTTGAAACTTGCTCGTAAACTAATATATGAATTAAACTTATTTGATAAACCTTAAATTTTTAAATGTATTTTCTTGTAATTTTTAGGGAAGACCCTGGAAGTGGAAATATAATTACGTTCGCACAGTTTTTGTTTATAGCACTAGAAGGCTTCATTTTTACAACAAAATTCGGAACAAAGAAAAATATCATCCCTATAAAGTAAGTTATTTTATATACACTCATATTTGTTAAATTGCTACACCATGAAGGAATCATCAGAATGGAAGGAAATTTATTACACACATTACTAATAGTGATACAAACAAACGATTAAAGTTTCAGAGCAATGCAACAACAGTACTTGCAAAATACTGTGTACAGCCTACACGAGCTGCAGTAAGAGCTGCTATACGCTGTGACATCGAATCAAACAGGCCTTGGGTGTGTTCCTGGGGTGTCGCCTGCCAGGCTGCTTCTATCCTAGTCCACAGTTCATCGGCTGCTGGATGACAATGACAGGCTAGTTGTCAAGTGACCGTATCCCAGACATGTTCAATAGGTGAATTATCGGGCTAACATGCAGGTCAGGGAAGAAAGGGTATCTGCCTCGCTTCAAAGACAGCCTGGACATTTCTTGTAAATGTGGTCGGGTGTGTTCTTATTGGCTCCAGGAGTATGCTAAAGGAAGGGTACAATTCAGCCTCCACAACTTCCCTTATGTAGCTGTTGCTGTTGAGAGTGCCCATAATTCGTAGCAGCTGAGATTGCCTATCATAGCCAATTGCTCACCAAACCATCACGCCTATCGTTCGTGCAGTATGACACTGGACAATGCAGTCTGGAAGATGGTGCTCACCTTGATATCGTCTAATGCGTATGCGGCCATCATAAAAAATGTTCCTTAAATTAGCAGTCTGCTGTGTGTCTTAGTGTTCTGAGCTATCGACATTTTGTTGATGTTTACATTTTCTGGACACCTATTGAACAAAATAGTCTATGCTGCATGAAGTTAAGGAATAGATCTAAAAGGCCTAGACATTTGTACCAGACCTAACATATTGGTATATAAGCTATGTTGTGAGTCATTTCTTATGTAGCATCAAGAAGTTGAAACCATCTCATTTTTAGTTTCTTTGGAAATAATTTTAAAATTTATCCTGTGTGTTAGATAAATGAAAACAAGCATTCATTTAAAAATAAAATTAAATTATTTATCACACCAGGGCAGTCATTTTTCAAAGAGTGAAATGTTGACATGAATTTAGTGAAGCAAGATTTATTATTTGAATATCAATCAAAAGTTGAAAAATCTATTATGCCATCCACTTTCACTAATCAATTTTTTGTTTTTTAGGAAGCCCTGTAGCCTTCGATTGAATATAGTGAACCCATTTTTATTTTTTTTCTTTCTTTAAGATTCATAATAAAAAAATTAAGTGGGAAGTAGCTGTATTGTGAACTTTTAGGATTTTTTTTAAAATTCTTTAATTTGATGTTTTCATATCAAATAAGTCTCTTTTTATCGGACAATTCTGTACTTCAAATGTAAATATATGGTGAATTTGTTTATTAAAAATCCAAAAACACTGGATTCATTTATTAAAAATGAAAACCTACACTGTAACAAATATCATTTCACTATGTTTTTGATCAGTTGTTAGACTTGTATTTAAATGATGCAGTTAACATTGTTCATCATTTGAAGTTTGAAAGAACCAAAGATACAGAATGTAGCCATAAGGATCTGCTTATTTATTGCACAAATTCTATTAAATCTTATGAAACCTGATGTAATAAATAAATAGTACGCAGTTTTAAAATTCTTATATTATTTTAATAAATAGAGTA
Source organism: Thereuonema tuberculata (assembly GCA_023159025.1). Classification (NCBI taxonomy): domain Eukaryota; kingdom Metazoa; phylum Arthropoda; class Chilopoda; order Scutigeromorpha; family Scutigeridae; genus Thereuonema; species Thereuonema tuberculata. Next base: position 46,033,086 of record JAFIDM010004315.1, on the reverse strand, counting down.
AATAAACAATTAGTTAGTTTTTACTGCTCTTCAGATGTATTTTAGTAGTTTTTACAATTGTTGTGGACTGAATTTTCTACTTTGTTTCTTTTTCAGGCATTATGCTGTGTTAGTGACTATGTTTTTTATTGTAAGTGTAATTAATAATTATGCCCTGGCTTTCAACATTGCCATGCCACTACATATGATATTTAGA
>JAFIDM010004315.1:45985852-46027890 GCA_023159025.1 Thereuonema tuberculata | reverse complement strand
ATGCCCTGGCTTTCAACATTGCCATGCCACTACATATGATATTTAGATCAGTAAGTATTGATTCAAATTACACATAATTGTTATTCAAATATTACTTTTGCCAAAGTGCAACATTCCTTTTTATTGTGACTAGTGATAATAAAAATTATTTTTAACAATAAAAAACATCATGGCTAAATCTTAAAAGGTCAGACATTAGCTTTGTTGTTGTTTTGTTTTTTTTGTTTGGATTATGAAGATGAAGAATAGCAAATCTGTATTTGGAGAGAGCAAAGAAGTGAGTAATCTCATTCTTTTCTGAAGGAATGAAGGATTGTGAATCTTAGAAAAGCAGGATTTGTACAAAAACATTCTGGAGAACAACAGAACTTTCAAAACTTTGTTCTAGTACTGTTCGTTTTCTAAAGCCAGAACTACCACTGCCAGACGATTTTACTCTGCAGAGGGGGGATACGCTGAGATGGGCACTTTCCTAAGAAATTCTTTGGACATTTTCACTTTTAAGAAAAAAATAACGGAGGACCATTTTTGCAATAGTATTTATTCTTTCCCGAAAAGCGCAAATAGAACGCAGCTACTAGTAAACTAACACTTGTTTGTTTGTTTGTTTTTTAGTAAATAATAAATAAGCAAGTCTAAAATATTGTTATTATATTTCTTTTTTAGGGTTCTCTCATGGCTAATATGATTTTAGGAATAATTATTCTAAAAAGAAGGTGAGCCTATTAATTTATTATTCAGTTTAAATTATAACATTATTTTGGTGTAACATAATTAGGTAACCTTGAAATAAAAACCAGTGCTTATTAGTTGCTGTAAATCGAAATGATTCTTTAAAAAAAAAATCTTCATATAATTAATATTATTTTATTAATTTGTTTGTTTAAAATAATTTATTTGTAAAATAATCAGTAAAACACTTTAAAATTTGAGACCAATGTTATAAATCAGTAAAAGTATTAATAGTTTGAAGTATTATGAAAATAGTAAGAAGATGTTATTGATTAAAAGTTGAAGTATTTCTCTACAGGCCTAATGGCCTTTGAGGTCGAGGAAGGTAAGGCTTCTAGTGTTTCCTGACCAATGGAACTAAATTGAAGTTGGATGGTCAGCCCATCCCTGCCTGCCTTTAACCCCCCAAAAAAATCCAGTACCCATTCTTCAGAGGGTTGCGTGGGTCATGTGACCCACCAGCAGGAGAATTCGGCATAAAAAAGATCTCAACTTTTGCTGGGGATTAAACTTGGCTTCTTTAGTCCTCATTCAAGTGCTTCATCACTCCGCTACCATATCCACAACATTATTTATAAAGTTTTTAAAAATATCATTGTGAAAAATCTAAGCAATAAATTTTATGTTACTAAACTTTTATTAATCATTTATTAAGAGGCCCCTAGGTTACAGCTTGCCTATAAAACATACGGGACTGCTCTTGCTTTTATGCTTGCTGGATGTAACACTCTGTAGTGGCTAAACAGTTAGAGATATTAGAATGAAATCTTCACCATTGTGTTCAGCATCAAAAAGTAGGTGACCACACCAAAAAAATGAGACCTCTAGGACCACTCCCTGACCGATTGAGGGGGGGCGAAGTCAGTGCTTCAATACGTTTTTCTTTTATCATATCTCAGCAACCGTTTGTCTGGCAAAAACGTGACCACCACCAATGTGTTCAGAAGGGTCGATATTAGGGGGACGTCTATTGCCGTTTTCCTCTTTAGCGGAAGCAACCACTTTTGACCCCCCAACTTCCGGTTTGCTGTAAGCGTCCATATTAGGTTCATTGTAAACACTGGTTAGGTTCACACTACATTTGTTTATAAAATTGTGCATATTATTGGGGCCGCTTTGCTTTTGTCACTGTCTAAAAGCATTAATTATCTTGTTATATTAAATTACAAAATGAATAAATAAATCAGCAAGGTTTTATGTGCAATAAGCTAAACCTAAACTAATTAAAGAACCCAGAGAATGTACAAACATGCATGGCTACATTAGAACAAAATAATCATAAATATTATCACTGACAGTTTCGGTTTCATTCGGAAGCTACTTCAAGGTGAGGCAAGAAATCAAGAGATAAGCATGAACTACAGATATACCAGTAAGGAATTGTTGATAATTGTTTATATTTACCAGTTAATTCACATTTACCATGATCTATGTTAATTCAAATTTTATATAATCTAATTAAACAAATGTCTGTTACATAGAAAGTTCACTAGTGCTTTTTATTGAATTTTACACTTCTGCTACCAGTACATTCTTGGTCAGAATATGAATCACTGATCTTCAGATTTAAACTCTGCTCTTTTACTTGATAAAATAAACAATGTCTACTGTGCACATTTTACTATTGGATATATAATGTAAATTCACTGAGGGCTTTACGCTTTTCAAAAACTCGTGTACTTAACTGTACTTTAGAGATTGATCTAACTCCAGTGGATATTCTATTTATTTGACTTCCTCCACTCAAGATTTGGGTAGTTCTGCATTTAAGTCATCTTAGTCCTTAAGTTGGTTTCTCCCTCTCCATCAATTTTATTCCTTTCTCAAGATTGAAATTTATTTGACTAAAGAAGAGCTAATGGCAATACTTCTCAAAATGGTTTTACGAAATCTATCTCAAAACTAATTATGCAGTCAACTCTGTCTTTTTCATCCACTTCCGTAATAGCTCAGTTGTGATTTATCTTTTCAATTGCATTGCTTAACTGTCTTTTCAGTTATCATGATACCTTTGTGATAAGAGTACATAATATCTTATAAACTTTCAGGAATTTGCCACTTTACAGCAAACTAAAGTAAGAGATACACCTAACTATTTATGTTAAGGTTATAAAGTAAGAAAATTTAAAGGGTTTTTCAAGTATAATGAAATTGATGTCGATCAATGAGAAGTAAATTGCTTGACATTGGATACAAGATGCTGTTTTGTTGGTTGACTGATGCTATTGGGAAAGTTTCATGTTGAAAAAAAAGAAAGAAAAGAAATCATTGAAATTTGACATGAAAGATGTGTCTTTATATTATAGATGTATCTATGTGTAACATATGTGAATAATGCAATTAAAGAAAACCTAGCAAATATAGGGAGGTCACATTTTATGTGAAGGATACATTCTGAATAAATATCAATGGTTGAGAACAAAGTGTTTACTAAGTGACATCCTAATGACCACGCAGTTGGCGTTGTTGCTATGACATTGGCCTCTCACCTCTGAGTACCATGGGCTCAGTTCTCATGTGGGATTTGTGATGGTGGACGAATGCTCTTCTCCTGCCATACTTTCTCAATCTTTCTCTCCATCTGTCATTACTTATGTGGGTTAGTACAATAGACCTCCGGTCACAGTTCTTGGCTTTTCTGTCACCCACATTCACCATTTAAACATAAACATAAAAACATAAGTGACATTCTAAAACAGCTATTTCATGCTCTTTGGCAGTCACCAGCTAAGAGTAGTCAGCAATAAACAGTGATATTTCAGAAAAGAGATTAATAGAAAGAATCGTAGATACTAATATGATATCTCCAACAAATAAAAACGCAATAATAAAATAAAGATTTATTCTTGCTATTTTAATTGTTGGAGATACCATATTGATTCCTACAATTGTACATTCTGAATATCCTGACTGACATTCCTGTAGGCATAAATGTAAAATGGGAAAGATACAGTATGCGCCAAAATATACAGTACTGAAATGAAAAGATGAACAACATTACATTATTGTCATCTGTGTATTCCCTCAAAAGAAATTAACATACACACTGCATACATTCATACACACACTATTAGCGTGTTGATTTACCACGGTATGCGTAATGTAAGTGTTCAAAGTTGCACCGCCCCGCTGTAGATAGTGTTCATATCGTTCATGCAGATTCTCAAACATATCCTGAAACAAAGGTTGCTGCAGACTTCTGCAAAAGGAGATGATTTGCTCACGTAATGCAGGCACAGATCTTGGTGGATCTTCACAGTTGAGCACACACTCCTTTAACATTCCCCACAAGTAGGCATCAGGTGGTGTAAGATCGGGGGAATGGGACGGGTGGTGTAAGATCTAATGGGACAGGTATGGGAAGTCAGTACCACGTGAAATGATTTGTCCTGGAAAGTTTTCCTGCAGCACGGCTAGAGATGCTCGAGCGGTATGGCTGGTCGCCCCGTCCTGTTGATATCACTGTCTATTCATCTGAATGTTCCTTGCACGACAGAACCTTATCAAATCCTGAAGAAATGGCTCGATCACTTCCCCTTCCGTTGACACAGTACACTACCAGTACGGCAAAATTTCGTAACAATAGACAGCTTAACTGCGTTACTTGGTGCCGTCTTATTAAACTCCTCTTGTAATTGTTCTGCCGCCATTTTCAAACTCGGTCCACCTTCACACTGCTTCCACACGAGCGGAAATAATGCTCAACTATGAATACTTTTTCTTCCGTCCAGAGACCCATTTCCAACAACAACTGCACAACACAACTTCCTTTTCACTACTGAGAACACAAAGCAGCTGGAGCTATACCCCGTCGACAAACGCAACCACGTGTTTGAGATGCGCGAGTTTCAGTACTGTATATTTTGGCGCATACCGTTCTTTCTTGGAATGTATAAATTTATTACCTATTTCAGCATTGTAAAAACATATTTCATAAATACATTAAATTTGTATATAATAGTAAAAAAACATAAACAATAAAAGTTAATAATAATTTTATTTAATAAATGACCATATTTCATTACATCCTAATTAATATATAAAAGTGAAAATCATAAAGTTTGTATGTCATTCAATCATGCCTCAACAGCGCAACGGATCAGAACAAACTTTTGATTGCAGTAGTTTAAGACACAGAAGGATATGGGATGCTTTTCATCCCAGTCCATCACATAGTTCCCGTGGGATGAATGAAAAACTTCCCAAAGCTGTTGATAGATGGCACTCACACAGTTTTAAATCGAGTGCATTTAAGGACTTTCTTTTTAGGCTTGGAACACAATTAACTCATGAGTTACCTAATAATTCTAGTAGGCGATATATAAATATACGATATGGTTAATTAAGATGTTGGGTATTTTTAAAATTTAAACTTTAAGTTAGAATATAACATTAATTGATAATGATCATGTGATTTTTTACCAACTGGGGAAGGTTTCAAGTGATAGGAGTGTGGAGAAGGCCAAAAGGGCTGGGAAGTTGTATATTCTGTGATCTCGATATTAATTTGCTAAATAAATAGTGATTTTTTACATTACATATGCAAGTTTTCAATAAATTACATTTAACTTCCATTCCAAAGTTATTACTTTTGAACATTATTACCACTTTCAACATTATATCATCAGTTAACAACTAGGACATTGTTATGACATATAAATAAATAAATAAAAGTAATAATTTATATTAATAATAGAACAACAGATCAATAGAATAATAGATCTATAGATGTCATGATTTGTAAGCATTATCATGGTTCCTTAATAGGAATCTTTAGCTGGTGGATCTTGTATGTCTTCAAATCTGTGGTAAGAGTGACTTGAGCACATTTTATAATTTACTTGGCCCACCAGAAAGTATGAAAATTTTGAAGAAGGTAAGGAAAGGTCATTGAGGAAAATCATAATTGAACAGAAAGTTTTGGCTACAAAGATGAATTCTTAGAATTGAGATTAAAGTTTAATTACCTACATACACATCTGATGTACATAACCATATACTCATAGTTTAAAGATAAGGCAAAAAAAAATAAAACACTGTGAAGGTTAAAGGTCAGGAAGCAGACATATCTGTGTTGAGGGATATTGCATGAAAATAATTATTATTGAGATTGCTTCCAGTATTTTGAGGTGATTCCAAAATAATCTTAATTGATTAACATACAAATAAGTTTAAAATTCCCAAATAAGTTTATTGAAAAAATGATAACTTTATAAGAGAAGAAGAAAATTATTGAACTAATATTGTTTTTTTTTTTTTCGTTTTTTTTTATATATAACTATTTGAATTCAGATACAAGTTATCAAAGTACTTCTCCATAATACTGATCTCTGTTGGAATTGTTTTATGTACTTTTGCATCAGGAAAAACTATCGTAAGTATTTCTTAGTATACAATATTATTAACAATATGAAGCTTAAAAAAACAAATGCCCAATACTCCCTTGATTGCAAATTTCATTCAAATAGCAAACAATTTTTGAAGAATTAAAACAAAGTTGATCTAAATTATTGGCAATCTATAATAAAATAAACCTCTACATCTCTACATCTGGGTAAAAAAGGATCAGATTAAATAAATAAGTAACTAACAGACTATAATCAAAAAGGCTTTTCAGTTATTATTATTCATACACACTTTCATAGAGATCAAGTGTTTCCTTTTAAACAATTCATAACAGTTTTAGAAAAAAGAACAATTCAATATTGATCTCATTCTATGCCTAGAATAATAACAGTGAAGTCATTGTGACTACTTAAATGCACTGTTTATTTATTTATTTATTTATTTATTTATTTATTTATTTATTTATTTATTTATTTATCCTTAATTAATTCTACAATCAAAACAGCCTGAATTCGTCGAGGCTTGGATTCCACAAGATGTTGAAAACATTGTTGAGATATTGTGTATCATGCAGACATGACTGTGTCTCGCAGTTACTTAAGATTTGATGGAGTTGTAGGCCTGGAGCAAACAGCCCATTCCAGCTCATCCCACAAATTTTCAATCGGGCTGAGATCCGGGGACTGAGCGGGCCACTGAAGCAAGGAAAAGTCATTGTCATTTTCCTCAAACCATCCCATAGTGATGCAGGCTTTGTGCACCGGCACATTATCCTGCTAGAAATAGCCATCTGCATGAGGATAATTGTTAACATGTACGGTTGCACTTGGTCAGCTATGATGTTTAGGTACGCTTTAGCATCCTGATGTGCCAGCGGTATCATTGGACCCAATGTATTGCAGGAAAACATCCCTCTCACCATGACACTGCCTCCACTGGCTTGAAGAGTTGTTGTGAGACATGACGGGTCCAGACATTCATGTGCACAGCAGGGGTGTACCTAATAAAGTACATTCACTTCCAAAAGTTAATTTCTGTAAGCCAATCTGAATTAAAGAAGCTGAAATTTGTTGCAAAAATAGAAGGAAGTATGCAAATTATGTAGGTAACAGCCAATCACGGTTTCTCGTCAAGAAATTTGCAAAACAGGCAGTCGTATAAGAAGCCTGCATTGTGAAGGGTGACAGGAGTTGCATGTAAGTGCTGATAAAAGGTGTTTAGAACATTCGTACGATTTGTTTTCAAGATACAGTAGAGTCCCGAAAACTCGGCACTCGATAATGCGGATAACTCGCCCCCCCCCCTGGCAGGGCGGAAAAACCCCACGCCCTTTAAAAGTAGGCTATTTAATTTTCATAAGGGCGTGGGGTTTTTCCGCCCTGCCAGGGGGGGGGGGCGAGTTATCCGGGTTATCGAGTGCCGAGTTTTCGGGACTCTACTGTACACATGTTTTTATGGCTTCCAGAAGACGAATGGAAGATTCTGAGCTCTGGCGGGCTGTTGGACACATTTAAGGACAGTCTATAACAGATGTTGCTCGTTTCTTCAGCATTCATCATTCCATCATTTCACGATTATGGAAACAATTCCAAACCAGCCAAACAGTTGTCCGAAGACCTGTAGCCAGTCGTCCAAGGCTTACGACCCCCGCGGAAGATCGATATATTGCTGTTGTAGCCAAGCGGAATCGAAGATCGACCTCCACACATGGGACATCTATGGTTGCAGCGGCCATTGGTAAGATGATATCTGCCACTACTGTTCGTCGAAGGCTACACATGAATGGTCTGTACGCCCGGATACCACAAGTTTGTGTTCCTTTATCCGTCCAATCCAGAGGGGCACGATATATAGCCCAGCATGTGAATTGGGCTATGTCTGATTGGGGTAAAGTTATGTTCACAGATGAGTCCAGATTTGCCCTACAACCCGATGATAAGCGTGTGAGGGTTTGGAAGGAACAAGGCACACGCAATTGGCCCCAGAACATCACCGAACATGAAGCATTCTGCGGTGGAAGCATCATGGTCTGGGCAGGGATTTCATTGGGATATTGCACCGACCTGCATATCTACAGGCGGGGTTTTGTGACGGCTGTACGGTATCGAGATGAAGTCCTAGACCCATTGTGAAACTGTACGCTGCAGCAGTTGGTCCTCCTTTTGTTTTAATGGACGATAATGCGTGTCCCAATAGAGCTGCTATCGTTGACGACTTTCTGGAGAGTGAGGGGATTGCACATATGGAGTGGCCGGCTTACTTGCCGGACCTTAATCGAATTGAAAATCTTTGGGATGTCCTCGGCCGTGCTGTATGTCGACGTTTCCCACCTCATGCCACTCTCAGACATTTGGAAACTGCTCTACTTTAGGAATGGCGATTACTGGATTCTGCTGTGGTTGATCACCTCGTAACAAGCATGATCACACGCTGTAAACTTTGTATGCAGGTGAGGGGTACTCACATATCCTATTAATGTCGGTTTTTATTGTTTGTTTTGAATTTAAACATCATTTTGTTAATGACGCAAATAGAACGTCATCATATAATTTATGAAAATTCAATATTTTGTTTATCTCTGTATGTAACTCTTTGTTTTGTTTCATGAATAAACATAGAGCTACTTACTTGCAGAATTTCATGTCAATCAAAGCAGTACTTCTGCATTTTTTTGCATTTTACTGCTCCATGCTTAACTTTTGGAAGTGAGTGTAGCTGGACAGTGTATATTTTACAACTATAAATATTTCAAAAATATATATCAAAATGAAGTATGGTAATCATATTTTATGGAAAAAATTGAACATGTTCAACAATACAATTATTGATGTTTTCTTTTTTGTTTAAAAGAAATCTTATTATCTTCTTGAATCTCACTTAGAAAGCATCTTATGCAGATGAAAATGCACCTGAAGCAAACTTCTATGATTATTTGGTTTGGATTACAGGTAAGTCAAAACACAATAAAATAGTTTCAAATTTTTTTTCATTCTAAAATAAGAATGATACATTATTGTTGCACTATTTTTATTAAAGAATATTCCTAACAATTATATAAGTCTTGATAATAATAATTCTAATAACAACAGACAGTAATTTTTATTGTTTTTAAAACTAAAATACATATGTGCACTTGCTTTCACACCATTGTTTCATATCCCTAATTACTAAGTTAGTAACACATTTTACTGAGATGTTTATAATATTTAAATTATGGTATTTTATTTGCATATTTATATACACACACAGTAAAACTGGCTTAAGACGCTTTCCCGCTTAAGACGCTCTTTCGAGCTGGTCCCTTGAAGAGCATCTGAAGCGAGTTTTACTGTCTATAATCAGTTGTAAGCCAACCTTTGTTTATTTCTATACAATATCAGAATTTGCCATTTGAGTTAGAACTAATGTAAACCATTTCAATCTTTTTGTACTTGGGTTATGAGGTGTAAACATTTTAAAGAATTATCAACTTTAAAGTTGCATTAAAAAAAAATCATATTACTGAATACCTATGACAAAATAAATTCAATAAATAAGATGATGCAGCAGATTACAATGAATGCAGCATAGGATGCATGATGGTGATTGTTGTATGACCTTTATTTATTGACTCATATGATTGGGAGAGGGGGTTTACAGACAAACTGAACTTTCCAACCAGAAAAGCAAGTCCAAAATCCTAGATTTTTTTCCCCATTTTCAGATTGGGAGGGGTTAACTCCTGCCAACCCTCTCCCACCCCATCAGTAAGCCAATAGAATGCAACGCTATAGTTGCACCATGCTTTCAAAATGGAGTGATCCAAGATTATATTCCCAGCCTTTAACTCACGAAGTGTGAACTCTTCCACTGTTCACTTTTTCTTTTGTATTTTAGTAGTTGATTTAAAGAATGTACAGTATTGTAATGTGTTAAGTTAGAATAATAACAAATAATACTATTTTATTGGAAGGACAAAACAAATACATTGTTTAGTCAAGTGCCCAGTATTACTGTGTACACATTCCTGATTTCTAAACATGATCATTTGTCATTTCTAAACAATGCAAAAACATTATATGTTTTGTCAGTCTATTACAGTACTTCTCCTTTCCTTATAATTTTAATCTTCAATTAGTTTTCTAATTCTTCATGGATAGCTGTGTAGTTTTGATAGTTTCCTATTGTGTTGTGCTTCTCATAATTTAATTGCTGAGATCTGATCTTTGCTGGAATTTAGCTGGAGTTAACTTTTTGCTGGAAGTCTCCTTTCTTACTTTATTAACAATTTAGATGGATAAACATCCAATCATCTTTTTTCTAAATGCATTTCTTTTGGCTCAGTTTTATCCCCATTACATTAGATGTCACTTTTAATCTCAATCCTATAATACAGGTATACAGTATTTTTAAGTATACCTAATGGGATTGATAAACATTAAAAATTAGAAAAAAAAAATTAAAATAAAATATTTATAGCTACTTTTTCAATTAAATATATCTACCACTGTTCCTGTTTAATCAGATTTACTTTTATAATCCTCAACTAACACCAATTTACTTACATCGAAACTTCTTGGGCTCTCTCCTCCTGCCAATACATTCTGTTGCTTTTGCTTCTTCACTATACTTTCCCTCAAGTAAGGCTAAAGCAAAGCTACTCTAGTTTAGATCTCTCTGAAAATAGTCTTATTAAGAACCTAATTGATGTATGATATAAGCCCTCTTACCTCCTCATATTCTAGATAGTTATTTAAAAAAATAACAACAATTTCCAACGTAATAAGATGATAACCTTTTTAAATTTGTTAAGAAGGAATTAGTAGCATGATTTCTTTTTGTAATCTCAAGAAAAATTTTTTAATCTCTTCTGAAATTTGGTTTTGGGGATTTAAGTACTGACTTATAATTTTGTTGAGTTCTGGCAAAGACATTGTTTGCCGAGAAAAATCCTAGTGCATACAACATGAGAATGTTATAGGGTTGTTTTTTTTACCCATAACTGTTAATAGCATTAGCAATGCCAAGATTATTCAAACAAAGATTTGTCCAATCTTAGAATTGATAGAAATAATACATATTTTCATGAACTTAAATGATTGACTTATAAATACATTAAAATAGTATAGTGTAATTACATTGCTGTAAATTTGCATGAATAATCTGTATTGAATTATTCAACTGAAAATCTACAGTATTCATACTTATTGGAATTTTTAAATGGTTTTACTTGTCAAATATTTTAAAATATTGTTTTCCTTGCTTGAACTTTTAAAAATAGAATTTTGATTACTATTGATTAATTATTATAATTCATATAATTTTACTATTTCTTGTTAGTTTAGAAGGAGTATGCTGAAATACATAATGTTTTCTAACTTTCCATTTGCTTGGAAAAAATTTGTAAATTTGTTTGAAATTTCCATTGTAGTTGAGGTCAGATTTAAAAAAAAAATGATTTTAATCAGGTTTTTCCCTACTGACTATTAATGTAGAGATTGGATTTCTTGCAATGGCTATAATTGTCTTTTATTTAATTTTTAGTATGAAATATAAATTTTATGTTGTAGACGGTTATATTCTTTTTTCTTCTTGTGATGTTTCATTTTCTTTTCTTTTTTCTTTTATAGGCATCTTTCTTCTTACATTAGCATTGTTTATGTCAGCTAGAATGGGAATTTACCAAGAAACACTTTATTCAGAGTATGGAAAACATCCTAAAGAAGCTTTATTTTTTTCAGTAAGTTAAATATTTAAGTTAATAAAACATAATTACAGTTATAAGGTTTTTGAATTGTCAGATTATTGTCTGAATTTTACTAATCCAAGTATATTTTAAATCTTAAAGGGTGTAACTTCTGCTAAACTGAACAATGGTAGTAAATAACAGGCCACGTAAAACGTGGATTTTTTATGTGGATTACAAGACACTTGTGTAAATGATATCACAAAATCACATGCCTGTAATATGTAAATTCTACGTGTTATTCTTGTCCTTTGTCTATGCTGATGTATTTTAAATGTACCTAATGATGATATGTATTAGTTCCTTTCAAATTACTAGTGACGTTTTTTAAGTGCAATGCCATTTTTATTTTTATCTTTGATTATTATTAAGTAATAATTAACTTTCTTAATAAGCTAAATATTGTTATTTTTGACTGAACATGCAAATTCTTACTATTCAATTTTCACATTTTTCTTCTTTGTTTGCCTGTTGGTAGTTGCTAAAACATCTGGAAGAATTCCTTAAAATTTGGTTATTTGCTTATTTGTGATCCAACTTAAAGCATAAGCTCAATAATTTTGATCATCCCTGCATGATCAGACACTATGCAGTGGATACCTGAGTGTATTTCTAGTAATATTTATACATAAAATATTATAATGTACAATCAATTGTTAAACTTGAGCTGCTTATCTTTCAGATATTTAAGCAATTCCTTCTTCACCCAAATTGTGCCTGTAATAGTTCACTTCCTCAAGGAAATCATGACATTATGAAAATATTCCAATGAATGTAACATTTTTCTCCAAAAAACAGTGGGGATAAGTTCACATTCTAAATCGATGATGTGATTTGTACCTGCAAATACTGTAATGGATTACTAAGCTGAAGCATCATGTCATATCCTCAAATGAGGATAGTCAGCATAGAAAATAAAGATTCTTGTGATCGCTAGTTTTACAGAATGAAGTAGAGGTCAGAGGGACAATTATATTGGATTGTAAATGAGAAGAAATGAGTTCAGTCACTGTTGTGCTTCCTAATAACAATGTCAGAGTTTGCAGATCACAGCACTGGATAATCAACAAATATGGATGCATTGTTTTGACATTTGCACACTGATCTTTGAATGTACATAGTCCCAATTAAAGCAAATTATACTCTAACATTATTAAACGATGATGAATTCATAGATTCATGTGGATTTCTCGATCTCCCTAATTTGCTTCAGAAGAACTACAATTAACCAGACCAGATGAGTGTACTCAGTTCCTCTAGAGCAATGATTTCCTTATCTGCTATTCTGATCTAAATTGAATAACACCAGAAGCTTCATAATACATTAATTATTGGTGCATATGACTAATGGTCAGTCTTGTATTGACTAACCACCAGATCATTTAAATTTGCTTCTGATTTCACAGTTCTCATTAACTATGATTTTCAAGACCTTTGGTAACAATTTTACTTTATTTTTAATAACTATTAAAAAAAAAAAAAACTCCTTATTTAGACAACTTGTAGTCAGTTTCTTTATTATAGTTTAACTTCTAATGCAAAAATTTGTCGGTAGTTTGTTCTATAAAGTATGTTACTTTTTCTTATCACAAATGTGGAATTATTATTATTATTAAAACTATCAATTATAAATTAAAATTCATTTTAAAAATTAAAACTTCAATGCTTTCTCAATTGTAATGAAGATTTTTAGATTTTTCACTGCATTAGGATTCAAAATGTAATAAGTTGTTGACGACTTGGATAACATAAGGGAAAAAAAAAAAAAAGCACATATGGGTGCTTAAAATATTAATACGATACTTTTAGTTTTTAACACATCTTATATTTTTCACGTCATTTGACTTTTTACAAAATTTGTTATAAAATAATTTCCAAAAAAAAATACTAGATTTTAAATTGAGTTATGGTGCATATTATTGTCAATTACAATCATCCACTACATAAGCTGAATTTAGCAAATAAAGTAGAAAATCAATGTCATTTTTTTGTTAAGAGTTTTTAAGTTCATTAAAGTTATGTATAGTCCAGCTTGATAAGAGAATATGAAATGATAACTTGAAAAATTTGTCAGAAATGATGAAATTATTACTTTTTTTCCTGTATTAAGTTTTTTAATTAAAATGTTTTAATTGAATGTATGATATATCCCCATATTTATTTTAAATTACATAAAATATACATTAAACTTTAATTTATTTAATAAGACTAGATTTCAGGATTATAAGGTAATTCTGAGGAATCACTAGTAATAGTTGATTAAAGCCAACTGTATGTTTTTCATCCACAGTATCATTCTATTGTATTTTTTCTCCTCAGCATGCCCTGCCTCTTCCTGGTTTCCTTCTGTTGACAAGTGACATTTTAACACATGCCACTATATTCTCCAAGTCAGGTAAGAAGAACTTCTTAAAGCGCTGTAAATGCGCTTTAAGTAAATGTCTAATTATAGATTTTTATAAATGCTTAAATTAAATTCGTGATCTATAAATTGTTATGAATTTTGTAAATCAGTCTCGTTAACGTGTGGTCTGTCCAGTAATTTTGGTGCACACATTCTCTGAATGGCTGAGGATAAAATCACTTTCCACAGACTTTGCTCAGTTATCTCAATGCAATCAGAAGAATTTCAAAATTCAGCTCATGGATCCCACACAGATTGTCTGAGGAAAAGTAAATCGTTCCAATTTGTGCTTCTCTTCTCACCAGGCAACTCTGTAATTCAGTGTATGGTCTATAGTTAAGGGATGTTTGGCCCGATATTGCAAATTTGATCAAAATGGTCATTCAGAAAGTGGGCTGAAGTTCAATCAAACATTGGCTCATTTACTCCTAAAATTGTATTGTCATTGTCTTGAAGTCTAAATCAAAAAGTTTTATGGAAAGACTGAGAAGATTCTGAAGAATGCATTATTGACTGATTTTAATCTTAAAAGAACTTAAAGATTTTTGTCAAAAGAAAATATTGTTAAATTGAAAAATTGTGTCAGAACTTATTGGATAACCTTATAATTATGATATATATATATATATATATATATATATATATATACAGTGAAACCTCGATATAGCGCTCCCGCTTATAGCACTATCCTGTTCTGGTCCATGGACGTTTTCTATGTACAATTAAACCTCGATTTAGCGCTGTCCCGCTTATTATGCTTTTAGATCACGGTCCCTTGATGAGCGCAATAACGGGGTTTTACTGTATTTGGAAAGATACCTGATTCTGAGATATGTAAAATCTGTTGGGTTCTTACTCTTCTCAACTGTATTATGGCATGAGTTTTCAGAATAATTTGCTTGGCAAATTTTTAAGATTTTTAAAATTTATTTATTCTCTACTAATATATATTAGTAGAGAATATATACTCACACAGTTGAGCATTTCTAATCCAGAATACTTGGGATTGATAATATTTTGGATTTTTCTGGATTTCAAAATATGGAATGGTAGTGTTGCAAGAGAAGTAAAGCATATGTACTTTCATAAAAGTTATTTTTTAACATAAAAAAACATGAATGCAAATGAAACTAAACATAGATTATAAATCGCAGTGAATTTCCGAAAGATTGGTTTGAATGAATTTGTCAGTCTTCACTAAACTATGGCAGATGGAGTTAACAAGAAGGTTCAGGAATATAAAGAAAGAATCATAAATGAGGCTGAAGAACTGGTGCTAAGACATTTCCCATAAAAAGTTTTGGAACTTAATAGTCTAGCGAAGACTGACAAATTTATTCACACCAATCTTTCAGAAATCTACTACTGCGATATAAATATTCCAGTCCCTGATCCTGATAGATTATAATCGATGTGTTTATCATCTTCAGAAAGAACATCAAAAAAGGTTGATGGATCATGAATGGATTCTCCAGGGATGAGAATGTTTCGCCGTCAGCCAATGTGTGAAAAACTGACTGTGGCCTGTAGGCAACTGTGTTGATAGATAGTATGAACTGCCTTAAGTCTCCTCTGGCACTGTCCTTGATGGGGTGACTGCAGTCATCTTTAGCCAACCAGAGTTGTATAGTATATGATCTCTGTTTACTACCTACCTTCTTCTAGCTATATTCTGAAAAATCAAAGAGATAAATGTAATCACTCAGTTCAGTTATTGGTCAGTATTTAATAGTCTTCGTAGGAACACAAACATTAAATGTTGGCTAATAGCCTGGATTCCTGTTGATAGAAAACCCAGAGAAATTTTTTAGCTTTATGATCCCAAGCAATTAGCATGAGTTTATCTTTCCAATGTTTCTTATGTGACCAGTGTATCTCTCAGTGCTTAACATCATTTTCGTCATCAGCCACTTTTTTTTTTTGTGTGTGTTGTTTGAATTTTGTTAGCCATCTCTTTGATAGTGTCCATGTTTCTGTATGTTAGTATTGATAAAATGCATTAGTCAAAGGTTTTTCCTTTTGAGGTTTAGTGGAATGTTACTTTTTTGAAAACATTTCTCAGTTTTCCAAATACTGCTTATGATAACAGTACTTATGATAAGAGAGTTTATGGCGGTTACAGGAATAAATATAAAGTCTTAAAACATGAAGTGTCAACAACACATTTCTATTGGATTCAATTCTGTGCAGTTTTGACTTCATCCCAACTCATTCCTCATATCTGAAAATCTATCCATATTAATTGTTATTTCTGATTCATTAATCTTGAATTTAAGGTGGGTGGGTGAATAACCCACTGCACCCAAATGCTAGTGGTCGGATTGCCACCATTCAGCCATCAGACCAACCTCAAAAGAAACTGGATGCCACAGCATTTCCTCTAAGCTGAATTTATTGTTGTACTGTCAATATTTGGTTGACAGAGGCTTGTTAGTAAAAATAGAGTGCACCACATGAAGGTGAGCTGATGTATTTGATAGGAGAGGCTATATATTTGCATCACTACACCATTAACACTCCATTCTCTACGAAACAGAAAATATATTACTGAGTTTCAAAAGCTTGTTTCATTTATGTTTAGATCTATAGGTTAAGGCCCAACATTGGAAAATGTCATTATAAATCACATTCTTTTTCCAGAAATTAAAGATGACATTGACAATCCACCTCTTCCAAATATTTCTTTTCACAATACTGCATATATTATTCACTTAGTTTCTAGCCAATCTTTTTCTGCAAATACAGAAAAAGATTATCTTTATTAACAAGCATGGCCAATCAAGAAGATAGTGATCTTCTTGATAACAAGTCAGTTCTAATCTAATCTTTTCCACAGTGAAAAATTTTAACTGAAATTCTCTTAGATACTTAGTGTCATTGGATTAAAGATTAAGATTGATTTTTAGAATCAGCAGGGCTTTTTAATAGAGTGCAGGTGTTTTACTTTTTTTTTTTTTCCTTACCTTTGCAATCAACTAAATATCATTTCCAAATTAAATAGAACTTACTCTCATTCATATATTTGTCATTTCCATGGATAAATAATAATTCACTTTTTCTTTTCCTTTTTTTTTTTTTAGCTCCAATGGTTTTACCAGTATTACAAGTTACACTGCCTCGGCTATGGATCTACCTACTGGGAAATGTATTAACACAATATCCTTTTCTGAAAGTAACATTTTTATTTTGGTTTCAAATGTATGCTAAAAGTAATTTCAAAATGTGGAAGTTGAGATCTTCAAGTTTTCAAAAGAAAAAAGGAAGAATTTTTATGTTGTTTTGATATATAAATTGACAGGGATAAAACAACATACAATATTACAAAAAAAATAATAAAAAAATAATAATAAATGAATATTAACAGTGGGACGTTTCTACTCAGAGTAAATTGGGGATCTGTTTTACTATTCAGTCCTGTAGAAAATGCTGTGAAATAGAAATGAAAAAATGCAGTACTAAAAAGAAAGGGGGAGGGGGGGACTTCTCTAATGAACTTATTCTATATTTTCAGATAATAATCTAATAAGTTTTATTATTTTGTAGAATTTGTTTTTTGTTAAAAAAAATAGGCGAAATAATGAAATACAATAACTTTATAGTTTGCTAATTTTGCTTCTAGTTGTGGTGCACATTGAAAACTGAAATGCATCATTTTGCCTCTTGAAATGAAATACTTTTGAGACCACTGATTACAAAGGCTTCTCTGGATACTGGTAAGATTGCCAGCATTCTGAATAGTTGGACTTTGACATTCCATTCAATTTCGCTAAAATCTTTTACATAGTGTGAAATTTGCACTCTATCTTCTGCCAGCACAAAGCATGTACAGCTATCTTCATACTATCATTGCTTTGATGCTTCTATAGGCTCTGTTACAATAATGTTTTTTCACTGATGCAGCAGTGTATTCAATATGCATTTGTAAGGCTGGTTTCTGTCATCTTTTATGTGATGAATGAAAGACATCACTACCCTTTTATGTTATTTGTCCTCGTATACAGAACTTAGGAACCCAACATTTCCAAATTGATATTTTACTGTTATCTTTATAGTAGAGCTTCTTCTTCAATTATTAAATTTATTGATTTTTTATATAATAAGAACAGTCTATTTTGAAAATCACATTGGTTAGAAAAGAATCCCATTAAACAACGCTTTTTTAGTTCTATTACTAATTTCAGATCTGAATTAAGTAAATCAGCTACAAAATTTTTATATACATACTTTAAATTGTAATCCTTTAATTAGTATTTTATTCCTAACCTACTAATGTGGAGTATAGTCTTTGACTAAATTAGAAACATGATTAAAATCTACTGTTCACAAGTTGTTCACAATAATAAACTTGTAAACTTGAGTTATTGTTCGCAAAGGTAAATAATTATTTTGTAATTATAAGACTAGACATTACAAATTATTTAGAAACTTTTTTTTTAGATGTAGATGCAGGAAAATTGCAATTTCAAGTTTAGTCTGAAGCTAATAATTTAAGGTTATTTTATCATTAATGCAGTAAAGAGTTCTTTAATTTTCCTAACTTTTATTATTTCTATGATACATATATATACATTCACTTTAAGTATATATTTCATTAATGTTTTTGAATATAAAAGTAATTTTTGTTATTGCTACTGACATGGCAATGGCTTTTTATTGTTTATTTTCATCTCTTCTAACTTCATACATAAAACAGTAAGACTTCACAAAGAGAGAGAAGATATCAGTGTTGTAGTTGTATTGTTAATCTTAAGTTATCATTCACTTCATAAATAATGAAGAATTAGTAGTAGTAGACAGGAGCTCGCTGGCTATTTTCTTTTCAGAAATATTTCTTTTTATGAAAGAAAACCAAAGTTTCCTTTGCTTGTTCATTTTCAGAACAGAGTAATAGTAATTGTGCTATGCTTAAGTTTGGTACTTAATGCAATCAAATTGATGAAGGTTGTTTAAAAAATGTGGAGGCTGGAGGGTTGCTTACTAACTTTTGTAAAATAGTTAAAATAGTATTAAGAATAAATCAGCAAATTTTAAGTGCAGTTGGCAGCCAAACTTCTCCATGTAGTGAGGACTGTGATCAGGAACACTTTTTTTTTATTATAATTCGATTCCGACTCCAACTCTGCCAAAAACTACAGATTTAACTTCACCTGCTCCAAATCTACAGCCTTGCATATAATGTAGATGAACAAATATTGAATTTGGAAATATGAATAAAGTGCCCATGCTATAGAGGAACCGAATATAGGAATATAGAATTATGGAGTTTAAGTCTTTATAATATGAAAAATTATATCAAATTTAAGTAATGAAGTAAAGCTTGAACTGGTTATAAAATCTATCTGTAAATGCTTTGCATCTGTTTCTGAAAGAATTAATGAAGTTTAACAAGGATATCTGTCCCTTGTAAAGAAGAATTCCTATAGATTAAAACAACCTCTTTTTTTTTTTTTTAATAACTTTCATGGAAAAAAAAAATGAAAAAAATAAAAAATAAAACACCTTTACTGTATTTAGCATATTTTGACTTTTAATTGTGATCTTGAACATTAAATGACAGCATTTGAAGAATTTCTCTTGATACTGATAATGTTGATCTGCCTGGGAAAAATAATATCCCATATACTCAGAAAATGCTACAAATTATAAGAATAATTTTATAATCATTTGTGGTATCAAAAGTTTAATGTCTGTTTGACAGCAAATATTGCCTGATGAAAGAGTTTCAGATCAGAGAGATTAATAATATAAAGGGAAGTCTTGTCTTAAATGACGATGAAAGAAATCTCTGTTTCAAGTAAAGAATTCTAGTCATAGCTAATACTGAATGATCATGAAGGTTAAGGAAGTAAGCTCAAAAGAAATGTCAATGGTGAGATCTCGAAGAGAAAATCGTAAGCTGGATGTGTTCTAATACTGTTAGGCATTTGCAATATTTCTGAAACAGAGCAGATTTGATGATGGAAGGAACTGTTAAAATAAGCCTGCTGGAGGTGGGTTGGTGATATATACAATCTTCACATTTTCTTATGGTAATTAACTTTTCCAGAAACACATTATCTCATATACCGCTGTTTTCGTTTTCCTCACTTTTCAGGATAGGAAGACGTGTTTCGATAATTTTGCATGTAATGATTATAATATCTGTCAAAATTTTGTTCTAATAAGGTATATTTTGAAGTATAAGGAAAACTGAAAAAAATATAATAAAAGCAACTACAGTGTAATTAGTTAACATTAAGGTCATTTTCAGGGAAGTTAGTGACATAACAGAAGCTGAGTAAAGATAGCCGATTTGATATTAAGTACTCCATTATTAAATTTTATCTGATATTTCATTTATTTCCTTTCACATATCTTATTATTGTAGTCAAATATGTAGTTTGTTTTTTTATTAATTGCAATATCTTGTGTTAACTTTCTTAACTCTGTTTTACATATGTGTGCATTCGTTCTGTATTCAGTTTAACAACTGAATGTACATCACTAACAGTTACATTAGTTGTAACATTACGTAAATTCATTAGCTTACTGTTTTCAATAGTGTATTTTAAAAATCCTTTTACGTTGGAACACTGGATAGGAACAGGCTTAGTCTTCCTTGGTACAGTGATCTTTACCGATCTGCATAATACAGTTCGACAACTGTTTATCAAGCCTAAGAAGAAAGAGGACTAAAACGATAGGTAACTTCAACGAAAGTAAAGATGGTAAACTATATTTTTATAAATTTGTTTTTGTAAATAGAATTCTAATTTTAGGGTATCTTCAACTGTTAAAGTTGACAGTTGTTAATTCTGAAGATGTACAATTAATAAGTTTGTGATCTTTGATTGTTCTGAAAGCTTTTCAGTATAATTAATGCCTAAATATGTTTTCTGCTTAATGGCATTTCACATGGTGAGACAGGAACAGCTGTGATCCAAAATAACTTGAGAATTACTTGTGATGATGAAACTGGTTTGTGCAGTTGTCAAGAGAATAATGAAGCTTTTGTAGTTGTCTTATATTTCTAATGGCTATTGTGTAATTTTTGACATCACAGTATCTAGGATATGAGGTTGATTTGGAAAGAAAAGGTAAGCATAGATGTCCTTTGTGTTTTCTTTTGAACACAAAAGAAATGAACAATGAAAGATTCCAGAATGAAAAAGATGCATGGGCAAGAATGTGTGTGTGTATTTCTTGAAAATATATTATTCTGTTTTGTGAAATGGAGGTCTTGAAAATAGCTAAACCTTATATATTTAAATACTTCCATTTCTGTGATGGGATACTATTTCTGTATTACACTTTAACCATTATTTTTAAAACATTTCTTTTGCTAGGTAAGTAACTAGATAAGATGTAGCATTATGTACAACATTAATACAAAAAAAAAGGACTTTGTGAGATGTATTCAAGTCACTGAGAGTTGATAATTTCATTTTTTTTTTCTTTGAAGACTTGCTTAAATACAAGCTGCAATTTATGCAATTCAAACACTTTTTTTAGGCAGTCAAGTGCCTTTAGTACCAAATAATCTTGCTTTGGAAGGACTAAATAACGAAAGGATGAGTTGAACCTAAATTGTTTCACAGCTAACTTTTTATCATTTTGTGACGACTTTAATGATTCAATTTACTGGTTTCTTTGCATTTTCATTAGCTTCAAATTTTTACCATCTTATATCCTTTCAATCTTTCCATCACATCTTAGAAGGTGTTTTTGAAATGCTCAAACTGACTTTGAACTTATATTTAACTAAATCATAACACTCTTATTATAAGAGTTTTTGTTTTACTAAATATTTAATGAAAAATTAAGATTTAACTTTTACATATCACTAATAAATCACTTATGATCTTAGAAAATCATGTTGAGTCCCGATTATCCGAGTTAATGTGGACCAAGACTAACTCGGATTAGTCGAAGATTAATTTGCGAAAAAAAAAAAATCCTAGAAATATTTGATAGCTATGTTAAAGTGGAAACTCGGATAATCGGGGTTTTACTGTATCTCGTTATGAAATGTAAAGAGGAGAGAAAATAACTGATATTATTTGAGAGAAAAAAAATAGAAACTGGTTTAGCTGAACATCAGTGTCAGAGCAACAACTATGATTGCTGCAAAAACAATAATTACAGTTGATTACTATTATTTTTTGCATCTTAATGTTTTTAATTTATAAATGGCGTATGGTCAGCCATAATTATAGTTTTAATGAGAAGAATTGGAATAATTTATGCTTAAAACTAATTATTACTGTAATATAATAGAAATAAAGTTTCACTATTATTTAATACCAGTGATATAATAGGAAGCACAGAATGGTTTTTTCATTAGTCGTTTAAAAATGTCTAAGACTACTATACAGATAAAAAAAAATCGCACCCCCCCCCCCTCCTTGCTCAAAATTTAGATGTTACAAATAGCATCAATAATAAACCTACAACAACAAAAAATAGTATTCTTGCAGCTATAACTGATTATAACATTATATAACCAAGATTGTAGTGAAGTTGGAATAGTGTTTCATTCATTTCAGGAAAACAATCGTCTGTTGAATTAACATTTTGAAGTCAAGGGAGATATTCAAAGAATAAATAAATGGGATGCATCATAATCTTGTAAGAATAATGTTTGGTATACTGTTTTATCATTTTACTCTAAGGATTTTAGATATCAGCATTATCTCAACAATACTTGAGAATTTAATAGGAAACTAGGTGTTATATTTCTTTCAAGGATATTAATGGGAAACTTGCTATTACAGCATGCACCCTGCAAAACACAGTTTACAAATTAAGAAGCCTAAGCTTCTACGAAAAACAATTTAAAAGGAATACGTGAAATTATGTTGCTTTCAGTCAAGTAGGTGATGGTAAATCCATCAAACTCTTAATCTATGTATTATATTCAGTTATTTTTTGATTGACACAAGTTTCCTGTCACACTGTGTACAATTGGCTTTATTAATCAATGTAATTTTTAAGTTTATAACATAGCTGTGAAAAATCATTATTTGGGGCAATTTTTCTGTTGTTAATTTACTCGTATATCATGATTTACAAATTTTGGATGAAGTTTTCTTAAATTAGTTCTTTTTGATGTTTTGATCCAGTAACGTCCTTGGCTCTAACAAAATAAAGTTAAGTTCTTGTGCCTTCTCCTATCCATCTTTTCCTCTTATTACTAGTCAAACCATAAAATCATGGTAAGTGTCATTGTTGACCAAAGTTGAGTCTTACTCTATTCCTGACTATTATGGAAACCTTTAAAACCTGATGGATTCTAATTCTATCTGAAGATGATTCTAGGACATTACTAAGCAAAATATCATTTTAAAACCGACTTTGGTATAAAAATATTTCTTAATGTTATAAAAAAATCATTAACTTAAGAGCAAATGTAATCTGCCTAATTAATTTGATAAAAAAAAATTATCTTTGATTTATGTTCACTGTTATTTTTTTTTTTTTTTTTTTATGTACTGCACATTTTTACAAATGTAAATAAAAGATTAATTTTCTTTTTAAAGAAAACAAATCATATTGAGAAGTTATTCATTTAAAGTTAAGCTAAACTGTCTTATTTCGATAACTACATTTGTACAATGAAAAAAAAATGGAAGAAAATTAACAATTTAGTATCTGCTTCAGTAAAACAAAAGCTTCCACACAATCACATAACAAATAATCCTAAAGAAACAAAGCAAAACCCAAATGAAATTTAACGTGCTTAAAATAAAACAAAGAACGCACATAGCTAAACAAAACAAAAATTCGCTGAGCTATTTTTGGTATTTGTGTACTGGGAATCGGAGACAGTATTGTTTCGAGTTTTGTTGAACTCTCATCAGTCCAGTATACCTAGCTCAGTGAAATGGAACAATATACAAAATGGATAAACATACAATGACCCCTGAATTAAAAAACATCAAAACTAAATAAAAAAATAAAAAGGGGTGAATAATCCCCGCTAGCATTCAGCTTAGCATGTTAAGGATTAATTCATTAAAAGGTTAGTAAATACAAATGAAATTTAACGTGCATTAGAACATTTTACATTAAAAGAAAACAAGAACGTACATAACTCCTTTTATTCTTGATTTAGTTTTGATCTTTTTTAATTCAAGGATCATTGTTTTGTATGTTTTCCATTTCATTGAGCTAGGTATACTGGGCAGATCGGACTGATGAGAGTTCAACAAAACTCGAAACAGTACTGCCTCCAATTCCCAATTCAAATACCAAAAAGAGCTCAGTGAATTTTTGTTTTATTTAGATATGCGCATTCTTGTTTTCTTTCAAAACAAAGCAAAACCTAGATAATTTCCTTAGTACACTTCTCCCAAATCCTTCTCCACATTGCCCAGACAACAATAATAACACTATCTCACAATTCCACTCTATCATTCTTTTTATTTAACGTGCTGTGAAAATAGTAAATAAATAAAGTAAAAGAAAAA
The DNA here is from genome assembly GCA_023159025.1 of Thereuonema tuberculata. NCBI lineage: Eukaryota > Metazoa > Arthropoda > Chilopoda > Scutigeromorpha > Scutigeridae > Thereuonema > Thereuonema tuberculata. The sequence goes on along the minus strand of JAFIDM010004315.1, from coordinate 46,003,235 downwards.
CAGCACCTGAACAAAAGAAGAAGAAATTGCCTTGCTTTTTGTTTGTGAGTGGGACCACTGCCATATTGACAGGAGTTCTCACTAAGAAGATCTTGCCTTTCTGATTCGGTTAGGGTGAGGCAGGGTTGGGCTGATGAGTCTGTTGCAGGACGAACTCCTCTCCATAATCTAAAATCAGGAAGGCAATTTCTTCTTCTTTTGTTCAGGTGCTGTTTTTCTTTTCCTTTATTTATAAATTAGAATACCTAGGCAATAGAGGTCCACCACTAGGATGGCTCTCCTTTTATCTCACCAAATGCCAATGTCGATTTACTTAAAGGGCTACTCTTCTTCGTGGTATTCAGCACTTAGAGAGTTACCCCAAGGATCCATCTTATCTCCTCTACTATTTAATCTCTACATTGACAATCTTATTCTTACTTAATAATTTATCTTCTATGCTGATGAAGGAACATTTTTATTCGCCAATAAAAACATTGACAAACTTAAACAATCCATCCATCCAACAATCACTTCTCCATCTTTATACCTGGCTATTATCAAATGGCCTAACTTTAAATACAACCAAGGCTGTCTTCATGAAAGAACATGAAGACAAAAGAATAAAATAATTAACAATAAAAACTTCTCTCTTACTTATAATAGATCCGCTTTGCAGGAAGTCTACTCTCTTAAATCCTCACTCAAGACCTATCGCGGTATTTACACTCGCAACAAATTGCTTACAAAATATCTAAAAACCTCAGTATCATTAGGAAACTGGGTTTTCTATCAACTGAGGCACTTCAGAATCTGTACTGGTCACTAATCCATTCCAATCTCTGTTACGGTGTTACAGTTTGGGCTTCCCCTCCAAATTTTACGAAAATCTGATTCTTAAGGTGCAAAAATATTTTCTAAGATTTGTGGATAAGAAACAAGACACTACTCTACCCACTCCCTTTGGACAAACTACAGTTAACCCTACTCACTCATGAACTATTACATAAGAATGTTTGTTCATTCGTTATGATAGAAACCACTTCACTCTCTCACCCTTATAACACAAGAACTACTCCGGCACTACTAATACCTAAAACCAGCTCCAACTATGAAAGAAGCACAGCTCCCAATCTTTGGAATAAAGTTCCCCAAGCTATTAGGACCTGTCATAGTCTGGCTGAGCTCTAAGACAAAACTTGAATCAGCTTCCCACCCTTCCCTTTATTCTTCTCTCCCCTTCTGTTTCTTCGGTCTGAACTAAATGAACATACAAGTGTAATATCAAAATGTAACTCTTCTAAAAATAAATTCATATGAATTATTTTTAAATGTAAATACAGTCGGACCTCGACATAAGGTCACCCCTTGGGACCTCGCGAAAGTTACCTTATAAGTGTAGTGACCTTATAACCAATTCATACGCATTTGTCAATAAATAAGCATTATATAAATATAGTATAATTCGCTGTAAAATTCAATATGTACAAAAATATCAGTTTATTAGGTTATTATTATTTTTTTAATTTAATTCGGAATAAAGTTGTATACAAATAGTACTAGTGTGATCAAGCAAAGTACTGATGTTCAACTGACCTTACTTAAAATAATCCACAATACATGACTGTCGCGATTTGGTTTCATCTTTTGTACAATGTTTTCTAAGTTTTGTAGTTTCTGAAAATTTAATGCTCTGAGTGCTTCTGCTTGTGTCACCGCTTCACTTTCATTATCCTCACTTTCTAATACATTGGAATCTAAAACTTGCGAAACAATCTCAGAAATCGCGGCTGGGCTATAGAAGGGGAAAGTGAATATGTGAGAATTGATGATGAAATTGCTACCACTTCTCAAGCTTCGATTTCTGAGATCTTGTATTAACACAGCTAAAGGAATATCATCTTCATCATCTTCATCTGTTATTTCAGCCACACAATTTGTAGAAAATTGAAAACCAGCATGTCGAAAGCAATTTGAAATGCATGTGTTTGACACCAAGCTCCAACTTTTATGAATATAAAAAAATTGCATCTAACACAGACACGTGAAAATTTCTGAAATCACAGACAAAAGTGACCTTATATGCGATTATGGTATTTAAGACCTGACCATATATCCGATAATCCATATCATAGAATTCCTATTCAATGAGCCGGGACTTTAGAAAAGTGACCTTATATGCGGGTGACCTTATATCGAGGTCCGACTCTATTTTAATTGAACTCTTATGCATTTAACCTTTTCTTATGATTCTTCTATAAGTTCTGAAATATGTATCAATGCTAACAATTCTTCGCCTGTGAGGACACTGTCTGCCTTGACGGGATCACCCTTAAGGCAACTGAGTGTCGCATCTGTAAATTGCTGTATATTTGTAAGAAAAAACTTATAGGCAATAAATTATTATTATTATATTATTTGTAACTTCACTATACCATCAATATTAAAGGAATATGAAAAGAACTGCATCCTAAGAAAGCGACTGAAGTTCTTTCATTGTCAGTTTAAAGGTTATGATTAACTGTTTAACATAAGTGGAATTAAAACCAATTGGGGCTTACAATTCTAATTGGTTGGAATAGCAGAAAACCATAAATGAGAAGGCTTATTTAAACATTGATGAAATAAAGATAAAGTGAAAATAAAATGCACTTGTGTATAAAATTAGTTTAATAGTTTCAAAAAGGTCAGACACACAAACTATTTAATCATACGACCTGTTTTCGAGTACAAAATCAACATGGTACAGGCTGCTGCCTGTATAAGATGTGAAACATATTTTGTTTAAATTTAAGTATGATATATGCATATTGTTAATTCAAAAGGATAACACTTTCTGTAATAAAGAGGCATAGCCAGAAGACGACATATTGCAAATGGAGATAAAGAATAGTAATTTATAATAATGAAGATATTAGAAAATTGTGTCCGATTTATAATTACTATCCAGATTAGAAGTAAAGATTTGTTTTTCTATTTTCTTTTGGATGTATTGAATAGGTCGTTGCCTTGTTCATTATATAGGAAAAAAAGTTACATAATTATCTCCAAAGAAATTTTTGAGGATGGATAATGTCTATACTGATAGAAAAATTTAAAATTTTACACAAACTTTAAAAAATCCCTCACAGGAGATTTTTTTTCTGCATAATAAATTTTATTAAAGGAATAGTTAGACATCACTTGCTTTTATTGTACTTAATAAAAGGAATTCATCTGGATTAAAAATGATAATGGGAAGGGGATTTTTATGATACATTAAAACAACAACAAAAACAATTTATGATATACAAAAGAAATTGCCGACATCATACTAAGCCACTCCATCATAGTATTTATCTAGATACCATACAGCTTTTTAGTATTTTCTCTTGTCACTTTCAAAATATCTTCTGTAGTTGCATCAAATCGGAGAGCTGCAATCTGAGCTGCTACATGAATGGCCATGCCAGGATGAGAAAATTTCTTCTGCTTATTCACCTATTAAAAAAAAAAAAAACATTTGTCCAATTTTGAGAGTCTGTTATATATGGTAGTTAAGCATATATTTAGCTATCTAAAAGAGGATAACGTGCTTGACGATTGAAATTTCATAAATTTGCAGTTAAACAAATCAATAGATACTTAATATAATTAGAGGGGGCCATGTTTTAAGAATGGAGAAGGATAGAATTCCTAGACAGACAAAACACTCATCCTAAAAGTTGTAGAGAGACAACTCACTGGAGTACACTTAGTCTAGCCATGTAAGGAAGATGAAATATTTGTTTTCAGTTTTCTTTTAATAAGTTCTAATTTTGTTAGAAACAGTATGAAAAGTAATATGACAATGCAATGAATTGATTAATTAATGATTAAAGTTTAGAATAACTTTAAAATTATTAAAGTAAAGAAAAATTCTAATTGGAGTAATTAATTGTTGATATCAAATTTAAAGTAATCATGATATATAATAAATGAGCTTAAATCAAAATATATTCCTTAAACAAAATATCTTAATTTTATCTTTTCTGTAGGAGTAGATGTGAAAAAGTAGAGAATATTAAAAAATAAATAAATAATACTCAGGCTTAAAACAAATTAAATATTTGTTATCTGTATTTGCTATTAAGTATAAAAATTTTATTATACAGTGATACCTCGGGTTACGAACAACAACTTCAAAAAATTTTTGTCTCGGGGGAGGGGTTACGAACGAAGGTGAGAGAGAGAGAGAGCAAGGTTTAACGTTGGAGACAAACGATCGTGTACAAACGAAGACCATGCAGTACCAACATCACTTAGCTAGTAGTAGTTTTGCACGCATGAGCAATCTCGCTTTCGTTGACCTTACTACACGGCAGTAAAAGATTTCTTAGCAGTGGCACTGTGTTCAGTTTATCTCTTTTATTATTTTCCTTGTTAACCCTATCAATTATGAGTTCAAAGAAAGGTAGTGGTGTTGCTAGGAAGCAGAAACGTATAACAGTGGAGGTAAAGAAAGAAATAATTATGAAGCATGAAAATGGCGTTCGTGTGCGTAAAATCGCTAATGAGTACAGCATGGCAAAATCAACTATCTCCACTGGTAAAAACGATAGACTGATGGCTGAGTGCACCAAACTTCAATTAACTTTGATGGCTGCATTGTGGATGTAGCTAAAATTAGTGGGGAGTGGCTGCTCGAGAAAAATTTTAGCCTTTGTTTTAAAATTGTGAAAGGAAACAAATACAGTAAAACCCCGTTATTACGCTCGTCAAGGGATCATGACCAACAAGCGTAATAAGCGGGATAGCGCTATAGATGGGAAATGATTTATGAGATGGGGAAAGATTTGGACACCATTTTACAGGAAACATACTTGATTCTGCAATAGATATAGTGCAAATATGAGCTTATTTCCTATTAAAAAGATCTTTGATTGCGGTTTGCAGTGTGTGTGTGCTACTGTTATGAATTATGACATTTTCAATGCACTTCAGGTAACTGTTAACGTCAATTGATGCACCACTAGGAGCAATACTAATATATTTTCGGAGCAAATTTAGTGCACACTTTTACTTTTTTACGTTTGCAACAACCCTTCGTTGCATCTGTAATTGCATCTCTAGTTTTCATTATTGTTCGCAGACTGGACGAGGGAATTCCTAGAGATTCTGCGAAATCCTTCTGACTTCTATAGAATTCTCGTCGTACTTACGGAGAATTTGCAATTTTTCACTTATAGAAAGGGATTTCTGCTTCGACATTTTGCACAACTGTATCACAGACCCACACTTCACAGAGTTCAAAGATTCCCTTCTACCAGGGAAAAAAAAAAAAAAAAGAATCTTTACAGTGTTACATTTCTTTTCGATACAAAATTTCCGATATAAAAAAGCGCTACAAGCGGGATTTGAAGCGTTATAAGAGGGTAAAAGTATACAGATATATATAGAAAATTCCAGGGACCGTATAAAAGGAGCGTAAAGAACGGGATAGTGCTATAAGCGGGAGCGTTATATCGGGGTTTTACTGTATGTATAAAAAGAAATTTATCAAGTTTCTGAATAAATTTTCTTTTTATACATGTTTGTTTCCTTTCACACAATTTTAAAACAAAGGCTAAAATTTTTCTGGAGGCACTCGGCCATAAATTTTTTTTTATTTTACATCTAATTTATTTGGTTGTTCTCTTTCTCTTTATTTAATAGTTAAGTACACATATTCTTTGCGATTTGTCAGGTAAACGATCGGATATTAATAAAAAGGAACGATGCGTTTTCAGAAAATTTTAATACTTCTGGGGATCATATCTTACGGAGGGGTCAGAATAAAAAGCCAATTTTTTTACACAAATATTACCCATCGACATTTATTTCAGAAAAAAAAAAATTGACTTGATAATCCAAGCCCTTCATAAGTTTTAAAATTTCCAAAACTGGAAAAAAATTAATTTTGTTAGATGAACTTTGACCTGAAAAAAATAGGCTTTGTCATCAGAAAATTCCAAATTTGGTAATAACACGCAAAAAAGATATTTTTTTATCTTTCAAATGAGATACTGAGCATTCTAGCTTTGACTGGAAGAAAGTTACAGCTCAAAAGAAAAAGTTCTGAAATACCATTTTTTGCTTTCTGCTGTAGCATAAAATTATCTATATATGAAGGAGTTAATTAAAAAAAAAGAAATGAACCAAAGACATTTCTAAGGTCTAAGAGGTAAGTAGAATGAACACATAAATTTTCATCAAAATCAAAAATAGTGATATGAAAAATTATTTAAAAATTTGTTGAATTAACTTGGAATGACCAGGCTGCCATCAGCCTCGATGTAGGTCTCTGCCCATCTTGTGGAGCTGAATACGCCATTACTCACAAGCAGGCCGACAAACACTAAACAACACTCATCAGCACATGCACAACTGTAGCGAACAATATCCAGAGCGGATATTGTCAAATGTGCATGATCATTAACAAACATACAACATATACCTTGAAATCTATTGGGGCCGGATTTATGTGCACCACCCTGTATAAATGTAAAAAAAATCCACAAGGATAAATATATTTTTTGGTGTGCTATTCCGGCATAGCCTTGTGGTCAAGGTGGATGTTTACTTGCTTTTTCTGTGTTTCATATGTTTCTGCTTGTACAGCACGAGCTTGCTGCTATGGTGTATCCTGGGCAACAATTCTTCTGCTAAATATCTCACAATTATCGCCCATTGATGAGGCTAAGATAAGTGCCAAGAGCCCAGAAGTTGAAGAAAAAAAAAATATTTTTCTTGGCTAGTATAAACTCACATGTAGTGTATTATTAAAATTTAGAAAAATATAAACATTGTCACAAACTAACACAGTGACAATTGTTTTTGTTTGTGTCATTTTTAGCTTAGTTACCAATTTATTTGTACACAGATTGATCTCGTGGTTCCGACTCTAATCAATCTAATAGCAATCATAAAGAAAGCCTTATCATAACTATGAGACTCAATGGTGAAAATATGGATTGAAAATAATACCTGACAATGTTGAAAAAAGTAAAACAGTGTTATTTACCTGTCTGGGGAGAAAATAAGGAGCATCTGTTTCCAAAAGAAGGCGATTCAGTGGGATTCTTCTCACAACTTCATGGACTTCACTCGCTGTTTGAAAAGTTACTAAAGCAGTTATTCCTAAATAAAGATTAGGAAATGTCTCCAACCATATTTGAGCTTCTGACCAATTCCCAGTGAAACAGTGACGATGAATCTTGTAATCTTTAGGAACTAACTGAGAAAATGATAAAAAAAATAAGTATTTTAGTGGCATTATTCACTACAATACCTTGCTTGCACAATATGGCAGCAGAACATTTTAAGTTCTGATTTTTAAGTTTCGATATATCAGAAAAAGAGGCCAATCATATAGAAAATTTATTGGTAGAAAGCCAAGTATTTGATTTCTGGTCAATCAGTCTGAATTTTTAGTTAATAGTAAGACTGTTAGATATTGGAATTGATGGAGAATAGTGCCATCATCAAGATTATATTATCTAAAGCTTAAATGTAACAATTACAATTTGTACATCAATTAATTCTTATTTATTATTATTATTACTTTGTGTTGTAAAAAGGTCAATAGAGCAGTGATGTCTCTTACGGATCATCAGATTCACGAAATTATACTGCATCTCGCTGAAGGGCTATTCGTCCCTCTTCCAATTCTAGCAGATTAAATATACAGGTAGATCTCATTTTATTGCATTTCACAGATATTGTTTTTTTTTTTTACAAGTTAAAGGTTTGTGGCAAACCTGAGTCAAGCAAGTCTAACGCCCCATTTTTTCCAACAGCATGTGCACATTTTGTGCGTCTTGTGTCACATTACGGTTATTCTCGCTATAATTCATACTTTTTCATTATTATTATATCTGTTATGGTGATTTGTGATTAGCGATCTTTCGTTGAAGGCAGAAATGATGGTTATCATTTTTTTAGCAATAAAGTATTTTTTAAGTAAGGTATGTACATTGTTTCTTTTTAGACAATGCTGTTGTACACTTAATAGACTATAGTACCTTGGAAACATAAATTTTATATACACTGGCAAACCCAAAAAAATTATATGACTTGCTTTATTGCAGTGGTCTGGATCCAAACCTGCAATATTTGTGAGGTATGCCCATATTTAAAGCAACATCATTTATACTAGTACATTTAGTATATTTCAATAGAAGTAAAATCTAATCAGAGTTTATTATATCCTTGTTTTTATTAACATTCACAATAATTGAAGATTTCATTATTTTCAATCAAAGATTCTGTACACATGAGGTATTTTGTTTGTTATGAATTAAAAATTATATCATTATTTCACATTTTATGTTATAATGATACCATTTTTTAGTTATTTTAATAGTGATTGTTTGGCTGATGGAGTAATTAAATATTGGTTTTATCAGTTTTTCTAAGATAATCAAGTTTTACTAAATCAAATAAATCAGCTAATGAGAAATGATTAAAAATAATTAATTTTTGGAGGATAACTTTTTAATACCTTTTTAAGGATTTCCATTGTGTCTTCATATGCATCTCGGCTGTGGATCACTAATGGAAGGTTACGTTCCAATGCGATGTGCAGCTGCCTTTGAAATACATCTTTTTGTGTTTCTTTATCTGTAAAATTTCTAGAAGTGGGATTAACAATTGTTTAAAACATTTTTATTTTTACCTTAGGTATTAATTATCAAAATGAATTAATTACGTAGCATCACTTCAGAGTTTACAATCTAAAGCAGTTATTTTTATCATTTCAAATCTTTAGAAATGATATTGAAAATTGTCGCACATTAAATTAAGAACATTAAAAAAAAATTCTAAATTATTGTTGTCACATAGCCACACATTCCTAAAAAAATAAAAATAAATAATCCTAGGAGTATGCTTAAAGCTCATAGTATAATTTGTAATCTATGAAAGTTGCTATTATTTTTCATAGAGCAGAAAGTGTTTATTTTGCTATTCTGGTTATCAACTGATGAGCAGTAGTAGTCAGTTTAATCATTAGGCTCTTGTTTGGTAACATACAATCATTTGTGATAAAAAAAATAAATAAATGAAAGAGTGCTTCTAATCTGCTGAGGTCAATTTTCCTTTTATTGGTCAAATCATGGCAACATAATGAGCTGTTTAGTATATCTCTTATCATGATCTGGCTCTTTCCCAAATCAAGATAATACCCCAGATTTTCACTATCAGAAAATTTGAATAATTTATACTGACTTGTATTGGAACTTTAGATAACTTTGCAAGTGTATTCATATCATTTTGAAAACATAATATACAAAGTAAAAGTATTTGTCTACTTACTTTGAGGAGTAATCTAATCCAATTTCTCCTAAAGCTATACATGAAGGGTGATCTAATGCTAACTTCATATATATTTCCAGTGTGTCATTGTAATTCTTTGCCATATGTGGATGACAGCCAAATGCTCCCCAAACATTATCTTCATTTAAAAATTCTCGCCAATAGTGGAACTGAAATAAAAGAAATATCTTATAAATAATAATAATAAAAGAATTATTATGAATTGCACAAAATTTTAAATTAACATTAAATACACCAGAGAAAATGCCACACCATGAAGATGCGAATGCAGTGTCATGCAAATTGCAGAGTGGATGTGCATGTGCAAGTTATGCAAATGATTAAAATTTCTAGCCAATCACAGGATCCGTGCATGTGATATAAGTAGACAACCAGCATGTGAAGCAGTCATTTAAGACGTCATCCCGGCTGCGAGAAGTGAGTGCTTTTGCTGTTACTGTGTCTGAGAACGAACAAGGAGTGTTAATGCCTTTAAGACACCATCATCTGCATTTTCATCAAGCAGATGCCTTCACGAGAGGTTTCATTGTAGGTCTTCGTACCGCCGGTGGGTCTTGCTCCATATTGCGGAAGAAACACAATGGGAGACCTACAACTGTCGGTTGCATTTGGAAACAGTAGTCTCAGGAAGGAAATGTGAACCATCGTAGTGGGACCGGAGCTCGGAGATGGACGTCAGGGCACACAAATCAGTCATCATGCCATACCACACCCACAATCCACAACTGGGCACATTTTGCAAAGTGTACAGGGAGTTTTGGATGCTCGATATCAATACAGACAGTTTTGTGCCAATTGGCTGCGGCAGGTTTGTTGTCCATCCATCCGCTGCGAAGGCTATCCTAAACAGCAGGCCATCGATGTCATCGCTCAGAATGGTGTCACACCAGAGCTGCATGGGGTGCAGAATGGAACAGTGTATGTTTAGCGAATCCCATTTCTGTCTCACCAATAATGATCACTGTGCAATAGTCTGGAAGCGATGTGGCCATCAGGTGGATCCCTCTGCCGTTGTGGAGCACCATACAGCCTATCAACGTCAAGTCATGGTTTCGGATGCTAACAACACCAACAGCCTCTCACCTCTAGTATGCATTATGGGCACATTAAAGGCACGCCGGTACGTTGATGAGGTACTGCAGCCTGTGGCACTACCAAATCTGCAGGGCCTTCCAAACCCACGGTTTCTACAGGATAAAGCCCAGCTACATAAGCTCGGATCAGCCTATATGCTTTGCAAGGTGTGCAGATGCTTCCTTGGCCAGCTTATCCTCTGATCTCCCACCAGTCGAGAATTTGTGGGACACAATTGGACGGTAGTTGAATACCCTCCCACCCCCACCAAATGAAGATGAACTGTGGACTCAGTCAACACCACAGGTCTACGATATTCCAGGACATTATTCGGACACTCATCGAATCGATGTCACATCGGGCCCAACAATGTATCATCCAAAATGGAGATTACACTTCTTATTGACCATCCTGTATTTTAGGTCCATGAAGCCTTGTCTGTATCTGATAATTAAATCATTTGTTCTACATCTGTTTGGCTATCTATGCATGCAGTTTGGTATGTTTTTGAGCATTCTTTCATGGTGTGGTATTTTCTCTGATCTACTCTGAATGATATTGAATTGAACCTTTCAATATGTGAGAATGATGTATTATGCATCTGATACAGTTACTAACTTTATACAGGGTGTCCACAGAAAAATGGAAATCAAATTCCCTGACTAAAATCCCTGATAATCTGAACCAATGTCTAAATGTTTGATTTTTTTTTTTATCTTGTCTAGATAGTCCTGGTATTGTTTTCTGGAAGCTCTCACAGAAAGTAGTAACCTTCTATCAATCGTAACTTGTGCCACTCCGCTGGCATTTTGGACTGCATCATACACTGTTCTCTGGGAAATCAATGAACCTTTCAGGAGATTTTCTACTCTAAAGAATTTGTTGATCGAAAATCCTCCTTTCCACTGAAGCATTTCCATCGGACATAATTAGACAAATTCTAATTATATCTATTACATTCCAAAGATCACTGAACTTTTTTTTCATTACCAATCATTACAGAACTACAAAACTCATCCAATCCAACTGCTTCATCAGGTCGAGACACAAATTGAGAAAACTGCCTCTTTTAAAAGTGGATTGTTTGCAAACACTGTGCAGGATTCTGGTTTTTGTTTTGTTTTTTTTTTTCATTTTTAGCACATTCATCTGAAATTCTGTTCAAGCCAAGTAAAACTACAAGCACAATTTCCATTCTCTTTTGTCCTAGGTTTGGTTACCTTTTAATGATGTTTAGGTCGAAATAAGTTGCCCCATGAGCAAAACGATATTTGAGTGGGCTTTTTTTCTCAAAGCTTGTTAATCACAGTCACAATTAGTATTCTGAACTCTAACCTGAACACTTTGCTTCTTTCAAAATATTCTTTGGACCAAAACCAACATCAATCTTCTCAGCTGGTAGGAGATTTTCACTAACAGAAAGATATAAGCTTGAAAGTTTAGAAACACGATCAGCTCCATTTATCTTCTCAGACTTCACACATCGTGCCATCAAATTTCTCATCAGATCTAACAAATGACTATGTAAGAAAGGTACTAAAGGCTTCTGGCTTTGGAACCATCGCAAGAAGGATTCATATTCTGAAGCTACATTCTTAAATGCAGCCAGCCTATATGTCAGCAGTAGATTTCCCATGGACTCTGCAAGAAATGTATTCAGCTTGTTGAAAAGCAATGATTTTTGAAGATATTTTTTGACATTATCGTAGATTAATAATGCCCTTATCAAGCAGCTTACATTCTCCAACCACCTAAGGGTAGGGTTATATTAGAGCTGCATGAGTCGGACGGAGAGTTGAACTTGGTTTACCTGCAGGCTACAGAATTGAGGGGAGCTTGCGCTACCGCATTCGTTAGTGGAGCTTTTGAAGTCACTTAAAAAAAAATATATATTTTTAGACAAAGAAGTACAGAAAGATATTTTAGTAATTTAATTTCCAGGCAATAGAAATGCTGTCGAGAACCCCTTCCATTTCGGAATTTCTTAATTACTTTTCACATCAATTTATTAATGGCTTTGTCAAGAACATCAAAACAAAATGGACAAAAGAAGATTTTTCTGGAAAATTCACATCTGTAAAATTAGGAAAATTGGAAAACTATTCACAAAGAGCATAAATGAAAGATAAATAAATGAAATGATTATTTTTATTCTTCTGCTACCTCCAAACATTAAAAAAAAGCAAAATTATGCTTTTTTTATTTCAAATGTGGATTTCTTTATGTAACTTCTCAATAGAAATGATATTCATCAATTTCATAGGCAGGGAATTTAACTTTAATTGAAAATGTTAAATTAAAACTTTATTTCTAATGAAATTTATAAAATTTAAACACCCATTAAAAACAAATATTTTAAAATATACTGAATCCAAGCTAACATGAAATAATTTTAGAATCTTCATTATCAGTTCTTTTTAAGTATTTATGCTTTCTTTGAATATTCCAGAATGATTCTATTTTTCAGATTTAACTTGAAATTAAGTTAAAAAAACGGAAAGTTTTATTGTGTTATTTCATTATAACAGTAAAAAAAAAAATCCATTTCTCAAACATAAATTTATATAATAATTAAATTGTCCTGAATATTAACTTAAAGTCAAACATATTTTCGAAATAATAAGTTTAAAAAAATTACAACAATTACACATGATTTATATCAATAATGAGGATCTATATTTTAATTGAATTCCCTTATAGCCAGTGCTGCCCGACTAATGCAGCTCCAATAAAACCCTATCTTAACGGTACAAAATTTTAAAGGGAAATCACAGCTTCCAGTAATGACACTAATTTGCACAACATGAGGGACTGTCCTTGAAAAGGTAGTACATGTCACACAGATCCTGATGTAAATCCCATTTTACTGCATGAAGACCAGTTTTCATAGCACCATTTACAACGTGAAGACCACATACTCCTATATCAATCAACATTTTATTATTTTCATTTTATCTTATAACTTTTGAAGGAAGCTCAAGTTAAAATTTGGTCCATCCACAGACACAAGAAGCAAATTATCCAAGGAAAGAGGTACACCTTCAATGAATTTCTCTGACAAATCATTAGTTTGGTCCTAAAAACATGCTGTTTAACTATCTTGTTTAAACCTTTTGAAGACTGGCATCCCTGAAACGAACAAACAGATCCATTTGGCAACACCGAGATATTTTGTTTAGTGATTCATCAAAACAAATCACAAAGTCTGTGCACTCTTTGAAATTATCCATTAAACACTCGTTGAAATATGGTGCTAGTCCATGGTATATCATATGCGATACCTTAGTTTTCCCTACAGCAAATCTAGAAGCTATATACTATCAGGAAACAATAATTTGAAATATTCACTTATTTGTCCACAAGAGTTTAGAGGTAGTCTCTTTGTACTACTTTCATGACCCATATTATTTCTGACTTTGTGACGACATCTTTCACAACAAAACTGTTTAAATCAACAGTTTGTATTTCACTATTAATCACAATAGTGTTTGATTCATTAGGCTGAACCTTTTCTTCACTCGCCACATCTACATCCCGAGCTTGTTGATGGCATAACTTTGCTATTAAGAGGATGCATCCTTTGACAAAGCAGGCATAAAGGAAGTAAGACTGGGCTGAAACAATTTTGTGTGGATGTTTTGCAAATGACTTTCTGCATGACATTCTATGTTGCTAACTTTGAAAGTTTTAGAACATACTTTACAAAACATGCTCCATCGTCTCCCTTCACTCTTGCTACCCAACCAGAAAATTCAGGATTTAGTTTCTCATCCAGCCACTGATCATTAAAAACACACTTTCTTGATATTGGTATGATTTTTACTTTTGATATGGTGTTAAAGTTTTTACTATCTTTTTACTTTAATAATTTAACATGAATGCCCTATTCCTGGAAAAAGAAATAGACAAGGAAACAAAACTCGGGTCTGTCTCATGAATGGTTGCATACATATTGCAACAATGAAAAATAAGCAGTCTTGCATGTGCCCATAATACTACATCATATAATATATTACTACATTAATACTATTGAGTACAGTATTCAAGGAAGGATAGTAGTATCCTACCTTATAGAGCTCCAGTACAGTAAGGGACACCGAACTCCCTTTCAGCCTTTAACCACATACTCTTTAACACATGAAATTACAATAAAACAAGACAGACTGTATTAACTTCTAGAAGAATGAATTTTATGCCAGAGGAAATGCTGGAAAAAGAAAGGAATGATCTCACAGATTGGTGAGAGAATTTAATTGTTAAAGCCTGCTGTAGCCTTCATTACAATTTCATTTCCCTGACTTTTGCCCCTCTTTTGTAAATTCCCTGACCTTTCTAAAGATTATAGATCAATCCCCTGGCCAAATTTCATTTCCCTGATTTTCCAGAAAGTGGACACCCTGTTAAATCAATATGCTCATCTCATAACAAAAACACCAAGAATACTACAGTCTATTAATTGCTACGCTTCAGCTCATTGGGCTAAGATATTGTTTTATAGATTTATTAACTATACTTACTTTACCAAATGTCTGCGGATCACAAAAAATAGCTATACAACCTTCAAAGTTAGAAGGAAATGTATCACTGTGGATTCTCTTATAATTACTGAAGGTACCCTGGGGAAAAAAAAAACAAAAAGTTAGAAGTTTTCACTTGCTTAACACAGTTGTAGTAATAATAGTAAGAATCAATACTGAAATAATATCATTCCATATATTAATCAAAGTCCTAAGAATCACAACAGCTTGGGAAAAAAATAACAGTGAATATTAAGAAAGGGAAATTGATGTGTGGTTAAAAGACCGGAGTCGACTAATAGAGTTTAAGCATTATGTATACACACACTTTATTTACAAAACATATATATATACATACACTTTATTTACAAAATATATATATATACACACACCACACACAGATTCAGAGGATTCCGAAAAGGGGTCAAAGTAATAAAACACCTGAAGGTCAGATTCTCAAAGATGGATTAGGTGAGGTCAGAGGTCTCTTTGATCCGCTATTGGGAAAGGAGCCAGTTGCATGAGGTCTTGACCTCTCACATCAGCCAATTAGTGTGGGTTTTAACTGACCAATCCGGAAGGTCTTTGACCTTGCATCATAGCTCTCCCCCTCAAGGGTCAATGTCCTCATTGATTCACGTATCCAAGTAATGCTGGCGATGAACTCTGTTTCTCTGATCTATGTAGCGGTAAAAGGTAGTTGTATGGTATTGGTCCAGGCAGGTGGGTATAGTCTAGTTGCTCAGCGGAGGAGATGGCATCATTACATGGTTCTGTGGTCCAGTGGGTCTCAATCAGTGTTGACAGTTGAGGTGTGGCAGATGTAGGAGTTTGTCACCCGAGTCAGAGAGGAGAGATACATAGTCTGGCTGGAGGTAGTGCTTCATCCTGGTGATGAGGATTACTTCTGTCTGAGGGAGTTGTAGACTGTAAGCAGGAGAACTCGTAAGTCATGGGGGGACAGGCAGTTGATGATTGCCTATGGGCCTCACCAATGGTGAAGTAGTTTTTTAGCAAAGTCTAACATACAGGTTGGGCTGAAGACTAAAACGAGGTCCCCAGGTTATATGTGACCTCATGGCAATGTTGGTTGTAGCAATGTTTGGCCTCTCTTTGGGCAACTACCAAGAAATGGCAGCTATGGTCTTGGCCTCATCCAAGTGGTATCGCAGGGGTGAGGCTTAGTCCTAAGGTTTCTGAGGCTTGGGCGAGCAGCGTGTCCAATGTTGTGTTAGTGGCCATGGACGAGGAAGAAAGGTGTGACAGATGTAGCATCATTAACAGTGGTGTTGAACGAGTACATGACAAACTGAGGACTGATCCCAATTCGAGTGATATTAACATACATGGACAACATATTGGCAATGGAATGGCTTGGATTCTCCATCACTCCATTTATCTGCAGCCTGTAGGGTGATGTGCCTGCATGGCAGAGTGTCCAGCAGATGCTGAAAACTTCCGACATAACTGCGCTGAGAAACTATATGCCACTGTCAATGACAATTGTCGCAGGAGGGGTAGTGCAGGAAAATGTCTTGCATAAAGACGGGGCGACTTCAGTGGCTGTTACAATCAGCAGGGCCTAGGTGACGGCGAAGCTTCAGAAGTGGTCAACCATCACCACAATCCAAAGATTGTTGTTGTTGGATAGTAGGAGAGGGCTAAGGAGGTTTATGCTGATGCGGCTGAAGGGGAGGTCTGGAGGTGGGCTCTACCTCTGCAATTCAGCTTTGCGCTGGAAGGATTGCGGGAGAATCCAAATGTGTTTGTTATCCACAGAAAGAGAATAGGAGACATAATTGCTATGGTAGCAGAGCCTGGTGGGATAACATTTGTCTCTGTGGTGGTGCATGCAAGTGGCATTATGAGGACATTTTCGGCATTGGCGATGTGCTAGTTGTTTCCTGTATCCTTGTTGTTACTGTGGCAGCTACACAGTTGATGCAGGTGTCTTAGTGCTGTAGGAAGTCTCACCCAAGGGTGATGTCGTATGTGCATTATTATACGATGAGGAAATGAAATGGGAGTGCTGATTTCGCTATTCCAATATGGGCTGTTGTGATCCTTAAGATATGGAGGAGCTGTCCATTTACTGTTGCGAGGTGTGGGATCATACAGGGGGGGAGGGGGTCATAGTTTTGCATAGAGATCAGCGGAAAGTCTCAATGATGCTGCTGACCAATGCTCCCGTGTCCAGAAGGGCTATGGCTGGCTTATTATCGAAGTAAATTCGAATCCTGTTGTTTGGTGGGTTAGGCTGATGCAGGATAGCGGCTGTTAGATTGGCCTGTGAGGACCCCGCTACTCTTAGTTTCCCTGGTCAATGTATGATGGGCTGGATGAGCGAAAGCTCGATGGATAGGGTTATGTTATGGGACATGGCATCGTCAATTGGGGAGTTGTTGTAGAGGCTAGGAGTTCCCAAATAGGTGATGGGGAGGTATTCTGATGGCAGGTGCTGGGTTGACGGCTCGGTGCTC
>JAFIDM010004315.1:45969724-45982721 GCA_023159025.1 Thereuonema tuberculata | reverse complement strand
AAAGCGATCCTGAAGCAACATTCTCTGTACTTGAATAAGACTCATTACTGCTTTCTGTAATTTTATCTTCATCTACTTCTGACCACTTGGAGATTATTTTCATCCACTCATTGTTTTTAACTTCTCCAGAATCTAAAGTGATATTCCTTTTAGCATTATCATTATTATCAGGGGTTAAATTGTTTTTAGACTGATGTGAGATTACATGTTTCTGCTTATAATTATCTTCTGAACTAGAACTCTGGTCTCTAGATTCGGACAAGCGGTTTTTTCTTTTATAATTAATTTTTAAATTATCATCAAGAGGTTTTGAACTATTAACTGTAACTGCAGTAGAAGGTGAACGATATGCTACCTTTTGTGGTCCCTTAGAGGCATTTTTATCATAGATGTCATCTATTTCATTTTGCTTTTTATTTCCATGCAAACTAATTAATGGTTTGCTAGTAAGGTTTAATGATGTAGGTACAGTAGCTACAGGAGTTGGAGAAGACTCAGTTCTCTCAGTGTTATTTTGTTTACAATACAGTAATGTTGGGCCAATGCTGAAATTATTCAAAATTCCCAGCTCTGCTTTGGCAGATAAACCAGTTTCACTTAAATCTTCTTGGGAATGAATGCGTAATTTCTGCATTGAACTTTCTTTCTTTTCTTCCAATATGGTCATTTTTATTCTTTTAATTTTCTCTTTAATCTATAAAAATAAAAAAAGTAAAATTTTATATAATTATATTAATAATATAAATTGGATTAAAAAATAAATGTGATTCACTGTTCTACAGAACTGAGGTAAATATGACAAATATTACTTCTGTGGACATTTTTTTTGCAGTAGGTGAATTTTACTTATATATATGTTTGGATGTTCTCTTTATCTAACATCCTTTGGCAATATCAGGATCAAATTTTGAACAGTAAATAACTATAATCCCATCTATTTAATATCAGATTTTTTTTTTTAATCCTTTTTCCAAATGATCTTCATGTTTAAAAAGTGCTACTTTTTTTGTGTGACAGATCATTATGCTTTATTCTCGACAGCTAGTATATTTATTACTATATATTAATAAATACAAAATACAGGGTGGTCGCTAGAAAAGCGGAAAATTTGAGGGTCAGACAAGATCATGAATAAAATGCGTGCTTACTAATTTTTATTTTCATTTCTTTTAGCTTTTATGTGATACCCACATCATGGAAGGAAACAGGAAACAGCTTTCAGACTTTCAAAGATTTTTATATAAGGTCTAGACCTTAAAAAATCTTCGATTTTTGCCAAAAATCAAAGGTTGTCGAAATTCAACGAAATTTTTTTTACAGAATATGGTTTTTGAAAAACAAAAATAAGCCATAGTTGAGCTCTCTAGCTTTATCCAAAAAAAAATTTCAGGCCTTTTTTCCTTCCAATTTGCGCCTCATTTTCACGAAGTTTTTGCTAAGTTTCGAATCAACTTTGCGAATTTTTTTCTCGAAACTGGTTAAAGCTACAAACTTGTCCTTTGGAATGAACATTATTAAAGGTTCAAATTATAACATATTAAAAGGGTTTTTAAAAATATTAATTATTTTTAGAGATACAGTATTTCAAAAAAGTGCGTGTAAAAACTGACATACAAAATAAATAGCTGTTTGACATGTTTTCCGCTTTTCTAGCGACCACCCTGTAATTGCGACTAAATTATATTCAACAGTAATAACAAATTAAGGGTTATAAATATGCTAGGAGAAGTTGAATGTGCAAAACTGAGCCTTGTGGAAAATTTGCATTTTACAAAAATGTACTAAAACAATAACACAAGTTCTGAAATACTTTTCATTATAGATTGTAAAACATCCACAGACTGAAACAAGACAGTTGGGACAACATTAAAAAATGTAGTTAAAAGTAATTTGTCCTTACATTTCTTTAAATCATTTTTTTTTTTCAAAAACTATAAATTTTATATTTTTTACGATATAGCTATATGGAAACTGAGAACTGAGGGTTATGTGGCTATTCATCAGTGTTGTTCTTTTACTTATTATGCTGATGCCATTATCCCCGATGGTGCTGTGATAATGGTTCATTCATAATATAAGTTGGAAATGCGTCTTTGAAGAGTCCCTTAATACTTTATAGCTGAATTACGAAAGCAACTAATTAAGCACGATTTATAGCTTGCCTTGCCCATGTTTCTACTGTTTTTGATCTTCACTAGTCAATGGAATTTCAGTATTATTTTATTATTTAATTTACATTTTGGTAATTGCCAATTTCCCATTTATACCAATTATTTGCTAACTTAGTCTAAAATTTTAGCTTCTTATTGGAGAGTTATTTATTTATGTAGACTCACTTGTTGACTGTCTAACTTTCGTTTAAGTAGTGCTGTAGGATCTAAGGAAACAGAATTGGTAACATTACTTGATGAGTCTTTCTTGGATTCAGCCATCTGCAGTAAATATGAAAAAAAGGAACCAATTCAGCAAAACACATGAAAACACTATTTGAATGCAAACTTCTGTATCAGAAAAAATGGGAATATCAAATGAAGTTACTGCTTCACTAGATAGCTATTGGCAAGTATTAATTTTAATTTCTTCAAAGATCAGCAATTATTAAGTAATGTGTCTGAAAATTTTTTTTAATAGTTCTTCAACTAGTCTTTAAAGAAATGACACGTCCACAAGAACTAAATACAGGGTAATTCTAAAAGTTGGACACAAACTTCAAGGCTGTAGAGGAAATCCAAATAGAATTTTAATTCTACAAACCATTTTCACTGAAACTAAACTGAAATGTTATATTAGCCCTGTCTATTCAAACTTAGCTCCCTAGAATTCAAACTCAATCACATGATTTCAAGCAAACCAATGTGAACTTTCAGTGTAATGAATAAGAAATGCTTCGAGGGTGCTCAAAATGTTCTTTCCTTGTGCAAGACATATTTGAAGTTCACCACAGTCAAGAACATTTACATTTTTTGTTTAAATAACAATACAAATTTGAAAAGGAGAGTAATAACAGTACAACTAGATTACTTATGTAGAAGCTCAAGGATCTCTAGATTGGACTGTATTAAAAATGAAGAAATTAGAAATCAAATGGATGCCTCTGAAAACATTATTTGTAGAATACAAAAAAAAAAAAGGGGGGGGGGGGGAAAGGATTAAATTGTCTCAGACACGTCTTTTGAATGGAGCAGAAAAGGTGGCCCCAGCAATTAAATTGATGGAAACCACTAGAAAAATGTAAAAGAGTTAGACCAAAAAGGATTAAAGAGGATTAAAGGTCAAGAATGAACAAAACAGATGGCTTTGGTAGAAGACAATCTGCTGCATAACCCGATGATGATGAAACAATGCAAATTAAACTCATTGCTAATTGAAAAAGAATCAAAACAGTAATGAACATTAGTAAGATCCTACTGCACCAACGGACATGGGTTGGTCAGAAAAACAGTTACAACCGCTAGAAATTAAATTTTCTGAAATAATCAATAGAGGGCTGTGCTGCTCAGTGCTATGTGGTCTTGTATGTGTCATTGAAGGTGTTTCATTTCAAAATGGCGATCCACTCGGATAACTGGTCTCCTATCGAAACCTTAAAGAAATTACTCAGCATCAAGGAGAAATATCCTGGTCTTCTGAATGACTATGATCCTCCTTCATGACAATGCCAAACCACACATTGCACGGAACATACAGAATTTGCTGCATGGTTTCCATGGGAAATTTTGGGACATCAGCCATTTAGTTCAGATTTGGCTCCCAGTAATTTTCATTTGTTCCCTACCTTAAAAGAGTATGTCAGGTCGACACTTAACATGCAATGAACAAATCCAATGTGATGCAAAAAAGGGGCTACTACAGGAGGACCCGACTTATATGCGGCTGGGATGGACAAATTGATCGAACGCTGTGACAAATGCATCAATCGTCAAGGTGACTTTGTAGAAAAATAATGTATCTGTGACAGTTTAAGGGCAATCCAATAAAGGATTGCTTTTCATACACAAGCTTTGTAAACTTTTTCTGATCGACCTACTTATAATTATTTCAGTGCTATTGATACTCACGTCAACTAGGTCTGGGTCAGTGTCTACCTTCAAGAGCCTGTGAATATGGGCTCTTGTTTCAAACATGGTTCTACTTTAGTGCCTCTAAACTCTCGCAGTTTGGTATTATACTTTGCAAATTCTGAATGTTTTTCCTTATAGAAATTCCCTTCTCATTTTTGAGTTACACAATTATTAATGACATGTATTTCGTTTAAAATAGCGTTTTCTATCAAGAGATTTCTCTCCTATTAATTTATTAGAGACTTCAACTCTTAATTCCTTTTTTGTGTTTCTTTAAAGAAATGTTTGTTCTCCAAAAGTCTTTAACTAGAAGCATTATGGGAAGACACTACCAGGGCCACCAAGAGTGGGTCCGGGCCCCAGGAAAACAATTAATCCAGGCCCGATGATAGATAAAAAAAATGCATATCTATATATATATATATATATATATATAAATTTTTCTTTATTTTTCTATAACATGGCAATACAAAAATTGCTTAATAGTGATACAATATGAGATAAGTACAAAATAATAATAGTTTTAAAAAAAAATCCCACTAGTATAATCAAGTTAATCTTAATAACTATCATATCAGATCACAACGTCAAAAAATCATAGCTTGAGTCTAGGATTTAGACCCAGGCCGGGGGATAGTCATTGGACTGTACCCGGGAGCTTCGGGATGTCAGCAACCTGGCGGGTCCACGGGTGGTGGATAGTGGAAATATTCGTCTCCGCGGGGTCCAAGGACACTGTGTGAGGCGAAGCAGTGCTCTGCACCCCGAACCAGACTCCCCCTCAATCAAAGGTGTTAAGCGGACCGTGCCGATGGATGGATAGCACTGGGGTTATAGTGTCTTCAACGGTGCCTCTAGGAAACCAGGCCGAATCCTGGAGTAAATAAAAAATGGCCTTCCCTGTGCATGGGGGCTCTCCGCAGGGTGACTGTTTGCTTCCCCCGTAACAATGGAGGGCTCTGAAGAAGAGACCTCCAAAGACATCCCTATCTAGGGCACTAACGAGGAGGCTAGCTTCCACGAAACTTCAGAGAAGGGACGGTATACACCGAAACCTCCAGAGGAAATGTGGAATGGATCAGGAAACTCCTGAGCACATTCTATGCTTCTGTCCAGCTTTAGCTAGGAACATATGGGAGATCTTTGGTAGATTTCTTCTTACCACTGAAAACATCTCCACTTTTAATATTAAGGTCATTTTGTCTTTCTGTAAATCTACAGGACTCTTTATGACCACAGAAACTCAACCTTATGTTGAAGAATAATCATTGACGTCATCAATGTTTTATGAGGGGACACAATGGACCCAAACATGTGGTCTGAGTGACCAAACGGCAAATAGCCGACCCTCTATATATCCTTATCCTAGGATTTAGACTAAAGTGCTTTGCGAGCCTTACGACTTGCAAATAAATCTATTACAGTAAACTCTCGATTATCCGCGGAATTGGGTGGTATGGCAAACCCGGATAAGCGAATCCCGCGGATAATCCAAAATAGGACGAAAATCAACACAAAAATGCTTTTAACATGTTTTAATTACATTAAAATGGCAATACAAACCGTTACAGTTTGTAACATAGATTATAAACAATTATTTCATTTTAGAAGGGGAAGGCTCTCCCATAATTTCGTGTAACCTGTTGCCTAAGCTCCGTCCACAAGATAGTTCTTTAAATTGTTTGTCTATAATTGTCTTCACTTACATTGTTTGCCTCTTTTATTGTTTACCTTATTGTAGATTTAATTTTTTTTTTTAATTCCGTAATTTAATGTACAGTAAAAAAAAAAAAATGGAAACAGGAGAGATCCGCGGATAAACTGCCCGTGGATAATCGGAAGTTTACTGTACTTTTGAAAATCACAATGTTTGCCTAGCTCAGCCTTGACTGATAATAAGCCGACAGTCAGTTTTGACACATAGTTGAATGTAACACAATTTTAATCCTTGATAGGTAACTAAAAGATCATTCTGCTTTAGCTGCAGTCACTGATATTGTACAAAGCAACCTTAAAGCAATAAAAATATTAGGAAATAGTAGTTCAATATTCAAAAGTTTTATTTTATTGGGCAGTTGTAAAGGCGAAAGCTTTTTTGTTTTTGTTTTTCTCGTTATATTTGCATGGGTTTTCAGATGTATTAGTTCTTCATTAAACTGTTCGCTAATATCATCTTCATATTTGTTATGTAGTTTAATTGCATTTTCTCGAATTTCTACCTCATTTAAGTCATGAAGTAACCACTGCACAATAAATACAATGTATTTTTGCTGACCACAACGAGTTATCATGTTACCAATAACACTGTCTAAAAGAACATCAAGCACATTAAACTTGAATACTATCGATTCTTCAGCATTTCTTTTCCTTTGTGTTGTAATCTAAAAATTCAGCCTGCTTACTAAAATTTACAGTTACCAGATTGCATTCATTTAGGATTGCCTCCCAACTATTCCTAATTTTTTTTTTTCAAATCTGTTAGAACTAGAAAGATTTGCTAATTCGATGTCGATGGTGGTATTTCAAGCTTGTAAGACCATGTTTCAGTAGTTTATGGCTGATAGACTTTGAATCAAAATGTTGCCATCACGAGACATTCAAATGACTTTGTGTATGTCTTTATTTTATTCAAATGTGCTCAAGTGTCTGCAGTTAGATTTAATTCTAGCACCATGTCGAATGACTTCTTTGTAGAAGGAAGCTTTTCTGCAAATGGCTTCATCCTCCCAAAAATTCGAGCAGTCCAAAGTGTGTTGGACATATAATGAAGTGAACATTATTTGAAACAAGCGGCTTTTGCTTTTTTCAAATTTCCCACCTCTGAGGACTACCAGGAAATACATAGTACAACTTCTGAACAACACCAAAAAATGTTATTTCCTCAGGACAACATTCTGCCACATGAACACACAGATTCAAACTGCAACAAGCACATGGAGAAAAAATTGCCAGAAGATTAATTTCCAAAATTCGAGCTTGAACGCTCTTGTATGCTCCTCTCATATTACAGCCATTATCATATCCTTGCATGCATCACTTACTTATTGGGATACTACGTTTTTAAGTGTTTCAAGAATTAAATTTGCAATGGTGTGTCCTGTTTTCTTGTTGCAATCTACAAATACCATGAATCTTTCAAAGATTTCAAGTTGGCACAAATTATGCCTTAAATTTAGGATTTAAAGATGTTCAATACAGTTATCAAGGCAGCAGAAGATGCAGTAGTATTCATTTGTTTTTTGGTTTGCAAGAACATAACACAAAGCGAATTTTGTTTACTCATATGGGCGGAATCTGGTGTTGCACCTACAATTATAGAAAAGTATTTTGGAACTTCTTTTTCCTTTAAAATGCAGTTAAGAACATTTTCAACACAGCATGAAATAAATTCATTTTGAATTTTGACTGACAAATAATGAACCTGCAATCTTTTCTTTTCAATTTGCGATTCTTCACTTTTTTCAAATGCTCGTCAAGGAGAGGATCATAATGAAATGATCTCTAGCATTCCTAAGAAATTTCCATTCCTCAAATAACCAACTAAGTTGCTGCTCCCCCTCAAAACTAATCCACGTTTGGAAAGAAACAAAACTACATCGCCATAGTAAAAGTCTTTTCATACCTGCATTTCACTTTTTATTTTGTGCAATGAAAAATTAAAAAAATATTACCTCAGTTTTCAGGCAGATTGTCCTATAAATTTCGCCACTCTACACAACATACTCTGTGACTATTACTGCTTTCATGATCACGTATTCTGTCATAGAGCTTTTTATAGCGTTTGGAAGTTCCCAGCCAATTTGCAAAATGTACAATATGGAAACAGAATAAATCTTTTTGATTTTTACTCCGAACTAGCCAGTCTCGAGGAACTACTTTATTATTCCTTAAATGTCAATTCAGTGCATACACGGGAAATTTTCTTCATGGTCAGAAGTAAAAACTGTTGGGTATGGTTCTGGTTCTTGTCAAACAGCGTCTTCTATTTCGTCGGTCGATTTTAGAAGGCCAATATCAAAATTTAGTAACATTTTGTTCATTTTCGGATGTCAGCGATGTTATTTCTGTTAAACAAGAGGCAGAACAAATTCACTTGATCAGAGTTACTTCCTCCTGCAGCTGCAGATGAGCTTAGTCTTGGCGATTCAGATTCAGAAGATTGTTCAATTTCATACTCAAATTTACTTCATGCGCAAGAACTACTTTCATTATTATTGCTGTTTTCTTCTTTAGCTTTGACCTTTAACAGCTTCCTTTCTCTTTTGTGTCTCGTGCTCTTCTTTATTGTGCTCCGGATAATCCCTTAATCCCTTGAACTATGCATCACAGCTCCCTCCTAAAGTTTCAATATCCCATTGAAAGAACAAAAATGATTAAAAAAAAAAGTACATCGTATTGGGTCTGTTTAGCGGCTTTGGTCCTGTTGTTCTTTCAGTTCTTTAACAGCATTTCGAGTCTTTATATCGGCAGTGTGGGTCTATATATCAGCAGGTCGGGGCTACTTAGTGACGATTCGGAGCTAAGTAATGGCTCTTAAGTCAAAGATAGGGTGGCTCTTAGTATCGTTGGGCTAAAGACATTGTGGGGCTGGGGCTGAGAAAGGCTGTGATGACAGGGTTTGTGTGGCCAGCTGGGACAGCATGTTGTCCATGGCTGAGGGCTTCGAGCTGCGAGCACTGGACAGAGATGGGCTAGTGTCGGGGACGGGAGGGGAGTCAGAAGGACAGTTCGGAACTTTGTTCCGTAGTCTGGAAGATTGCAGGCTTCTGGGCTGCTGTGATGAAGGCGTTCGGTCAGTCAAGCGGTGGCTGCATCATTCAATTCTGGCAGCAGAAGTTGGCGTGGATGGTTCCGAGGGCTGCCAGTGTTCTAGCCAATTCCGCACCTCCATTCATCCATCCAATTTTTTACTTCTGCAAGACCACCATTCAAGGAACAGTCTTAATTCCTAAAATGCTAGATAATGGCTCTTTTCAGTTGGCTCTTTTCACCTATAAAACTATCAATAAAAAACTACGTCCTTCAATTACTTTAAATACTAAACCCCACTCCCACTCTTATAAAACTAGACTCAATCCTGGTCTTCTACTAACAAAAACAAGATCCAACTATCAACGGAGAGCAGTCAGTTATTCAGCTCCTCTAAATTGGAATAAAATTCCAAAGGAAATTCGTGATTGCTCTTCCCTGGCACAATTTAAAAGAAAACTTAAACAACACTTTCACTCAACTCAATCCTCATAGATATATAATTCCTCATTTCATGTAAATCCAGTAATTGATTGCATTCTCTCCTCTATTTTCTTTCTTCCCACTCCCTCCTTTTTTTCTTTTTTCTTTTCTTCTTCCTCTATCTAGGTAAGCACAATCAGTCCAATTTTATTTCATATTAATAATTTTCCTTGGCATAAAATTGCGTCAACATATGATGAACTGAATTTTTTTTTTTTCTTCTAAATGTACATTGTAAAAAATTTGTAAAAAAAAAGGAAAAAATAACAGAAATAATTCAGTTCCTTTATTTGATGTTTTTTTTTTCCTTCCTCTCCCTGTAATGCTTTTTGTTTAATGTAATGCTTTTTGTTTAATTTTCATTTTATTTGCCTCGATGCCGACACCCTTTTGTCTTCTCGACGGGATCACCCTTAAGACAACTGGGATGTCAAAACTGTAATCAATATGTATTGTTGTAAATATTTTTTCTTTATAGGCAATAAATTATTATTATTATTATTATTATTATTATTAATCCCTTGAACTATGCACCACTCATCAGTATGTCTTCATGACATGCCCACTGTCAGCACATGAGCTACTGATATAAATGCCACAAAGGGGCCGAAAATATTAATAACAGCGAAAATACATAAACAAAATGTGCAGTCAAATCAAGTTTGGGGCTCGGACCTATAAAAACATAGTTATTACAAGTAATACTAGGGATTACGATTACCGACAAAGAGATTAAAGAAATTATGCAACAAATAATAAAATTGGATGATTTATAAAAAAAAAGGATCCAGACAGCACAGGCCCCGGGAATTTGCCCAGGCTCACCTGCCTCTTGTCGGTCCTGGACACTAAACCTAAATGACAACTGAATGAGTTATAATTCCTTTGGAATGTCGACGAAAAAATGATGAAAACCTATATTTAAACTAAAGTACAAAAATCATGAAGCTGTAGAAATTTATTTTAGAATTTCCTAATTAGTGTATTTGCAATTTTTCTTTCTTATACAGTAATTACCACATAGTTTCTTCTTTTGAACCTTTAATAAATTAGTATTTGGCTTATTCACTGAGCAGCAACTTTACCGTTCTCACCTTGATGGATTTCGATACACAATTACTAAAACCAGTGGTTAATTAATAACAATTACTAAAAACAGTGGTTAATTATTGTAATTATCTGAAATATCCTGCTTCCAGTGCTTTTGAAGATTATTATTAATTCTCTTTGATCAAAAAATTACTTTTAGATAATAGATGAAGTATTATATCAAACCGATATTTGTATTTGATTTACTTTTCTGCCAGTATTATATCAGCAAACAAAATTACTTTAACTATTTTCATTATTTTTCTTAATTACTTGAAATATAAAAAAATGGCTTAATTCATTTACTGCACACTCATCCCTAACAGGACAAGTGGTTATTGGGCCGGTTGGCAATTGTCACAAGATGGGTTAAACATTGAATATTGATTATATTCTTCTTTGAATAAAGCCAAATAAAACCAAAAATGCTTTAAAATTTGAAAACTGCTTTGATCTTCAAAATGCAAGGGCTTTTTGGCTCTTAGATCAAAATATTTCTTAACAAATGAAAAATATAAATTTTGCGATTTTATATAAAATGATTGGATACATCTTATCAATTACTGTATCTTAACCGTCCTACAATTACTTATAAAATTATAATTACAATATTTATTTTTAATAATTCAATTATCAATTCTTTTAGTAATTATTTTTAATGTAATAGATATTTTGTGTGTGTCAATAATAATTAATAATATATTGAAATAAAATTCAAGAAACACCCATTTTGGTTTTAAAAAAATGTATTAAATATAGTTCAAATATTATACATTATGAGAACCGGTTTTCAAGCCCTTATACAGGGCTTTACATCAGCCTGAAGTAAGGGCTTGAAAACCGGTTCCCATAATGTTAAATATTTGAACTATTTTTAATACATTTTTTTTAAACCAAAACGTGTGTTTCTTTAATTCTATTTCAATATATTAATACAATTCAAGTTGAAATAAAATTTAATAAACACACATTTTTTAAGTTTGAAAAAATGTGTGTTTATTGAATTTTATTTCAACATGCATTGTATTAACTATTTTTGACACACGTAAAAAAATATCACATTTCAATATATTATTAATTATTTTTAATTAATGGAAAAAATGGATATTATTTACGGATTTGCTTTTTTTACTTGGATTTTTTTTACATCCATTATTCAATGATTTTTTCCACCTCTCCGAAATGAGGAATCAAATAAAAAAGTGAGAGGTTGGGCATTTTAGTGTAAAGAATATGCTTATTCCAGACATTAACAACATCGAAATAGTACATCTGTCAGCTTTCTTTTAGTGAATAAAAAACTGCACAAGTAAAACCAATGAAATACATTGATAGAATATAGGAATAAAAGAATTGGCAAAATGTAAACAAAAAAAAAAAAAAAAAAAATTCTTAAATATTGCAAATACTCGAAATAACAATCAATAGTGCAATGACTTTTTGAAGTGTTTTTTAGTCAAAGATTAATAAATTTTGATATGACAAAGTTACTTGTGTAAATACAAACGTTCAAATCTTATCTAAACTTAATTGTAAAATTAATAAATAAAAGTTGCCTCACAACTAGAAGACTAATTTTGTAGGAAGAGATTTCCTTCACACTTCCATGGTTTAAATTTGCCTCTCGTGACGTCACTGAAAATGTGGTCTAAACATTTTACTCGAAAGTTGATAAAATCAGTTTTAAATAATAAGGATACTGAAATAAACTTATTAAAATATAAGTTTAAATTATGTAATAAGAGAAATCTTATTTTTGTCATCCGAAACGGATTTTATTTTCGGTGAAAGGTTTCGGTTCGGGCGCCGAATGTGAAATCTGTGCAGAATTTCCGGCTGGCGAAGTTTGAGGTATGGAATTAAAGTGCTGAGTTCCAGAGAAATTTAATAATAATATTTAGGAATTAGCAATTGATAGAGTATACTAATTAACAAAAGCAAGGCTTTTCACTGAAAACATTCCAGACCTATGAACTTGTAAACCGAACAACGCATACTTGCATTCGATTCAATCAAGAGCAATTGGTGATTATCAAAATTGTTGTTTATTTTTTTCTAGGCCACTTTTCCTTGTAGTGGCATTTTTTAATTTATTTAAAATTTTAAAAAAGATTCGGTAGTAATGCAGGAAAAGTTATGTAAAGGATTTGGGGGCACCAGCAAACAAAAAATAAATACAATTCTTTTCATGAATCATTAAAATGAAAAAGTCAAAATTCAAGTTCTAGAACAAGTGTTGTTCTTTTTTTTTTTTTTTTTTTTTTTTTTTTAAGACAGATAATTTTAATTTAAATATTATATATAATATTTTAGCTAATATTTGTAGACTAAATATTGCAACCTGTTATTTCTTTACATGCCCTTAATAAATGTTATTATTTTGAATGTCATAAACAGAAAAATAGTGTTAAGAAAAAACAAACACAAAATAAAATGTGTATGAAGTTCGGGTTTAAAGGTTCGAGTGTCGTAGATAACCTTGCTATTATTGTGATTCTTCCCATATCCCATCTTAGCAACGTATGTGATTTAATTAATTATCCAGTTAGGCAGTTTTTTGCAAGATTTTTTTATGACTTCGAAAATATTTTGCAGGTTCTTTTCCATTTTTCGAA
>JAFIDM010004315.1:45947014-45969714 GCA_023159025.1 Thereuonema tuberculata | reverse complement strand
AATGGAAAAAATATCATTCTACATATTTCCGTCAAGTTATTAAAATATTTTTACGTGGCTCTCACAATTTCAAAAACACTGCAAACTTCACTAAGAATATATAGACAATCACATCTGTGGTGATTAATTTAGTAATATATGCTGATTCTTTAAACTGATAAAATTGCTCTAAATGCTGAAAATTTCCAAAATGTCAAAAACTTGTTAAAAAAAAGTAAATCTTTAAAAAAAAATAACGTGCATGGATACACTTGAAATATTTACATTATCATACTGTATGATAAAAAGTTTAAAAAGTTAAATAGGTTTTGCTGGCAAAACCGGTCGGGCTGTTTTTATATTGTAGAGACTTTTTATTATGTGCTTTGGTGTTAATGTGAATGTTTCAAGTAAAATCTTTAATGCAAAGTTAGGATATTAGAATTAAACCCACTATGGATGAAGTTGATAACTTTTGTTTTAGTCTCAGTGCTTAAAAAATTGTTTAGGATATTAAAGATATCTCAGTTCAAGATAAATTCACACTGCCAACATTCCAAATTAATGTTCCTTGTATCTTTTGTCTCTGCTTCAGTGATTCTTCGATTGAGGCTTCAGAAGGTTTTTTGCATTAGATGTTTTAACTTTAAACACAGCTAACTTTCTTATGTAAAATAGTAGCCTATTAAGAAGAAAGTTGTCAAGATGCCAATAATAAAAGAAAAAAAGAGATTAAATCAAAACCCTAATTTACAAAGTAAAAACGAAAAGGAATTTAACGTGCTGTAAGAATCAGTGAATAAAGTGCTGAATTTCCTTTTCTTTATTCACTTTATTCAAAACCCTAATTTGTTTGATTGTTTTATATGATCACATAAAATATTATTATTATTATTTTAATTGAGAATTTAATATTGTTTATTTGTAATCTGCTGTAATATTGAACAAAACAAAGTAGTAGGAGTGGAGAGTAAAATTAATTAAGCAAGTAAGCTTAGAAAGAAAATTAGGTTAAAACACACTTTACTGCATTCTTGAATATAAATAAATAAAAAATAAAAAAATTTTGCAGTTGCCAAATCCCATCCACCTGTCTTTCTTTTCTTTTTTTTTTCTTCTTCTCAGCAGTTCACTTATTGCCTCTTCTGAAACTTTCAACAAAAATCTGTCTTAAAGCATATAATCCAATAAACAGACAAAACACTTATTATTACTGCTAAACCTCCTCCTTGTATCTATATGTATATTTTGTTATATCCCCTTTGTTGGTGCTGTAATGATGAAGTATTCACCCTGAGTATTCATATTCAGCAAATCAATAAATGTACCTCATTGTTAGTCTGTCGATTTAATGTTTATCAATGCATTTTAAGCTTAAACAAAAACTAATTAATAATATAGATCAGAGTGAATGGTGAACCTTTAATAAGAATAATAAGTTTCAAGAAGCCGATTCGCTCCTCATCGTCAGTTACGATTGTAATCTGGTGACGAGAGCGAATCGGCTCCTCGAAACTTATTATTCTTATTAAATGTTCACCATTCTACATTGCATTCTGGTTTATATTATTAATTCTTATTATAGATGCAAGTTAAAAATGACTGATAATAAACTAATATTCCTTTTAAGGGTCATTCCATGTCAATTCAACCAAAAAAATATAATAATGACACTCGCCACCTCAGTTTTTCGTGAAACTTTTTTTTACTTGTTACTACCACTAAGTTATGAACCCATGTAAAATTTTTCCTCCCTAGGCCATGTACTTTCTGAGATAGTAAATGGTAAAGTTTTGAAAAACTGCAAGTAAATGCTGTTGAAGCTCAGCATAAGGAAAGTTTGCAGTATTTTAGGAAAAAATTCATAGCTATATATATAATTGGCATATTACTGTGAAATTTTTACCACATATCAATCAAAGTGTATAGATTTAAGAAAAAAATGTTATATAAACATTGCTTTCCTCTAAAAGACACTAAAATTACATTAGTTTTGTTTATTAAGAAATTTTTAAGTGTAAAACAATGGCTTTGGTAAGTGAGCATTATAACCTGAGGCAGAGGAGTTATCAGGCGCCTCCCCCCCCCATCCCATTTTTTCTTAATTATACCTCAAAGTGTGGTCTGAAAGACCGTGAAAGGAAAAAGTGGGAATTTACCTGTTAATGTTAATATTTTAACTGGTAATATAATAAATATTTTAATTTATAATTTACAATATTCTAGCTGAGCATGGCTAATTTAAAACATGTGTAGAAACTTACAACTTCATAGGAAATATTTAAATAACACTGTTCTAGAGCACTAAATACAACTAAGTGATGAGACTGAAAATGAGAATAAATTAGATGGAAAGTAAGATTTGATTAATTATTCAAGCATTTATGATATCGTGACGTATTGAAGAGTTTGGTGTACTGGCATTGTACAGAATCAGCCTCAGAAATATGTATGGTTTGAGGGCCCAACTCTCAAGCGTTTTCAAGATAATTGAAATTGTTTTCATCGATTTTCAAGTATTAGCTTATTAACTTCCTATTGGTTTTTAAAAGCAAGTGTTTTTCTGGTGCAGTGCATTAAGGCGTTGGTCTGGAGATGTAAGGATTGTGCAATTCTGTATGAATGTTCAATTCTGCACATGGAACAAGTGAGGTTTTATTATTATTATTATTCAATTCAATTCAATTTATTGCGAATAAAATATTGCATGATAAGAGTTTACATGAGATTTTGACAACCCAGTCGTCTTAAGGGGGGTCCCGTCGAGAAGACAAGAGGGCGTCTTGAGTATGCAATTAACAAAGGGAATATATAACACAACAATGAGGGCAAATATTTACAAAAGAGAAAATAACTGAAAGTTTAGCAAATATTTACATGTTTATTTTTGACAGAGAGAACATATTTAGGTATTATGGATACGTAAAGGGAACAGGAAGAGAGTAGGAATAGAGTGAGGGATTTGGCGGATACAGAAGAGATAAGATAGGAGAGAAAGAGGAGGGTGATAGGTGGAAAGGGATTCGGATCGAAATTTCAGCCTGACTTCAATAGTAGGTGGAGTATTAGTAAATTAATAAGGTTGAAATGTGTTTTTTAATTTTTTTTTTGAATTGGGTAAGAAAAGGACATTCACGGATCTCTTTAGGTATTTCATTCCAAAGTTGAGGTGAAGCATAACTAACAACTTTTCTTTGATAGTTGGACTTAGTTTTCGGAATGGATAGTAACAGGTGGGTAACAGATCTGGTATCATAGAAATGGGTGTGAGGGTTAATGGTTAGTGGGATACAGGGATAGAGTTTTTTATTACTTTATAGGTGAAGACCGCTAATTGAAGTTTATAGATGTGGGGGAAAGAGGTTATATTATATTTAGGCCAGAGGGATCGAATAGAATACTGTCTTGGTTTTTTATCTATGAATCTTAAAAAATATTTCTGAACTTTCAGTAGCATGTTTTCATAAAATTTAGAAGGGTTGCCCCATACTACAACTCCGTAACAAAGATTTGAATGAATGAGTGACCAATATAGATTTAGTAGCATTTGAGCTGGGAGAAAGTTTAATTTTCTGATAACGCCTAGGTTTCTGGAGACTTTATAAGCAATTTTTGGGGCATGTAAGTTCCAAGAAAGATCATGGGAAAGATAGATTCCTAAGTATTTGAAGGAGGAGACCTCTTGTATTGGTGAGTTGTTGTAAGTAATAGAGAAGTTTTTACGTGAAAGTGTTTTATTCCGTTGAAAGAAGAACATGTATACTGTTTTGGTTGTATTTAGTGAGAGTTCATTTGCAGAAAGCCAAGATTTAAGATGGAACAGAGAAAGTTGGGCATCTTGTTTCAGATTTTCAATATTTTTGTTGGCAAAAAGAAAAGTTCCGTCGTCTGCATAGAAGATGCAATTGGAGGCAAATGATGTTAAGATAAGATCATTTATAAATAGGTTGAAGAGAAGGGGTGATAGGATGGACCCTTGAGGTAAGCCTTTTGGGGTGGAGTACCAGGAAGAAGAATATCCATTATTAGTATTATTATTTAACCATTGTTATTTATTTATTTATTTCTCTCTTGCTTTCTTTTTTCTTTAATTATAATATAGGTTTTTTTCTTTTTATTATTTATTTAATTTTTTTCCCCCGTTTTCGTTTCTTTTTTTTTTTCTTTTTTCCTTAATATCTCAAATAACTAAAGAAACCCGTTGTTCTAATTAATCCGGAAATAATTCAGAAGAAGGGTTATAAACTTATGTAATTTAGTATAATCCAGATACATGTTTCGGATGTTATTTACATCCATTTTCAAATCTGGTGAACACAAATTTAAATCTGAAAACAATCAACAGTTAATACATGTAATAATATAATATATAGAGTTGTTTCTTTTTAATCCTGATTATATTGTTACGGGATATTAGGTGGGAAAGTATACTAAATAGTTTACTTCTAAAAGTATACAATTAGAAACAGATAAATAATATTCTCTTTAACTTATTTTTTATTAAAAATCTTTTAATATACTAAATATAAAATAAGACATACACTATATGGACAATAGTATCCTAACGCCCCTCTGAGAAGTGGATGTGGCTGTTATTGCATGCTATTATGTCATAGAATGATATTAAAGTGGTCACCGCAGCATTGGACAGTCATAAACGGGTGTTAGACAGACAATGAGTAAGTTGGCAGAGCTGAATGATTTTGAATATGGCATGATTATTGGATGCCATTGATACAACAAATCGGTTCGTGCAATATCAGCCTTGCTACAGGTGCCGCAATCAATTGTAAGTAATGTCCTTATAAAATGGAAACTTCTGGGAATAATATCGGCAGGGAATTGCAGTGGTAGGCCAAAGAAACTCGCAGATCACAGCCGTTGAACCCTAAAGAGGTAGCGCAGAAGAATTGCAAGTTTCCATTGGCAGCGATCACTAGTTCCAAAAAGGTTCAGGTGTCGTCGATAGCACTAGGACTGTTAGTCAGGAGCTGAATCACGTAGGTTTCCACGGATTGTGCAGCTGCTCACAGGCCCAACATAAGCAAGGTAAATGCTAAACTGCAGTTGCAGTAGTGTAAAGCGCACTGCCATTGGACTGTGGAGCATTGGAAACAAGCTATTTGGAGTGATGAATCCCGCTACATGATCTGACAGTTTGATGGATGCATCTGGGTTTGGCAGATGCCAGGAGAACACTTCCTACCCGAGTGCATTGTGCCAGCTGTTGAGTTTGGTAGCAGCAGCATAATGGTTTGGGACTGTTTCTCATGGTTTGGCTTGGGTCCCTTAGTTCTTTTGACTGTAAACTGAATTCTCAGATGTATGTCGACATTCTTGACAACTCGGCAATTCCCACCCTCTGGCAACAGTTCTAGTAAGAACCGTTTCTGTATCAACAAGATAACTGTTCTGTCTTCAGAGCAAAGGCTGTGCTGCCATGGTTTGAACAAATGGGCGTTGAACTACTGGACTGGCCTTCACATAGTCCCGATCTGAACTCCATAGAACACCTCTGGGAAGAATTGGAACAGAGATTATGCCCAATCGCCCTTCTAAAGTGGTGAACTCACTGCAGCTCTCATGGAGGAATGGAAGAAAATTCCTGCTCGCATATTTCAAAATCTGGTGGAATGTCTTCCCAGATGGGTGCAGACAGTGATTGATGCTAAAGGTGGCCCGACATCAGATTAATATGTGCCACATGACTTTTTGTTTCTGATTGTACAACAGTTGGTGTCCGGAAACTTTTGGCCATATAGTGTATATTTATATTTTGAGTGAGAACACCTGTTACAACGAAACCATTTCAGTGCAAAACATCAACAAATACCAAATATGCAAACAAAAAAAGACATCTTTAAAACAAGGCATCCAACTAAAGACAAAAACAGGCCAGGGGAGGAGAGTAGGGAGAAAAGAGAAGGGGGAGGGCAAGGAGAGGGGAGAGAGAAGAAAGTTTTAAGCGCTCTTCCTTCCTCCTTTTTTTTTATTATTTGTTGTTTTTGTTTTCCCGAAGCTCTGTGCAAGTGAAAGGAATCTCAGCTCATACTCGAAACCACATGGTCACTCCCACAATTCCCTCCTCACACGCACTGACTTTATAACCCTGAACCCATTTAATTTCGTTTAACTTGAAAAAAAGATACTACATGTATCGAAACTAGTTGTTTTATATTGTTATAATTGTTTTTGTTTTTCTAATATTTGTGCGTCGGCGTACAAAATGTGTATAAATATGTAACTTAACTCATCACAAACAAGTAATATACTTTACCAATAAACTTTACTTAACTTCATAAACATCTCTCTCCATTACAATATTTCGAAGATGTTTATGAAGTTAAGTAAAGTTTATTGGTAAAGTATATTACTTGTTTGTGATGATTTGATATAAGACTTGAATAGTCTTAAGGTGATAATGAACGATCATGAATTTTTAATAATGAAAAAATTTCGGACGATTTGGACATAAAAGTTAACTTAATTTGAATATAAAGAAATTTGAAGAGTCTTAAAAAAGATAATTGATTTCTACAAATTGGAGATTCTTCAAAGATAATCAATTTGGATTTCAACAAATTGGAGATTCTTCAAAGATAATCGATTGGGATTTGGACATTTTATTTCCACGATTTGGACATTTATTTCAAGAATTTATTTATTTTTAACGATTTGGACATTTATTTCAAGAATTTATTTCAAAGATTTTAATGTTATTGTAATGTAATAATGCTTCGTTTTGTATGATACACGGAGCATATCACGCTTTTTATGTTTGTTGTAATAGAATTATTAATTCACGATTGTTTGTATTAGAGTTTTTTGAGAAGAAGTTATGGTAAATTTTCTTCTTCCGTTTATGTAAATTACCTGAAGAAGAATGGGCCGTTGAGGCCATTCGAAATATTGTAATGGAGAGAGATGTTTATGAAGTTAAGTAAAGTTTATTGGTAATGTAACTTAACTATTTTCTTTTTTTTTATCTTGTTTTTTTTTTTCTTTACTATACTAATGCGCTTTTTTCCTGATATTTTATTAATATCAGTCAATACTCTATAAAACGTCAAGAGAAACATCATATCCCAAAAATCTCCCTGTTTGCAGAGCCGGATCCGGCCTGGAAGCGGCCAAAAGGAGGTGTTCATCTAACAACTCTACGTCACTTCAAGCGAAAAGCCGAAAATTTAATCATGCGCCCATTAAACCTTAGCCGTAAGACATTCAATTGCGAGTGGCTGCATCACTTGACAACCGTTGCCCAGGGCCGAAGACAATGGCGTCGAATTTCCATGGAAGTCGCCTATACCCACGATGGGTGATGAGGCGTCAAGTCAATAGAAAAGTGTATTAGTATAGGAAAGAAAAAAGACAAGATTAAAAGAAAAAGTTTTGTTAAGTTGCATATTTATATGTATAATACCTTATTTTAGTTTTAATCGTATATAACTTTTCCACCTAATATTCCTAACATAATCAAGAAAAAACAAAGCGAATAAGGGAAAACATGAAATAAATAAATAAATATTAATAATAATGATACTCTTAAAAAAAAAAAAAAAACTTGTTCCCTATGCAGTAACGATCTCACTGCACCACAACAACACTTGCTTTTGGAAACCAACAGGAAGTTAATAAGCTAAAACTCAAAAATCGATGAAAACAATTTCGAATATCTTTAAAACGCTTGAGAATTGCACCCTGAACCCTTATATAGTTTTGAAGTACTCCACGAGTACTTTCATCTCTACAAAAGGCCTTTGTTTTTGCTATATACAACCCATGTCTTCTCCTTGTAAGTGAAAATACAGTTGAATTGGTGAAGAATTTTTATCAAGATAAGTACTCTCGAATCATGCCAGGTCAAAAGTATAAAGACATTATTTCCAAAAATGTACAGATACAAGAATGATTATTACTTGCTAATTTGAATGAACTGTATTCTGCTTCAAAATTTAAGTATCCCAATATTGAAATTGGATCTCTAAATTCTGTATGATACACCTAGATGGTGTGTATTAGCATGATCTTTGGAACAGTTTTTGTATGCGTTTGCACTATCCACCAAAATCTAACAGTTCTGCTTCATGCTTGTTCTATAGAAAAGAGATAGAATGACCTGATTGATCAGTTAATCTGTTCTAAAGATAACAGGACTGCATGATGAGAAACTGCTTTCAATGCCCATAAGTGAAAATTTGAAAAGCTTTCTACTTGGAGGACCCTGAAGATGAAGTTTCATATATTTCTTGGTTATCAACAGACAGAACATATCAGGTGAAATTCACAGTGACATTGGATGAATATTTAACTACTATAATGGAGAGACTTGAAGTATCTATGCCTCACTCGTTCTTAACTAAATCCCAAGCAAACTACTTAAAGGAATGAAAGCAAACCTTCAACCTGATGCAGCTGTTGTTCTCCTAGACTTCAATGAAAATACTCATTTGAAGATGAAGCACAAGGGTATCACTGGACACCTGACAGTGGCTCACTACACCCAGTGGTAATCTATACATGTGTCGAACCATCTAAAGGTATGATTCCATTGGAGCGGTTGGCGGTTGACTGCGCTGGCCTCAATTACAGCCCTCTCCACCCCTTACTTCCACCGGCTTTGAATTTACAATAGGGACAGCAGGCTTTTGTTGTAAATGAGGGTACTAAAGCCATCCTTCTCCCAACCGCGAAAGTAGAGATGCCGGGCAACTCGAAGGGGGATCAGTATTGCCCGACTGCTGACGACTGCTGAATCTAGTTTCTGTAGCTGAACATAGCCAAAATATCAAAATAAATCGTGTTTTGAATTCTTTTTTTGAAAACGAAGTAAATACAAGTTGACACGTATTACAGAAAT
Organism: Thereuonema tuberculata; assembly: GCA_023159025.1. Lineage (NCBI taxonomy): Eukaryota > Metazoa > Arthropoda > Chilopoda > Scutigeromorpha > Scutigeridae > Thereuonema > Thereuonema tuberculata. The sequence continues at coordinate 45,960,875 of JAFIDM010004315.1, read as the reverse complement.
TTATAAAAATAAGGAAATACAATTAAAATATAGATTACCGGTATTTTATTGAATTTATTGATATAAATCATATATTATTATTGTAATTTCTTTAAACTTTATTGTTTTGAAAATATGTTTGACTTTTAAGTTAATATTCAGGACAATTTAATTATGATATGAATTTATGTTTGAGAAATTGATTTTTTTTTTAGTTTGTAATGGAATAATACAGTAAAACTTTCTTTTTTCTAAAAATTAATTTCAAGTTAAATCTCAGAAATAGAATCACACTGGAATATTCAAAGAAAACCTAAAGACTTAAAAAGAACTGATAATGAAGATTGTAAAATTATTTCATGGTAGCTTGGCTTAAATATATTTTAAAATATTTGTTTTTTAGTGTGTTTAAATTTTTATAAATTTCATTAGAAATAAAGTTTTAATGTTAAGTTTTCAATTAAAATTAAATTTCCTTCCTTTCCTATGAAATATAATTTATATTGGGAAGTCATATAAAAAAGCCACATTTTGAAAAAAAAAAAAAATAATAATAATAATTTCTTTTGCATCTGCATATTTTTTTATTTTTGGAGGTAGCGCAAGAATAAAAATAATATCATTTATTTATGTTTCATTCATGCTCTTTGTAAATTTTTTTCCAATTTTTGTAATTTTACATATGCGAATTTCCTAGAAAAATCATCTTTTGTCCATTTTGTTTTGATGTTCCTGGCAAAGCCATTAATACATTGGTGTGAAATAATTTTTTTCTTTTGGGCCGATCATACAGTAAGGCAATTATGGCTTCTCTTTCTACTTATTCGCACAAGAAAAATATTGCCGTCTCTGCAAAAGAGTCCTTGCGACTGAAAAACGCTGGAAAAGCAAGTCGCTCTCCTTGCCTTGGGGTAAAGCAATGCTGTTGAAGTGACACCAAAAGCTACATCCACAAATATGCTGGCGCTCCCCTCATTCTTGTAGCCTACAGGTAAACTGCAACTTGTTTTTTTTTGGATTAGTACTTTCAAAACAAGAAGAGGAAGGTGATGTAAAAGTTAATTTCGTGCACCCTTACGACCCTGCACCATCGTTTCACTGGCCTCCAGAAAAACAAGACATCTGCAATGTCCCTGTGTGTAACATAATTTCTTGTGTTAGTCCTCCCATCACAAAGGGTTCTGGAAGGATGTACTACTTCCCTGAAAAGGAGGCTGAGACTGTACAATGCCAGTACACCAAACTCTTCAATAAGACATGACATCGCAGATGAAAAGTAAATTTGATTAATCATTCAAGCATTTAATTTATTCTCATTTTCAGTCTTATCACTTAGTTGTATTTTGTGCTCTAGAACAGTGTTATTTAAATATTTCTTACGAAGGTGCAAATCTTTTATGTTGTAAGTGTCTACATATAATATGTTTTAAATTAGCCACGCTTAGCTGGAATATTGTAATTTATAAATTAAAATATTTATTTTATTACCAGTTAAAATATTAAGATATTTATATTAGCAGTTAAATTCCCAATATTTTTCTTTCACAGCCTTGTAGACCACACTTTGAGGTGTAATTAAAAAAAGGGGGGGGGCCTGATAACTCCTGGTCATAATGCATACTTACAAAAGCCATTGTTTTACACTTAAACATTTGTTAATAAATCAAACTAATGTAATTTTAGTGTCTTTCAGAGGAAAGCAATGTTTATAACAAGGAGGCTTAATGTGCGTATATTAAAATAAAGAGAAAGTGAAAATAAATAAAACGCACTTGCTTACAAACATGTGTAAGAGAGAATTAAAAACAATGGCAATAAACCGACAGTTTCGGAATACTCTGCGTATTCCTTCATCAGGGCCGGCACAAACATATAAGACATCACAGCAACATTTAAGATGACACAAGGTGGGAATGCACGGTGAAAGTGAAGGAAGTGAGAGGATCAGGCAAGTTTAGCAATAGTGTTGGGCGTTTTCCCTGCCGGTTTAACCGCATCACCCAGGTATTTGAACTTGTTAATCCTCTTGATTTCCCCCAACTTTGTTGTGATCTATCTTGGTGTATCTTTTCTACTGGTCATGTATTCCGTCTTTTCATAAAATATTTGAAGTCCAGCCTTTTCTGCTGTCTCTTTCAGTATATTTATTTGTCTTCTTGCGTCTTCCATGTTTTCCGCTAGTATTGCAAGATCGTCTGCAAAAGCCAGACAGTCAATTTCCAGGTTATCTTTCTGTCTTCCTATTTTTATTTTATGGATTCCTTCCTCTTCCATTCTTTTCCTCCACTCTCTCATTACCTTCTCCAGCACACAGCTGAAGAGCAGTGGGGAAAGCCCATCTCTGTCTTACTCCTGTTTTGACCTCAAAGATTCTCCCATAAATTTTACCTTTGCCTTCGTGTTTTTGTTTTTTTTTTGCGAATGCAATTGATTTGTCATTGGCTCTGAATTCCTCCAACATATTGAAAAGTCTCGCTCTGTCTATAGAATCGTATGCCTTTTTGAAGTCCATGAATGTCACATTATGTCTTTGGCTCTCAATCGCCTGTACCTTATTATGAGTTTCAGGTTTAATATCTATTCAGCACATGATCTTCCCTTCCTGAATCCTCCCTGGTAGTCACCTAATTGTGGGTTCAGTTGGGTCTCCAATCTGTTTTGTAATGCTTTGGATAGGATTTTGTATGTTACCGAAAGGAGTGAAATTCCTCCTTGTGTATTGGGTGGATCATAGCTGTTTTCCAATCTTCCGGTATTTCCTTCGTTTTCCGAGATATTTTGTATTATTTTATGTAGGCTTTTGACTGTTTTGGTATCTACGTTTTCCACATTTCTGCTATTATCGAGTCTCTCCTGAGGCTTTATCGTTTTTTAGTTCTGTAATAATCTGTTGGATTTTTGCTAGGTTCGGTGGCTTGGAGTTTTCAAATTTACATTTCGGATTTTGTTTAGGGAATTTTGTTTTCGGTTCTTCACAGTTTAGTAGTTTTTTGAAGTATATTGCAAGTATTTTGCAGTTTTCTTGGATATTCAGGGCTATCCTTCCTTCCTTCGCTTTTGAAACATAAGTTTGGTGGTCGATATCCTTGATGGTTTTCCTTAAAGACTTTATAGAATGTTCTTGTGTTGTTCTTTTTAAAGTCTTCATGTATTTGTTGTAGTTCATTCTTGTCAAAATTCTTCCTGTTTGTTCTTATTGTTTTTGCTGTTTGTGCTCTCTGTTCTTTGAATATGATATAGTCTTCGTTATTTTTGGTTGAGTGAAGGTTTCTTATTATTTATTTATTTATTTTTTTTCAGTTTATTTGGACAGCATATTTTTTCCTATGATAGTTTGGAATCAGAAGTAATTTGGTGCATAATATACTTTTCTCTAATCTAACTCATTTTAATAATTCATGCAGTTTCTTTCGCATGTACTTCAGGTCAGTGTTTCCACTCCCTCAACAATGGTAAGGTTATAAGAAAGTTGCTCATCTTATAAGAAAGTCCAGTAGTTGCTAAAAAATGGCACATTTTTAAATATCCTTATCATCATAGATAAGTTAATTGATGAGATGTAGGAAGATATGGAGGGGATAATTAGTAGAATTACAAACAGAATTACTGCTTATTTCTGTGAATCACTGTAGCAAGAAACAGCAATTTTTTTTTATTACTTATTATTTTTTTATTTAAAAATCATGAAATTTCACTGTATATAAAGGAAATTATCACCTTGACAACATTAGTCTATTGAATTATGCTTTGATTGTAGCTGGAGAAAAGCTTATTTATATATAACTTCAAAGCTAAAAAGCACAATTAGAATAAATCACTATTTTTTTTAAATAGCTTGTCGACATTTAAAAAGATTATAAGACATTTCAATCCAACCAAGTGGACCTTTTTCAATTTCTAAAAATTAATCTCCACAGTTGATTCTTATATATTGCTTAATCAGATGATTGGACAGGCCTACATTAATCGAGGGTTTTGTGGATATATAAAAGGACTCACTTAATGTTAGGTCAAAAAAAATTTTTCCATAATCCATAATTTTTATTTTTGGAAAATTTGGTTGATGCCCCAACTCTAAAAAATGTTTTACAATATTTAAATAATCTTTATTTTTTTTGTTTAAACATTAATTCATTGCTGTTTTCATCTCTTTCTTTTAAATTCTTTGACATCGTGCCATAATAACTTAATATTACAAACGAAACTCTCATAACATGGTTGATATTTATTTAGATAATCACTATTTTAAAAGCAATAATATTTAAGTAAAATAAAGGAAGTTTCATGAGCATGGCCCTATTGACAGAATTGGCAGAAATTGTTATGATTTTAATTGAAAATGAAATGGAAAAGCTCATTTAGACAAAAGTTTCAGTCAGGGGCCCCATGCAAGCTTGATCTGTCACTGATTGTGGGTAGCACTCTGAAACTGTAGAAGTTCATTAGCCAGAAACTGATGAAATTCCAGTCATTTTTACATTTCATTATTTAACAAGCTCATGCAACCTTAATATTTAATGAATGTATATTCTATACATTTCTAATTTCTGTATCCTCTAAAATGAAGAACATTTTGATTGTTTTTCTTAGAAAATTTGTATTGTATGAAAAATATTTATTCCTTTTATTCTGTGTTGTAAGGCTTAAATCTAATTTTATTGTTTTGAATTTTATAGATTAAAAAAAAAATGGCGGCTGGAATCGGATCTGCAACTTTTTTAATATTTGAAAAACAGAATATGAAGTTGAAGTTACAAGAAATAAATAAGCTAAAAAAAAATATATTTGATTCCATTGATTGCATTGTTGACGAGGTAAGGAGTGAATTCTAATTTCAACTTTTTTAAATTTATAAAGGTTAAAAAAGAAAAACTGAAATTAAGATTGTGAATATTCAAAACGTTAAAAAAAAAAAATCCTGTTTCAAAAACAGAGGAAAAAATATACATAATCTTAATATCAGATTTTTTTTTTTTTTTTTCATTTTAAGATAATAAATGAGATTTATTGCATTTAATCTTTATATATTTGTTTGCTGACTCAAGTGTATATGCCACGAAATGCATTGACTGTTAGATGAAAGTAAGTATGAAGTACAGTATTGGGCAAAATGAACTGTATTTTAACATTCTATCCTTCCCCCCCCCCCCTTTGTGAGCACATTGGAAGCAGCAGTATGTGGTTGTATGGTGTATTTGTCTTAAACATTCTATTGGTTATTGTGGATAATGTTAAGTATTATGAATTTATCTTACCAAATTATCCATGTGTAATTGCAAAAGAATGAATTGAGAAATGATGCAATGGTATTTGATTATTTAAACTAGTACAAATGCATTAATAATGTGCATCATATGCTAAATGATAGCAACAAAGTGTTGCAGTATATCTATTGTTACATGCAAAAATGTGGTAAACAATAGTGTAATGAGTTGAGCAAAATCCAAGGAGAATGTCAGCAGATGTTGTGTTTACGACTGTAACAACATAAAGGCCATTTCCAAGTTGTTGGAAGCTAGAAGGTATGAAGCCAATACTTCAGTCATAATAAGAGGTTAGTTACTAAAGAAAATACCATTATGACCTGCGTTCATTCCATATTTATATTGCTAGAAGATAAAAATAAAAGAACTGGACATTTTGTGACTGATTCTATATGAAAACAAAGGGATTCCAGTTTGTCCAATGTGATTTGATTTGAAACTCTGTGAGTTAGAATTCTCCTGAATCCAAGTAGTATATAAAGTATTTAAATTCGCAATGCCAGTACGAAAGGTATAGTTGGTTTCCTTTTGTAGATTCAACAAGGGCATATCTCACGTTGAGAATATTCTGAGCTAAGATGAACTGTCTTCGTTAATGATTTATATTCAGGGAAATGAAGAATCATTTTTCGACTGTAAATATTAAGAAATATACCCAAGTTATGATTCCATTAATTCTGAGTTTATTTAAATTGCATGATTTACTGAATTCATTTGATTCTGTCCGGCCTTATATTCTAGCTACAGTTATATAGCAAATTAGCAACCAGTGCTGTCAACTAAGTAAACAATATTCATAAAGCTGTATAATCGGTCATTTGTCTGTTCTTTGTGAAGCAGTGGTTCTGTCAACAGATAGACAAGAATCCATCAAATAACAATGTCCTCCTTGGTGTGGTTAAAAATTCAGGAGGACAGGATCCATTTTAATGCAACATTTAGTGCAACATTTAATGCAACGTTGCAGCCTGAATAGGATGTCAATGAAATTGAACATGCCCTGCCATTTCCTCGAGAATAGTAGTCTTTACGCACATTCTTATATAAAATACAGGTGATGCAGCAACTCAATCTTTGGGAGGAGGAGAAACTCAAGCTGTATTGAGGACGGATGCTTGCCCTGCAATATGAATAGGATTTTTTTGCGCAATGTCTGGTTTTCAGATGAGACCCATATCCATTTGTCAGGTCACATTAATAAACAAATGAATCGTTACTTTGGATTCGAACGTCCTATATTGTACAGGAGAAGCCACTACATGACGACAACATAACTGTTTGGAGTGCTGTGGTGGGTCACAGAACCTTACTTTATTGAATAGGATGGCACTCTTGTGAATGTCAACAAGATCGACATCTATGATTGTGTGTATGGCCCTTCCTTGTCGATGTAAAATGGTTTGCAGATCACAAAATTTTCGATTGAAAGACCAGTATTTCCAACAGGACGGGGCTACCTGTAATATGTCTGTGGCCATTTGACATTTCCTATGCAGAGTCATCTCTCGATTTACAGAATTTTCATATGCATCTCATTCCCGGATCTCACCCCTCCCGATGCGTTCATCTGGAAAATGTTGAAGGTTTCTATCTTTTGTGAAAACCTGCAAATCCTTTTGTGCAAGTTATCCTTGCATCAATAAGTATAAGGGTTCTTTTGTTAATGGCAATACATTATCTTATTTTCTAGAATTAATGAGAAATAAAGAAGAAAAATTTAAATAGTTGTTCTATTTAAGAAATTTATTGTTAATATCTAAAATTGAGAAATTTTGAATAATTGAGTATGTCTAGACATAAAAGAATGACTGTAACTCAAAAAAAAAATTATGGCACAGGAGATTGTCATATTTATGAAGAATATGTGACTAAAATAAGAAGCAGTCAGAGGACTTAGTTTCATAACTGGAAACTTAGGACTACTTGAACCATGCATAAAGGTAAAACATATGGAAAATCAATTTTATTCATTTGAATCTGAAGATGCAAATCATCCATTAGAACTTTTTCACATGGAGTTATAAGGAAGATCGTGTCTGTTACAACTCTCAGAGTAACAAAGTACATGTATGTTCTGGTTGATTTGTACAGCAGACATGTTTGTTTACATCTTAAAATCAAAAGATGAAACTTTCAATTGTTCTGTAGAATTTAAGAACAGAAGAGAAAGTGAAATGGGCATCCAAATAAAAAATGTCTGTTCAGACAATGGGCAAGAATTTGTGAAGAACAAATTAGAAAAACTCTTTAGAAAAGAGATGGCATTAAACATCAGAGAATCTTACCATGTATGCCATAACTCAATGGAGTTGCAGAACAAGCCAATAGGTCACTTTTCAGTAAAGCAAGAACTGTATTAATGGATAACTTTGACCAAGCCTGGCTAGAGAAAGAGGAAGGTTGGAAACGAACCAATCACCCATTCTTATGAAACACCTCTATTGCCAAAACTGTGATTTCTGTTTTTATGCATACTAGGGAGTGTGCCGCGATTTGTATGACCCCGGATGATGGCTATCTAAGCTGGAATTCTTTCTCTCCAGTTAGGAAACAGTTAAGAAAGAAATGTGTTCCACTCATTTAGTTTGACTTACATTTCAGACAGATTATGAAGTTCCCAAGGCCGTTGGGCTAGATATCCAGGCATTTTTGAGAAAATTGACTTTTAAAAATTCCAAATGGCTTATATCGACAGAATGTTAACCAGGTGATAAGCTAGTGCATGGCTCACAGTGTAGCACTCGAGTCTAGTAAGTGTGGGGTTGCTGGTTCGAATCTAGCTGCATCTATGCAGTTCATCCTACCTATATTTTAGGTAAGATTAGTAAGATTATTTGTAATGAATCTCAATTCGAGTACAAAAATGAAAAATATCAGATACGAAATGAAACATTTTTTTTTTTTTATATATATATATATTGAGATCAGAGAAAAAATGAAATTCTAATGTAATGTCAAACAACAATATTGATAAATTGTTTTCCCTAATATTGGTAATTCCATCTTTTTATTCTTGATTTGGAGTTTCACAAGAGCTGGATGATACTCATCATAAAAGCTGTCACCGTGAGGTTTTGTTTCCAGAAGGAGTCACACCAAATAAACATAACCACAGTCTGCTCACCTCTTTTACACCGTGCATGTAGATTACAGTGTCTTCAAACTGAATAACCACGCAATCCTGCTACAACTTTTGACACGTGGCATTCTATATTGCAGAGTGAGAACGAAACCACGGTCTACCTATCAATTCTGGCCCCAGCAAATGATTCACAGAGTCAAGAAAAATAATAACCCCACCACTACCAATCACTTTCTAAAATGTATAAGAAAACACAGAGCAAATACAAAATACCTCAAAGAATAATTGATTCAGCGTGAATTACCTATAAATATTAGTGAGTCCAAACAATTCCAACCCTTACGGAATTGATAATAAGAGTATGGGATGTAGTGGCATCCGTGCCGGGCCCTAGTTACGTACGCCTTGATTATCCCCTTACCCTGGCCAACACAGGAAACAACCCACAAAATAACATTAAGGTAAACACTTAATTATCATGTATCAATAGAACACAAGATATAATTCTTATAATTGAAATTAAACTTATTTAGGCAATAATAATTAAATGAATGCCCCCGGTGAGACTTGGAACAAACAATAATAAATAAACAAGACAAGCAACTGATTTGACACAAACGGTAATTAATTTTATATATATATATATATTCTTCCCCTTTTTCCTTTTTATATCACTCTTATACAATTTAACAAAGATAAGATTTTCTATTCCCCTTTTTATTTCAATACTTATGAACAGTAAACCCTTCCCAGGGTGCACCCCTACTTTCTTTACCTAATAAAATGGCCCTTCCCCTGAATTTCTAAAAGACAAAAATAAGTGATAAATCCCCACATCAGAATAATTACGGATCAAATAAAGTGATATCATACTGAGTTATGTATACACTGTTAATAAAATGAATAATTCAAAATTACAAGATATGTATTCAAACAAACACCCTTTTAGTTTCAATTAGATACATTAAAACACTCGGATTTATTTCCCCTTTTTAGATAGTCTAGTTCTCTATCCTTCAGGTAAACTTAAGTGGTTAACAAACACATTAATATTCCTTTGACACTTAATTCTTTTAAATTAAGCACTTTTAGTTAAAATAAAAGTAAAATTAGAACAATTCTCTTTTGTGTGTTCTGACAGGTTATACTAAAAGTTCAGTTTGCACATATTTTCCCTAGAACAGAACCATATGCAAAACCACAAATTGCATTTTAATATAATGTCCAAAAGGTTAAACGAAATGGCTCCTCCCTGTGTGAAAAGTCTGTTAATGTCATTCATGGAATTTCTTCAATTATTTGACTTTAAATAATTCATTCCCGCCAACAGCTAATATAACAAGACAATAGTTTTTTTTTTCCTTATACTCCGTAATCCACAATGTTCTTGTTTATTTTTTTTTCTTTCCCCTCACACAAAAATCACCTAGTTAATTACGGGTAAATGAAACGTTAATATTTCTGCTCCTTGCGCGGATTTGTGTTACTGGGCATAATCTATAAAATTTACTGATTCCTGGCTTATTTTGTAAAAGTAAAGAAATATTAAAAAGTCATCACTTCCGGGTTCCACGACGATTCCCTGGTTTTGTACTTGTTTGTACGTATCTGCCATGATTGTTCTTTCAAACAAGACAAATTTTACATACTGCGTGGTGTCTGACTTGTTCGAATGGACTGTTTCCGGGCATACCTGCAGGGTTCGTCCGGTTTGGCTGTTTCCTTTCCCGGGGTCGTAGAAGAGGGAAACCATGGATTTCTATTACTCCCTCGTCTGAACAATCTGAAAGGCACTGAATCTTGAAGCACAAACACATTTAATTGCACCGAAGAGAGGACGAATGGTATCTTTTATAGTCCCCAACCTCTCTCTTGTTTATAGCGAAGTATGGTTTGCCACCCGAGCAACTAACAGAACAACACCATCCGCTAACATGTTCGTTCTGAATGGCGGAAGGGAAAAATAACAGAACGCTAATTCTGATGTTCGTCCACAGTTTGTCATTTTTAACAAGACGTCTCGGATCTCTGCCCCGTCGGGGGGAACAGAGTCCGACTGGAGGCGGTTCTCAGCCGCTCCGCCTTCCGACCGATCACTTCGACTAACTCATCTTGACTCTAAGTAGTCAATAATGGCGAGGGGAATGCTCTCCGCTCGTTTCCCGCCAAAATTAAAGTTTCGGTATTCCTTAACCAGTAAAACACCGCACAATATTCACATGAACCAAACCACTCTCGATACTGTGTAACCAAAATCATTTCCGGATTCCCACGAGAACTTGAGCTCGATGGCAAATCACGTGATCACTTGAGGGAAATCAACTGTTTCTCTTTTCTTAAAATTTCACTCAAATACATTTATTAATAACTAGATATATACGCATATGCATTTATAAATTACCATTAAATGAAATAAAAAAAATACTCCAGAAATATTTATAGCATATAAAATATAATAAATTCTTAAGAGAACAATAATTAATGCTTTTATTAAACATTTAACTCAAATTTTACTTAAGTTTTTCAACTGTCACATGCTGCTCAGTAGCAACGTGACAAAGCATGGGAAAGTTATGTGACATCTAGCACAGTGCATGAACGACAAGTTTTTGCAGCTGCAGGGGTTTTTCAAAATTTCTGTTGGAAAACAAAGCTCATTCATTTTTAATTTTCTTTTCTTCTTTGATGTGTTGGATTACATCGGCTGAATTTTTTATAATTACATCTTTCTTAACAGAAGATGTAATCCAACACATCAAAGAAGAAAAGAAAATTAAAAAGAATTTAAGATTTTACTCTATGGACATTGTTTCAATGTATACGAAATTTCATTCATGTTTGTAAAAAATGTCCCTGTTATTACACTGTTTTGCAGCGTACCATGTGTACTGAATCATGTTACGAATGATTGGGGAGGACAGCTGGTGATGTATGATGGATTGAATTTTTATGCAATTCTCTCTGGAGTTAATTTCGTGGCTTTGCTCAATGAGATAGGTGCAGTTTTGCAGACCCTTTAAGAGTTGTTTTAACTTGCCGATAAAAATAAGCATGGCATGGCCAAAGGGGTGCATTTCGGAAGCATGACCTTTCCAGTGCGTGGTCGCATATTTTTTTGCTTATCTTACCTAAAATATAAATAGGGTGAAAAATGAAAAAAACCTAACAAACAAACTTCATGCATACAATAAGATTCGAACTACAACCCCGCACTTTCTAGACTCGAGTGCTACACTGTGAGCCATGCGCTAGCATATCACTTGGTTAACATTCTGTCGATATAAGCCTCATGGGATTTTTAAAAGTCAATTTTGTCGAAAATGCCTGGATATCTGGCCCAATGGCTTTGGGAACTTGATTTTCGAGGGATGACCTTCATGTACTATAAGTATGATCAAAATCCATGACCTGACTATCTGACAGTCCCCTTGTCAGTTTTTTCCTTAGAAATAATGACAATTGAAAAAAAAAAAGCAAGCAAGTTTTAATCTTATGTTGCCAATACACATAATGAAGATCATTCTTAAAATATGTAGAGTAATACAGAACAAAAAATCCACATTTTTCAAATAATTGTGCTGTTGTTAGAGTTATTGTAATATTTCTTCAGGTTTTTTTTTTTTTTTATTAGGCCTGAAGGTTTGTCTACTGAATGCTAAGAATTTATTGTTGACTTCATTTATTAGTATAAAAAATAGCAATATTATAAAAAAAGTATAAAATGTTTTTAAACCATCCAGTGGTACTCAATTGATCTACTACTCAAGTCAGTAACTTGATAAGACATTAAATGAGTTTGAGTTTGAATGCTGGGAGTATGGATGAGTTGTTTTTTTTGTTTTTTTTAGTCAGAAAGCTGAGAAACCACCTGACGATATTTTCACATTGCTTACAATTTATTCTTTCTCCGTCTATAGTCCTTTGAAAGACAGTGAGAAAATGCCATACTCTTCTTCCAACAATGTTTTTGTACCAGATAAGTTTGATGGCTGTAAACAAATCTTAGATGGATAATTTAAGAATATCATGTAAACAGGGTTCAACCGGCCCTGTTTAAAATGGGAACCAGTTTTCTTTTAACCTGGGTTCAAGGCTGATGGGTGTCGGACTGATCATCCGATCTAAAAACTTGATTGATTGATTGATTGATAGTGATGAATGTGGGTGGCAGGGAAGCCAAGCAACCAAGGTCTATTGTGCTATCCCACAGAAATTGGGACAGACGGAGAGAAAGACTGAGAAAGTATGGTGGGAGAAGTGCAGGGAAAACAGGAGAACCCAGAGTAAACCTTCCCAGCACAGATTGTCTACCATCACGAAACCCACATGAGAACCGAACCCCGGTACACAGATGTAAGAGGCCAATGTCTTAATGACAATGCCAACCACGCGGCCATCTAAAAACTTAGTTCTGTTGGTGACGGAACACTGGGAGCCTTACCCTAAGATCTCTGGCAACACTAAGAGCCATTTAGGCCTATAGTGAGATAGTGTATAGTCGAGTTATGTAAGTGATAAGGAAAATTAACTGCGTTTTTTTTTATGATGTAGTAATTGGGAGACTCTTTCTGACTTAACAACATTCCCACAGTCAAGATTAGGTTAAAAATATCTGGAGGTTTTTTTGGGGTTTTTTTTTTTCCCGAAGCTACTCTGTACTGACGTGTTACAATTAATTTCCTCACTTCTAGACAAATTGAGTTTAGTAGAGTTAACCTAAACTCTAAAACAAAAAAATCTTGATTTGTTAGCAACTTTGAGAATGCCTCAATTGTAAGTTACCAGCAGATCATGGATCATAAGTTATTTTATAAATTATAATATGATGGCGATTGATTGTGATGGAGCTATTTTCAGAAAAAAATTAATATTTATTACATGGTATAAGTTTCAGATAGTTAGTTTTTTTTCTAGTTAATATAGTATTTTCTTTAAAATTATGATAAAACCATGAAATAATATTAAATGATAGTAAATATTTCTTGCATTTAATCATAATATCTTTTGGTTGAACAGAATTTTTAGAAAAAGTTAATACAATTTATTTTTACTTTTTTAATAGACTCAGAAGATGACGAATGACTTGGTGGCAGAAGATGATAAAAGAAGATTCTTAATGATTTATCCTTCAGTCACAGAAAAAATCTCAAAAAGTTGGTGCCTGCTAATTAGTCTGAATGATATGCTATCTTCAAATGACCTGGAAAATACTGACATTGATTCGAGCACTAGTGAATCTGTCGAGAGTAGCCAGTCTAATTCAGAAATAACTAAACATTCAACAGAAGTTCAAAATGAAACTTCAGTTTCCATTGAAAAGGCAACACTAGATACAAAATTAAAATCTCAGCTAAATCCTGAAGTTCCCGATTGGAAACCACACCAGTCCTCAAATAATCCAGGAAAGATATCTTGTAGTGAAAGGAAATCGTCTCGTACAATCACATCAGATTCATCTTTGCAAAAAGAGTCCTGTTCAGTGTTGCCACCCTCAAAATTACAACCAACCAGCAAGGTAGAAATTAATCAGAATCTT
>JAFIDM010004315.1:45922817-45947004 GCA_023159025.1 Thereuonema tuberculata | reverse complement strand
ATCTTCCACCCTCAAAATTACAACCAACCAGCAAGGTAGAAATTAATAAGAATCTTCCACCATCTGTTCCAATGATGCATCCCTCACCTTACAATTATCCTGGCTGTTGGGTTGTTAGACCTCCTGTTCCTAATCCTGCTTTTCCTTCTCATTCCTATCTTCCGCCTCCCCCTCTTCATCCCTCTTCTTCCCCTTGGCACCCATATATGCAACCAACTCCAGCTCCCCAAAGTTATCCAGTCGTTCCAACATCAAATATGCCTGTAATTATTAGACCCGCAGCAGCTATGCAGAACTGTCCCTTGATGCCAAAGACAAATAAACTACTACATCCAACATCTACTCAAGGAAATGTTCGATCAGTAACATCTCAGCCAGTTTTTTGCCCAAGTCCCTTTCCTCTGCCATCAACTGCAGTTTTGTCATCGACACCAAAATCATCATTTTCTGATGCATTAGTAGAAAATCCAGAAGATTGTCTTACTGTTTATAGTCCACAATATAAACCGACTGAAACAGAATCTCTTGGTGAAAATGTAATTCAGGGAATAAATGAAGGCAAAATATCAACAGCAAGAAGAAACAGCATTGAGAAATCACATCGATTGAAGTCATCTGAATTTAAAACAGTTGATACTTTACAGACTGAAGAAGTAACAACATCAACTAGGTTCTTTACTAAACAAAATACAGTTTCTTCAATTTCAAATACTTCATTAACATCTGGCCCTGCTATCTGCTCAAATTTTAGATCTCCACCATTTCTGTTAAGTCCAGTTGATCCTCTTATTGGTGAAGCATTGTCATATTTTCCTGGAATAACTCCAAATACAGAGAGTAGATCACAAAAAATAGAATCTCTAAAGCAAGACATTGATGAAACAGTTACTTCTGGAATTGCAGAACTTTCTACAGAATTTGAAGAGAGTTTTCCACAAAACAATGAAGAAACTGATATTTCAAAAGAAGTAACAACTGATCAGAGTCAAAGCTGCTGTATCCAAGTAATTGATGGTGAACAAATGCCTACAACTGAAATTGACGTGAATCTAAAATCTAAATCTTTATCCAATAAACCAGTGGTTTTAAGAGAAGAAAATATACCAGGCAAGGTACCAGTAACTGAAATAATAGATAACAGCAAAGAAGTTTCAAAAAATGTATTAGTAAGCTCTCCAAATGAATTAATAAGAGCAAAAAGTAATTCAGTTACTGATGTTTTATCTCTCGATGTTGCTGTAGAGCAAAATAAAGTTAAGAAGACACATATATATGAATCTCCAGAGGAATGTGTTGATTCGCTTACACTTACTGCTTATCTATCTAGCAAACAAAGTACAAACTCAAAAGATAGCGATGAAACTGTTCAAGTGCAGAATCAGTTGTCATTTTTAGAAATAGAATCAAAGAAAAGATTGACACGTTCTCCTGTTTCACCAGATCAAAGTATTAGTAGTATGTCATTGAATTCAGAAGGCAGTAGCTATTTTGAACAGCTGTTGGATACAATTCAGTCGATTGATGTTTTAGAAGGTGATGTCTTTGAAGGAATAGTTGTCCAGTTGCAGGATCCATCATTCTTTTGGTTTCAAGCTTTAAATACGAAATTTGAAACTTTATTATCAGAATTAAGGTATGATGTTAAAACTTGTTCTGAAAATAGAAATTAATTTTTATATGTATTGGTATACATTCTCATCTCATTTTTTTCATTTGTCCGTTTGATTTTATGTCACCATATGTGACTAAAACATTGTGGAATTTTCAATTCATGAATTTCAATTTTTATTTAATTTTTTTAATTGACTAACGTGCAATTTTAAATACTTTTCACCAGTTATTTTAAATATTTTAAAAAAGCTTTGTATGTAAAAACTGTAATTTCTGCAGCATAGATTACAGATTCTTTAATAACATTTTAAATGGTACAGAGCCAGATTTAAACTGCTTGCTCTAGTTTACCAAAAGATTTAAAAAAAAAAAAATGCTGTATCAGTATTTTTTTTAAAAAGTACATTAAAGATGTAGTTTAGGATTTTTAATTTTTATGGTTACAAAACTGGATGTGCAAGTTTACATTATAAAAAATTATTTATAATGAGATAAGAAAAACTGCATTTGAAATCGATAATTCTGAATTCAAATTCTTCCCTAGTTTTCCCAACCTGGATGCTCTGAATTTTAAAATGAATAAACATTTAACAAATATTTTCTATAGTAAGTATTATGAATTAAATACAGTTTGTTTTGAAGTTGTTCACAATACTTTGTTTATAGCAAAGCTATTATTTTATGGTCAATTTCTTTGTTTTGATAAGCACTAATCACTTGTCAAAATTATTAACATTAATAATTAAATCAGATAAAATTTAGTAAATGGCCACAAAACTTCTGTCTGGTTTTAAGGTGCTAATAATGCAAAAAGTTTGGGAGGCACTGCTAAATGTAGACTGCCTGTGTTAAGATTAATAAAATTTTAAAATAATTATCTTTGGAGCTATAGATGAAAAAGATTATTCTCTAATTATGGATGACTTGGGTGTTAAAATGAGAAGATAATTAACTCTTAATATTCAAACATAATATGCAATTAATTACTAATAATTATATAAGACACATCCTCTTCCTATCAACGCTATATTTCGCAGTTTAATATGTTTAACTGCTTTATCAGGCGTAATATTCATGGAAAAAACTCTTCGTAAAATATAATAAAGAATTTGGTAATAATAGAAAACTCTTGGGAATATATACAACTTATGTACTGTTAATAACATTGTTTACAATAATTGTAAAACTTTTAAAACTTCCATATTATTATCAAAGCTAAATATAGCGTTGATAGGAAGAGGATGTGTCTTATATCATTATTAGTAAGATAATTAACTGGTGAGAAAAAAAAAGTATTAGCACACAGAATAATTATCCCAGTTAACACACACAGTTTGGATAGAGGACTCAGTTTTAAAAAAAATGATAAAAGCTTCGCAGCAGACAATGAATTTGCTTGAAAGAAAACAAAGAAGAAATTGTAAAATAATTGGACTTAATTGAAGAAATGACATATAAAAATTTCCAGTAAAAAGAAGTAAGAGATAAAGCAAGTCTAATTATAGGTGTAGAAAGACTGTAAAATATATTTGAGTTTCTTGAGATCATTTTAAAACTTGCTATTGGAAAAGTTGAACACAAGGAGGAGGAAGGTCTGCAAATACATTTTTAAAAATTTTAAGATAAAGAAAGTTCATTTTTGATGTGAAAATTGCATCATAAGAAATACAGAGTTGTAAATTATTTGGCGATAGATTTTCAGTAATGATGATGATAGGAACCGTTTGGTTAGAACTTTTATCTTAAGATCTGATTGTATACATGTCAGAATCAAAATAAGAAAAAAAGATTGAAATTTTTTATACGAAGAAAAACAAACTTTGTAAAGAATAATGTTAATTTTATCTCCTTTTAAAATGATAAATTAAAAAGAAAATGGCTTTACTGTAAGTTTGAAAAGCTACTTCAGTTAGATTTTTTTTTGCTATTGAAACAAATTAAAAATGATCAGAATATGTGAAATAAGAAAATATTTTATACAAGTCAGCAAGAGAAAAATATTGGAAGAACTACAACATTTGGGATTAAATAACCAAGTTTGAGGAAAAAGCAAAACAGAAATACATATAACTTTGAATTATGAATAAAAATAAAAGGTTTATTCTATAGAAGGATTTTTTTTTTAAGTATTTTCTACTGATTGAAGCGATAGTGACAGCATTGATATTGCAAATGGAAATGGGGCGTATTTGAACACCCCTTGGGCATATGATTGATATAAAGCAGTGAGGAAACAGCAAAAATGTTAATAAACTTAAATGAACATGAAAAGAAAAAGGGGAGTGGTGAGGGCAAGGCTAATTGAAAAAGTAATAAGATTTTGATGGACAAAATTTCATCAAATTCTGGTAGTCTGTCAGTTAGGCTGGCCTGATGATGTCATGCCAATACAGGAATAGATAATGCATAGTTCCTTTCATTGATTAGATATGATAACGAAGCAGGAGGTTTTAACAATAGCAAAGTTGTTTATATTCAACTATATCAAACAAACTTGTTATATATATATATATATAGTTTGGATAGACAATCTAGGCTAAAGAATGTTGTTAGAGGGTTGAAGGTCTCCATGATATTTTTCTGTTTTTCAGCAAATGGCTAATAAACTAAAAAGAATAGCTTGGAAATAATACAATACAGATTTAAAAGAGAACCCAGAATCCAAAAGAGACTATTAACAAAATTTTTGTGATATAGAAACATTATAATTTCCTGAAAATATGCATAAATATCAGAACTGTAGCTTATTCACAAATTCAGATTCAACATTACGTAAGTGTAGACAAATGATAAGCAGGGGGAAGTTTGAAAACTAAAGAAATTGGAACAGATACAGACCGAAAAGAAATTGTAAGATGACTCGCACATTAAAAGTAAAGCCTATTAGTAAGCAAGATTAGTTACTTGCAAGATTTACTCTACGTGATCAAAAATATCCGGATACCTATCCGCAACTGCAGTCAGACTTTCTCCTTGATACACTCATCAGTAGTGGACATTAGTGTAGAGAGGGCCCGCCTATATCACAACCATGACTCTGCTGGGGATATTTTCCACCAGGTGCCTGACATCTCTGGAGGAATGGCAGCCCATTCTTCCTGAAGAACTGTAGCCAGAGCTGATCATGATGTGGGATGTTGGGCTATGGAGCGAAGTTGACATTCTGATTCCTCCCTGGTGATCGATGGGGTTGAGATCAGTCATTTCCAGAACCTTATTGTCCACAAGCTATTCCCTTATAGACCTCGCTTTACGACACACAGCGTTGTCATGCTGGTCATCACCGAACTGGTCCTCTATTGTAGGCAGTACATAACTGGTCAAAAAAATAAAGCAATTGATATTTTAAATCTATCTTGACAAAAATATTTTAGTATGGTTAAAATTATCTTTTCATTTCTCAATTGACATTTTTTGCTTTGCCTATGCCTTGCTTTTAAAAAGTCAAATAGTGGCTATTTTTCAGTAGTCATTAATAATTTTTATTTTGTTTGTTTCTTAAATTTCAGTTTGCCTTTCCAGTTGTTTTATCTGTTTAATTATTGTTTCAGTTATGATTTAGTGATTTTTCAAGACATCTTTAAATAATGGAAATTCAGCAGTTCTCATAAATTAAACTTAGATATTAATTCACACCATTGAAGTATTTTGAAATATTATTTGTCTAATCATTTCAAGAAATTATAACAAAAAACTGAGTTTTCAATCTCTTATTTCAAGTTTTTTTTTGCATAGTTACAGTTAACAAAAATCTTCTATTACTCTATTTGATAGCAATGAAAAAAAAAACAAAAAAAAGTTTTAAATGATTTACATTAAAAGTGATTGTAGGAGTTGGTTAATTAAGTTTGACATAAAAACCTAATAGTATATTGTTGTATTCATTTGCTTAGTAGTGCCTATTTGAGCAATATAAATAAAGGGCGAGTCAAAATGATTTGAACGATTTCAAAAATTCACTGTAAAAATCGTATTGCATATTTTAATAAATGAATTGTACATTTGGACTCGGCTACTTCGGAATTTTTTTTTTTTCCAGATCTCATAACTGTTCAATCTTGAGAACCTTTCCTCATATGACAAATGTCAACACGATACTCAAATTCCTCCCAAACGTAAAGTAGCTTGGATCTGTTGAGTTGAATGATGAGCCTTTAGACACAATTTCTGCTGTTGACCTCAATGTCACGTTGTATACAACACAACAGGAGAGGAGAAAGTGTACTCTGTTTTGGAGTTTCATACAACCAGGTCAGTTACGACATGGGTTTCGCACCAGATTTCGTAAGGATTCATCTTCCAAGAACTCCATCTGTAACTTGTATGAACAATTCAAGGTTAAAGAGTGCATTTGTAAGGGCAACTCGAGCGGCTGGCCTTCAGTCTTTGAGGACAATGTGCAGCGCAGTAGGGAAGCTTATCAGCACAGCCCTCAAAAATCAAAGTGCAGAGGAAGTTGAGAACTCTGCATTCCTCAGAAGACTGTGTGGTGCATGTTGCAAAAGAACTTAAATGCATCCATGTCTCCTGCAGATACTGAAAAAGTTGACACCGGACAACCACCGCTGTCATGAGGCTTTTTGTCAGGAGATGCAACAGGGCTGTGAAGATGATAACTGCTGGAACCTTGATATTCAGTGATGAGGCCACCTTTCATGTAAGTGGCAAGGTTATTCAGCACAATGTCAGAATTTAGGGGACTCAAGACCCACACACTTACGTGAAGCACATGTGGGATTCACCGAAGGTCAATGTTTTCTGTGCCATTTCACAGACCAAATTGTACAAACCATTTTTCTTTGCAGAAAACACTGTGATGGGACTAACCTATCTCGTCATGTTAACTGAATGGCTGTTGCCACAGCTGGAGACCGACAGTGAGTGATTCATTTTCCAGCAAGATGGGGTACCACCCCATTTTTACACTGCAGTATGCCAGCACCTAAACGATTGCCGCAACAGTGGATCGGCCGAATGGGTTCTTGCGATCAACAGTTGATGTAGCTAACTCGTTCCCCGAATCTCACTCCTTGCAACTTCTTATGGGGATATGTTAAAGACTTGGTGTTTGCACCTCTCTTACCAACAGATCTGGGCGACTTGAAGATGCACATGAAGATGCTACATTGCATTTAGTAAGAATTTGAGTAACATGTTGACATTAATCATGTGATGAAAGGTGCTCATATTGAACATCTATGAGATTTGGAAAAAAAAACTTCCAAAGTTGCTGTATCCAAATGTACAATTATTGTATTAAAATATTCAATACAATTTTTACAGTGAATTTTTGAAATCATTCAAATCATTTTGACTCGCCCTTTATATTAACCCTCAAATGCACGGCGTTTTTTTTTAAATGTTTGCCTACTTTGTTATGTATCTTTTAGATCTTTATTACACCAATAGAAAAAGTTTTGAACATTATTTATGTAGTTTCATGCAAGATATATGTTTAGAAAACAAAAACGCATTTTTCAGTTTTAAAAAAATTTCAAGTGGTTTTGTAATAAATTTTTTTATGGATGCATGCTTACTTAATTATTACTGAATCCAAACAATAACATTTAGAAGGAAAAAGTTTGACGAATAACAGTTTATTTAACATTGATTGCTAAAAAACGAGGTGTCATACTCAGTGCTCCACCCGTGTAAAATTGTTCCGCCACATAAGCCGTGTAAGTGAGATTTAATTGGAGTCATCAGAATCTTGTAAGAAAGAAAAAAAAATTAATATTTAAAAATACATTCTTAACTGGAACTTACTTGTGCATTTTGATTGTAATTAAGTTTTTGCTGAGAAATACTACATTAAAGAGTTTCAAAAACATTTATTGAGATATTTTGAAGAATAGAACTGCCAGTCAAGAATGTCTGTAGTATGTTATAATAAATATAAAATGACATTTGCTGTTTAAAAAGTTTGAGTCAAATAAAATTTACTTTAAAATTTGCTTAACATATATTTGTTTTTATTTAGTTATTTTTACAGCAAATCCAGATCGAGAGTTCTGGAACCTTTTGTTGAACTATTTTGCTGTGCTTACTTTGATGAAGCTTGGCACAGGGTCCAAATAAAGGATATTCATTATAAAGGTACTGATGGGCCACTTGGTCTAAAGATATCTCAAATCATCCGTTGTCAAACAACAGGCTGTTCCATTTTCCTAAACACACACTTTATTTATAAATCAAGTTTTATTTTATTTACAGTTCTCTTTTATGTAAATTAAATAAATGTGTATTAATTGGCAAAAAACATCCAGTCAAAGAATGAAGAACATTCTATTCTTATTTATTCCACACATCACTGAAGAATGTTGTTGCGCATTTGTTTGATTGACAGATCTTTAGACCTATATAAATTTAGTTTTCAGTCAAAAAATCCTTGTTATTTTTAACAGTCTCAGTTTGTTGCACTTGGGGTTTTTAAGGATGTTTTGTGGAGATTTAAGTAAACAGTAGTCAGATAGAGACAGTCATGAATAAGACCTGAATTTTACGACTTCCTCCTGATGTTTAAGTTGATATAAATACTTCATTTTGTTTCCTTCAAATAATTGTGTTTTCCCATTTATATAACGTTTATTTGACAATTTGAAGGTTACATATTTTTTTTTCTTTTGCCATAATTGAAATCTGGGCCCTAGTCATAAGAATACAAACAATGAATTAGCACATTCCTTTTAAAGTGCCAGAAGATTTTGTATACATTGCCATAACTGTATGAATTTTTCAGTCCATAATAAGATGTCAAACAAAAGTTGAAATAAGAATTACATAAGATGTTTATCACCTTTGCTCTATTGAGAAATTTTGCACTCCTAGCTTTTCTTAACAGACAGAAAAAGAAAGTAGTTTGAGGAAATTTTCTTTTAAGATTAACTTGCTGCGAAAGCTATTCTGTACTTAAATCTGGAGATCAGAAGTGAGTTGGAAATCTGAAGGATATTCTTTATGACTTGTCTCTCAATTTGTTCTTTATTCTAGATTTTTTAAAATTCGAATACCGGTGTAAAGTAGATTTTTTTTTTAAAATACGAAGTTTGTTCCAGTGACAAGATATTGATACAAAAGAAAAAGGATTTAATCTTTGAAATAAAATTTTGTGTAATATAATTTTTTTTCACCATTTTAATTTTTTTTTTTTTTTTTCCAATTATCGGCTTATTTGCTAGTGGAAACACAAAGTGATTGACTGTTACTTTTGTTATAAATTTAAATTTGTCTAAATTTCTTAAAATGTTGCTTTTTTTTTTTTTTTTCATAGATTCTAATTCAAGTGAGATAAGTAAAATAACTGTGTTTGACATTGACTATGGAACTTTAGAAGAAGTTGCAGTGGAAGACATTAGACAATTAGATAAGAGGTTTGCCATCCTACCTGCACAAGCAATCTGTTGCAGCCTTGGTGGGGTGAGGAAATCATAGAATTTATTTATTTGTAAATTATTAATTTTGTAAATTCCTTCTTATAATATGTAAAGATAAAAATAAACATTCTGTATTTAAAATGACAACCCAAACAGTATGCCCATTAAGTAATGTCTAAAATCACACAAAAATCTAGAACGACTACAGAAAGAAAGAATATTTTTTTTATATTCAGTATCTCCATTAATTTAATATTATGAATTACATTGTTTTACAAATATTTGAACAATTTCATCACTGCAAATTCATTGACCAAAGATATAGATATAAAGATGTAGATATAGCAAAGATATAGTCATTGGCCAAAGATATAAGCTTAGCTATCACTCTCTTCAATATATCCACCACTGGTTCAAATTGGCAACCTTTCAGTTTTGGAAACAAAAAAAAAATTGCCCGATATCATTGTTAGTTAATACAGCAGTTATTCAATCACTGCGGTAGATTTGAAAATGAGGAATTTTTTTTATTTAACAATAAGTGCATAATGCAACAGCCAACTGTTTGTTCAGTATTGCTACTCTGAGACTTGTTTTTTGTAGTGATGAAGATGCTAAATGATACTGATGTAGTAGTGACTAGTAAGCATTTGGTCCTTACCAAAGAATAATTCCATGAATAATAAAGAACACGATCAGTATTGTTTTGACTGAAGATTTCGATATTTTAAACCTTTTGCCTTCTTGGAGAAGACATGGATTACCATGTTTTATTTCTAAGTCATACTGAAAGACTACAGATTTATCATCAGTCAAGGTTATCTAAAATAGTGTGATCTTGGTCAGCCATTTTAATGAGATTTTCATAGTAAGTAACACGTTATTCTCTCTGCTTTAAATTAAGAAATGTTCGACAAATTGCAAACAAAACTTTCTGATTTGGTAGTCATATTTGAGGAGATCATGAACTTTTTTTATTTTTTCATTTGTCTGAATTAAGACAAGCCTTCCTCTTTTTGGATTGCCTTCTCCTGACTCCCTATCACTTCAAATCTTACAAAACCACTCAAAAATGCATGCATATACAATCATCCCCCAAATACCATTTTAAGACATTTAAATGTTTGAGTTAATTATTACAGTTAAAAATAAAATTTTTATCATCTCTTTTTCTTCCATTTTTCACTTTTTCTGTGTGAGACTAACAACCATCTCACTTGCAACATCTGTGTGAGAATTAGTGAAGCTATCACAACATACATTTGCTAGAAGGATTATTCTGACCAATTTATTTACAGTATATTCATTATAAAAACAAAACAATTTATTATTTAAATAATCTTCTCATCTTATATATATCTTCATCTAAAACTTTAATCTCTCATAATAGTTCGTTCTTTCTTTACGAAAGAACTTTTTCAGATGCTAAAAGAAAGAATGAAATATTATGAGAGAATAAAGTTTTAGATGAAGATATATAAGATGAGAAGATTATTTAATTATATATTGAATTTTTTCATATTAAATTTATTATTTAATTAGCACTATGTATTTCAGTATGGTTGATGAAAGTAGGCCACAAATACGATACGAGCTAGTTGCTTATCATTTTAAGTAAAAGGTTTGTCAGTATTAATAAAAAGGACCAAACACAAAAAATAAAAAATAAATATAGGTCTTCATTGCATGTTACGAAGGATTTCTTCTTTCTTCTTCAGATGATACAACCCTAAAATAAATATAATCGAAGGAAAAACATAGACTTAATAAGTAACAATCAAATATTAACAATGATATTGGATAATAATATAACAAAGTGTGCACATATTGTAACAGTACAACAACAATTTTTTATCGTAAATTATAATGTAATGCATTTGTGATGGACACATTACTGTTATACCTTTCTTGAGATTTGATTGATAATGATTCGTGAAATTTTCTCAAGTAGTTGTCTTTTTCAATACCATAAATGATAGGATTGTTAACTAATATTTTGTGACCAGTGTCTCTATGGTGTAATGCAGTTAGATATTGCAAATTACTTTGTTTTATTGCTCTTTCGTGTTCCTGCATTCGCACCTTCACCTTTCGTTTGGTCTCTCCAATATATCTGCAATTAACATCGTTTTCTTCACATTTTATACCGTAAATTACCCCATTTTGTTCATAGTATCAGTTTTCTGTTTTTGTCATGATTAAAGAAACGTTTTTGTGTATTGTTAGCTTTATGAGCTAAATGTTTGCTTGACCTAAGATAGGTGCTAGTTTTTGTCTTAAGTTTTCATCATACTGGATGGAGATAAATTTAACTTTATCATTTTTATTGATAAGTTGTATTGTTGCTTCTTTTCTGTTTTTCTGCAAGATTTTATTATTACTAACTGAAGACCCACTAACACAGTTTTTGTTCATTGAAATAATCACTGGCTTCATAGTGTACACAAAACCATAGTAACTTCACATGTTTCATTTTTCGCCACTGAGAGACAGGAAGTGATCATAGACTGAATTCCTATTTTTTTTCTCACCTCTGCAAGTTCCAGTAAGGTATGATTCATGTCTGTTCGACTTGTAGTTCAGGCTATAGAGATAATGACAGACAGACAGACAGGCAGACAAAATGAACGTAAGAGCTACCTTCCCCTTTACATTTTCATGTATGGGGTTTGTTAAAAGAAAGTTTGAAAAAACATTATGCAACAAAATGTATGAGAAACAATATATGAAATTTATATATATATATAGAAACATGACAATCAAGGGGAGATGAAAGATAAATATTTTATTTTTCATGGCTTCCAATTTTGTGAAAGATCTATTAAGAAAATATGATAGCTGTTTTCATTGCCAATAATAAAATAATTTTCATCTGCCCAAAAATCTCAAAATTGGAGAAAATAATGAGTCTTAATTAACTTGGCCTCTGCAAAAAAATAAAATTTCAAACAGCATCTACCATTTTCTTCCTTATACCCAGAGCCGTTTCTAGGTGTTCTGCCACCCTAGGCGAGAACTGAAAAATGCCGCCCCCTTCCCTTTTAAATGCCGCTCTCACCAAAAAAAACGACAATCCTATTTTAACAACCAAAAAAAACCGGAATCCGTCCTTCGGCCGCCCTAAAATTTTATCGCCCTAGAAGGCCGCATAGTCTTGCCTAATGGTAGAAACGGCCCTGCTTATACCGTTTCTTCTTATCATATTATAAGTTCCAAATTATCTTCAACTCATAAATTTATAGAAAACATATATTTATTTGCAAGTTTTCGGAAATATATATGCTTTTTATATATTTATGGGTTGAAGATCTTTGGGAGCATCTATCATTATTTAACAATAAAGATACCATGTTGTGAGAGCCAAGTTTAGTATTCTCTAATCCATATCAGTTTTTTTTGTTTTTGTTTTGTTTTGTTTTTCCCAGTTTATTTACAGCACTTCCAAGCAGCTTGTTCTATTCTATTCTTGAAGTTTTAGCAGATGACATGTATTGCCAGACCTTGTTATTTTGCCATAACTTTAATATCTTTAACATGTTTAACTATAAAATGTGTGCATTTTTTTAACAATTATTTTAACCAAACGTAACTATTTTACAGATATTGCCTGCTGATGGAAGCCCAAGATGGTCAGATGAATCAGTTGCTTATTTTAATGAGTTAGTTTTTGGGCAAACACTTTCAATTACCATCCTTGAAAAAGTGGCGGCTTCATCTTATGCTGTTAGGCTTGAAGGTCCCACACAGAATGACCAGAGGGTTGAGTAAGTATCTTAAATTTACTTTTAACTGTAACTTTTTTTTTTTTTTTTTTTAGTGATTAGTGGAAGTGTGTGAGACAGTGGAACTTTGATTTCACTAAAATTTGTTAATTCTTGCACAAATATGAAGGAATAGACCAAAATGTGGACATCCTAAATGTAAAAATTTGGGAGTTTTCATGAAAGTATTAATAATAGTTAAGGAAACTTCAAATAGAAATAATTGCCATAAAATCTGATTCTGGTGTAGGTAAAGAAACCAATATTTGTTTGAGATTTATATTAGTTATAACAATTGAATTGTTTAGCCTGAAATGTATAGAAATATATAAATTCTTATTTTGGTAGATGATAATGCTTAGTTTTGAAATGTTTATTATTCAGCTGTTTCACGCAAACCATTGTTTCTGGTGTAAACAGTATGTAATGCAACATTATTTGATTTGTATTATTCTGATGATAATTGTATTATCAATATCTTACCTTTTTATTTATTTATTTGTTTTGTTTTTTTTAAGAAAAATTCAATGGTAGAAGTGATTACTTCAATTTTTCCTTGTTTATCTATTTGATAATACAGCATGTACCAAAACAAATGATACCAAAATATTTGTGAACAAAAAAGATTTATGTGACATTCAGAATACAAATAGTAGAGGAAGGTTATGGTACATGGAAATCAAATTCCACATTTTCTGAGGCACAGCACATGTTTAATATGCTGTCTGTTGTGTTGTAGGCAGTACTCACAATGCTCACATAGATTCTCAAACATGTTCCTGAAGAGAGGTTGCTTCATTCCTCTGACGCATGTCACAATCTTTTGACTGAAGTTGCCAATGGTTTTGGTGGGTTCTTTCGGGTTCCTTCAGCATACCCCAAATGTATGCGTCCAATGTTATAAGATCAGGTGAATGAGACTAATATGGGAAGGCTATTCCACTGGAAATGACTAGATTACCAAAATTTGTATGAAGCAACTTGTAACTTCTGGCAAATGGCCCCAGATTGCTGGAACCATTGTGTACATAGTGGCAGATTACTTGCATGGGAGAATCTGATGAGATTCTCCAGAAATGGTGTGAGAATGTTTTCGCTGTACTGCACCTGGTTCACAGTCACAGGATTGCCATGATCATCCTCAACAAAATAAGGGCCTAAGATGCCATTTGCAAACACCGCTCACCATATTGTTACAAGCTCACTATGAAGGGGTTTCTCCACAATGTTGTTTGGCCTTTCAAATCCCAGGAAGTGGGTCGCCTGTCGATTGATAAATCTATTAAAATGAATATGGCTTTCATCAGAAACCCAGACATTTGACAGAAAAGCTTCATCATCGTACACCATCGCTAACATCATTGCATAGTAAGTAATTTTCGCTTCCTTGTCGGCATTGCTCAGACATTGTCCGGTCTGTTATCTTATAGGCAAAACCACCTTGAACATTTGTCTCGTAGATGTTTGACTACGATTCATTTTTAAGGATGTTCATCAAAGACTTTGTTTAAGTGACTGTAACACCTGTTTGAGGAGCTTTCCTTGATTCGCATTTATTATCAGTGTAACTGGATGTTCGGTGCATCCTTTATGCTGTGTCAGAATGCTGCCCATCGAACAAAATTCCTTAACGACAGCTAACATAACCATGTTTATGGGTTTTAAAAATGGTATTTTTTAAATCTTTCTCAAAATGCATTTCCAATGTATAGCAAACTTGGTCCATTTGAACGTCCAACTCCGTATGACCAACGTCCAACTCACGATAAAATTTTTTCCTCCGTTGTTATTACAATTTGAACATCTATCAAGCTTCAACCAACATAAGTATACTGTTATGTTTCCATGACGACATTCAATGAGGTGTGCATGGTGTGCATGTGCAACAAAGGCTTGTGATGTTCAGAATCGTTTGTTTTGGCGCATACCATACTTTTATATTTGCTAAGTCTTTTCTTTTAAAAGTAAAAATCAGGATGACAATTTTTCTTGCCTTGTTGTCAGTAAAGAGTTTATCATTTGTTTTCGTTTCTGTGTTGGAAATAAAATTACTAAGTATGGACTGATTTAGTATAATTTCAGAAACATTAACTATTGTCTGATCTTTTGTTTTAAGTTTGGTATGTACTGCATCATAGAATCTTCTCACATCACCTTCTTTATTCATGATGAAGTAATTGATCAGCATAATAACCTAGAACTTTTTCTGGATCGTACAATATATAAAACTTGAAGAGTCATATTTAAAAAAACAAAGTTAAAATTCAATTTTATTGTTGAATTAAAGTAATTTAATAGCTAATTTTTAACTGATTGTTCTTGTGAACAATCATATGCAATTTATCATTTCCATTATTATCAAACAACACAGCACTATTGTAATGTAACTCAATGTAATAATTGAAATATCCTAAAAACAAGAATTTAATGTATAGTATTTAGACATCAGTTTCAGATACCAAATAACTTCCATGTGATTTCAGAAGAATGCATGGTCCACTGTCAGAGCTGAATATGTTTGAAAATATTTGAGTGATATTCTTTAGTGATTATTCGGAATGACCTAAGGAACTTCTTGTAAAGTGACTCAAGGATGGATTTACGATCCCAAGAAGTACAAAAACAGTGAGACATTATTATCATAAAGAGCAGTGGATATTTTTCATTTTTCAATACAGCTCGATCAGGTTAGATTTTGTGGCCCTTGGGAAATGCTGGGAAAATTCCCAGTATACAAACATGGCCCTGGCAAAGATCAACAGACAACTTGGTGGAAGAGAAACAAGATTCCCAAAGGCAAGAAGGGCGAATGAATCTCAAGAGGAGCATACCCCTATAAAAAACCTGAGAGCAGCTGGCCCAGCTGTGAGTACTCAGCTAGGGCCCTCACCAGGATTACAGGTAGCATCTGTTCTGTAGAGGAGTGACTAAATATGGTGTCTATACTTCTTCGCAGAAGTTATAAAATTCTTCTCCCAAGCTATCTGGTCAGTGTGGGAGATCAGATCATTATACCCTTAAGAAATGAAGAGATGTAACAAAGGCCGCAAAGCATAAGGTCAGATGTGAAGGTTCATCGAACTTGACATCTGCTTCCCAGATAAATGAAGATTTGAACTCAAACCTCCCGAGGAGGTTCATATCAGATGCAATTGCTTAAGAAACCACTGTCTTTCACGCAATCAAAATTGCCCCCTTCAACAGACGCACATTGCTCACGACGTTGAGGTAGAAGAAGCATTAAAACACATCAACTGGGATATCATTGGACTCGCCGAATACGATGCAACACCAAAAAAATAATCAAAAGAGATAACAGCTTTGTTTTTTGCATGTATAGGCTAAAAGTGATCTAAATGAAATTGGATTCCTAATTGAAAGCAAAGGGAAAAAATACATTACTGAATTCAAAAGGTACTAATATTGCATCAATAAAACTAAAGAATGTTAAAATAATTCAAGTTTGGGCCCTTACCTTAAACCATAGTGACAAAGAAGTTGAGGAATTCCTCTCTGATTTAACACTGGCTACAACTGATCAAACCTCCCAGGTCACGATTATGAAAGACTTCAATGCTCTAATAGGAATTGGTAACAGAAGTCTGACGCTTTAATTATTGAAAAATACAAACGCATAAAAAGAAATAGAGGGAAAACACTAATGCAATTTGCTTTTAGTCATCAGCTGAAAATAAGACATTTTTTTTTCTAAAAAATTGAAAGAAAAAAACAGTTGAACTGAATCTCTCCAGATGGAAAAGCTAAAACTGAGATAAGTTTCCTACTACTAACAGACCCTAGTCTCCTACAAAATTTCGAATTCCTCAACCAATTTAAATTCAACTCTGACCATAGACTAATCAGGGGAACCATCGAACTACATAAAATCAAAAATGGAATTTATTGTTTCAGATAGAAAACACCTAATACTTAAAGACCTTAAAGAAAATTAGACAAAATATAATGAACTCTAGCAATCCAAGAGCAAAACCACTGAAAATATTCCCATTTTCTCTGAGATTATATGAAAGCGGCAATAAAAGAAGCACATCAACTATTTCATAACAAAAAAAAAAATTTCAGACAATCAAAAATAACCAATAATACTGAAATCTTAATTACAAAAAGAGAAATGTTAAAAAAAGATAGATTTAAATCCGCAAAAAATAAAATAGAATTTGCTGAGCTCAATAAATTAGTGAAAAAAGAAATAAATGTTGTAAGAAATGCAAATACAATAAAAATCAAACAAGCTTTGGAAAATAGTACTTCTTTAAAAACAACAACAAAAGGGATCAACAATTGCAAATCCTGGATTCCTTTCTTGAAAGATATATTTGGACTAAAAACCATCAATAGATCCGAAATTCTCACCATTGCATTGCATCAAATTTCTACAAAGAACTCGATTCAAGCAACTACACAAATAGTCAGGACTCAGAATGCCAATACACATCATTACAGAAAACTCTGTCTTAGCTAAACCAGTGAAGAAACAGACCTTCACAATAAAGCAAATGGAAAATGGCAAAAGACCTTACAGGAAACAACCATCTCCCAGTAGAATTTTTGAAAATTGGATCAGATGGATCTTCCTCATCTTCTCAAGCTATACAAATGCTTATTTAGAAAAACAATGTATCATCAGAAATAATTATAATTCATAAAAAATGTGACAAATCAGACATAAACAACTATAGACCCATAAGTTTCTATCAACAAAATTACACAATATTTATTAGACTTATCCAAAACAGAATCACGAACCAACTGCATCAAAATCAACTGTAAGAGCAAGCAGGCTTCAGGAAAAACTTTTCAACCAATGATCACCTATATTTTAAAAAACAGATAATTGAAAAAATAACCAGATTAAGAATACAACCAACTCTTATACAGGATTGATTGAAAATTCCCTATACAAACTTTAAAGGTAGGTCAAGAATACAAAAAACAATCGTATTCATAGTGGAATGTATGTGTGCAAAAACCACCCGAATGTGCTAGAGGGCGCTGTTTGGTAGCACATTAGTTGAGCAGTGCGAGCCATCCTCATTTGAGACGTTGATATGAGTAGGATTTATTGATTCACTAATGCAGAGAGGGCAGGTATGCACCTAGCCTATGGGGCAGCGAATGGAAACAGACAAGTCACTGTATGATTGTATTGTGAATGGTTCCCAAACAGACCTGTGCCCAATCATCAGACGTTAGCACCAGAGATTGTGTGAAACTGGATCATTCGACGGAAACAGCATGATTGTGTACACCTTACTGGCATATTGTAAAGATAAGACTAATAAACATCATGTCTACCTTACTTGTTGTCTTTTATTTCTGAACCTTAGTGTACCTTCTAGCACATTCAGGTGGTGTTTGCAGACATATGCTCCACTACGAATGTGGTTTGTTTTTGTATTCCTGACCTACCATTAACGTTTCTACTGGGGATTTTGAATCATCCTGTATATAGCCTTCATAGACTTTCAGAAAGCATTTGATTAAATAGAACATGAACTGCTGTTTCTAAGCTTACCAGGACAAGGCTTAGAAAACAAATGTATAAGATTATTAAAAAAATATCTATAGCAACCATAGAGCCACAATTAGAAAAGACTGGACCCTCCTTTAAACTAGAACCAAGAGTTTTCAACAAGTTGAACTAAACTTTTTACCTCAGTGCTGAAAACCATATTTAGGAAGCTAAATTGACGACTTCAAATCAACATTTTGCTAAAGAGAGCAAATAATCTTTATTTTGCAGATGATATAACCCTTTTCTCTAAATATAGTTCTGATCTAGAAGATATGGACAATGACTTTCAACTATCAAAGCAAAAAATACGGCCTCAATATTAAGTAACAAAACTTACAGAACAAAAATAATGACTGACTACATTGAATCGCCTATCAACATTGAAATGAAAATTCTTAGTTACGAAACAGAGTTCAAATATTTAGGTCAAGTAAATTCATTCCACAGTAGAATGGATAAGAAATAGAAGCTGAAATAACCAATTTTTGGAAGAATTACTAGCCTATGAAGGATCAGATGAAGGGAGACTTGCCATTATGCTTGAAGAGAAAACTCTTCAATATGATAATTTTAACCACTCTCCTATATAGATTTCAAACATGGACACTAACTGCTAGACAAAGAAGTAAACTTAGAACATGCCAAAGAACAATGGAGAGGTACATTCTGAACATAAATAAAAGAAAGAATTAGTGCCAAAACTATAAGACAGAAAACAAAAAAACAGAGGCCATTAAAACTGCCAAATCACTAAAATGGAACTGGACAGGACACTTATTAGGAAGCAAGAAGATCCATGGGATAAGCTCAACAGTCTGGATCCCAAGAGAAGTAAAAAAAAAAAAATTTGCCTTCCCAAGAGGAAGGCAAAAGGCCAGGTATGAGATGAACTGGCCTCATTTGCTGGTCCTACTTTGACAAGACTCACATCTGACCGAAAGGAGATCACTCCAGCAAAATTTCATAAGAAGATTATTTAATCTGAAGCAAAATTGCTGCATGTTTTATATAAGCGGTCCTTGACTTTCGTACATATTTCGTACTATTTAAAAGTTAGATTTTTATCAATATCTATCTCAAAAATGCACATACTTCCATGTAATGACTCTCCCCTCCTCATCGACCATTAGTCATTAGTCCCTCTGCTCCTCTCCTACATTAATCACGTCTGTTTCTGGCATCACAGGTTCTTGAGTTGGGATGTGTGTTTATAAGTTGTCTTGTCAGTTTATGTTAGGACATGTGTTGTCAGTTTTCAAGAAAAAAACACCAGATACTAATCAAAAAAGTGATATTTATTTAAATGCTAATATACCTCATTAAAGCACCCCAGTATCTTTCCCCAGGCGTTTCTGGGAATTCCATGCGAATTCCATAGAACAGGACCTGTCTCCTGACAGAGTACTTTGGATGGATGGATGGATGGATGGATGGATACCTCATTAAATATTTTAAAAACACTTTTTAATTTTAATTTTTTTTTTTTACATTTCTCTACTTTGGTATATTTCAACTTTCATACACATTTCAGGAACTAATTAGGTACGAAAGTTGAGGACCTCCTGTATTTATAAAACTAAAATGGTTTGTAAGAATTGTATTCCAAACTTCAAAACTTTTTTTGAGTAATGTTCTATTTCAATTCAAATTTGAGTTCTAAATATCTTTAAATTGATATCATTAAAAAAACAAATATAAAGCTAACAAATTATCAGTCAATGAAAACTTAGTGAAATCCAATTGTCATTGGATGTTGTAAAGTAGCTATTGCTTCCAGGTTAAAGCTTAAGTTAGACTCTATTTTGTAGTTGTTTTTTAATTTACCATTTTGTCATTTATATTTGACTTATATATTTAAGATAAACTACTTTAAATGATTTATTAGATCACAGGGTACATAACATATTTTTTAAAAATTAATAATCTTTCAATATTTATGATTCTTTTAGAGTTTTTATTTATAGTTTTATTGCTTGTCTTGAAATTCCAGCATTGCCAATTACTTAATTAGTGAGGGTTATGCAACAGTTTCGTCTTCTGAAAATGAAGAAGAATGTTCATCCGGAAAAAATTTAAATCTTCCAGAAGTATGTATAAATTATCATTAAACTTAAATCTACTAACATAAGTCAATTTCTTAGATGTTACTAAAATTATAAAATTAAAAATTTGTAAAAAAAAAAATCTAGTAACCCGAAACAAATGAAAAAAAGGGACAAACTAGATAAAATAGATTCAAAAAGGCATATACTTCGAGATAGCAATTTCTGCTATCATTTCAAATGCCTGATACATTTATTATGCCATCCACTGTTACATAAGAACTCGTGATTATTATTTGTTAATTTTTATGTTCAATGTCAACTTAGTGGCAGCTATTATTGTAAATTGTTTCAATAGAACGATTGAAGAAGTATGATTTATTTCTTTTTAATAAATTATTTTTTATTATTTTCTCATTATTTTATCAAGTTAGTAACTTGAATTCTATATATTTCTGTTAGTACCCCAGTCACTTCTGTTCCGTATATTTCTGTTAGTGCTCTTTAATTAAGTGCCCTAATTGTATGTTTAATGTAATAAATATATTAAAAAAAATACATTTATGATTGCAGCAATACTTAAGCTCATTTTAATTACAAAAATTAGTCTTTGCTTTATTGAAGGTTCTTGATAGAGCTGTACAATAAACCAGAGATAACAATTGTCTGGAATGAAGTTAGGGAATTGTATGAAGGATTTGTCAGGCTTTAAAGGGTGGTATGAATTGCTAGAAATAGTTCAAAGAATCACCTTTTCTTAAAATATGGTTTGTTTATTTTTATTTATTTTTTCTTGTTTATCATTTTCGGGACTTAAAAAAAAACAAAAAAAACTACAATTTATATTCTGATTTTAATACAAACAGTATAAATTTTTCATTTTCTGAAAAAAAAATAATAACTCCCATTTCTTAGAATCATATTAACTTTAATCATATCATGCCATGTACAATTAATGAATTAGCGAAAAGGGCATTAAAATTCATTGTTTAAAACAACGAAGTATTAATAGAAATATGGATAAGATAGATTCAAATCGTATGAAAATGCAGACAGCTAAGCAGAAATGTTATCCTGAATAAAGAACTTTTGCTTAATTTGATTAAGTCTAGTTTGATATGTTACTAATTGCATGACATGCTTTTTATAGGAATGCATTCAGTTCACAATTAATTTCATTATCCTGCTCATAGCTGACATCATAATTTAAAAATGGAAATGAGACATCTGTCAAACAATCGGATTTTTAATAATTATTTTTTTTAGTTCTTATTGCTTTTTATTTTACAATTGCTCTTGTTTTCTGAGAAGAGATTTTAAAATTCTAATCAAAGCAAGTATTATTGAGCATATAAATTGCTTATCTTCTGTTACTTCAATAATTGAAGATCATCAGCATATTTTATCTTAAGTTTTGTCTTGTTTATATCTCTTTGGGTTAATAAACTCTTTGTCAACTATTGAGGCTTTCATCACTGTAATTTTTTAAAAAGTATTAGAGATAGCTTATAACTTTGCCTATAAGGCCTTTTTTATTTACTTAAATTTATTCAACCATTAATTATAAGCAGTGTATATACAAACGTATGCTTATCATCAGTTGATGAAGCAATGCATATCTATAGAATATTAAACTCCTTAAATTCTTTCAATCAACTCTGTTAAAAGTATTCAAAATAAAAAGATATTTGTTGTAAAGTTGAATTTTATTCTCTTCTCACTTATCTATTTTTTACTAAAAACATTGTCTGGAAGCAATGTTATTTCTCCATCAACAGTATTTCATTTCTAGCTTTCAGCCATGACTTATTCTTTTGCAGTACATCACTCAAATTACTATGTTTATTTAATCTCAAATATATAACTTTTGTTCCAAGATGTAATAAAATTTTATTCAGATTTTACAATCTCACATTCACATAAATAAAAATGAAAAAAAAAAAAAAAAGAAAGAAAGAATCCATGCACTGGACTTGTGATCTTTTTTTTTCTTTTCACAGTTTATCTTACTGTCTTAACTTCCCAAGTTCTTAAACTTATTAATTTCTTGGAAATAAATTGAAAATGCTAATAAATATTAGCAGCTTTGTAAATTTCTCTCAAATAATCTATGTACTCCTGTCTAGCTATTTTGTATTGAATGTTACCAGATTATTTGTCACTTGTTTGTACTATGTAGCTTCAGTAGTAAAACAATGCTTGATTATAAACACTTTAATTTTTTGAATTCTACAATAGTGAACAAAAAAATTAAAAAACAAAACAAAAACAAAAATCTTCTAATGTTTGTATAACATCCTTTGACTTAAATGAGTTTTATTGCTTACTTTAGTTAGTGCCTTCTTGGTTCCAATAAATTTCCCAACTTAGTTTCATTAAAATGCTTGAAATTGGTCACTTACGGTTCAATTCATCAGCAGATTGAATCATCATTTTTAGCTCTTGTTTATATGTAGAACTGTGTTGCAGACTTCCCTTGTCTTCCATTGGTTGCATTTCATGTCCATTTTACACACACTCACACACACACACACACACACACAGTTCAGTCCCAAAAAATATCCCCACCTACAATTTTACTTAATGAATGTCAAAACAACAACAACAAAGAGGCTATATTTCATTGGTTTATTGATTTTTTTTTTTTTTAAGTGAAATTAAGTTGTACAGAACATATTACATCTAGCTTTAATCAAGTAGCCTTAATATTTTGTCGTGGACACGATGTGGACACACAGAAGGGCTTGAATTTTTTTTTTAAGGGCTTGAACTCGATGAGTCATTGACTCGACAAGTTTTCACATGTACCAGGTTCGATTTCCTGGTACTAGATGTGAATAATTTTCTTAATTAACTCTGCTCTTATTTCAAGATAATTTATTATGATCTTATTTCTATGGCCAATATTTACTTAGTTTTTTACACATTAAATTTCTTTTCATCCGAGAAAATCACTCTTTTCAGTCCTCGGATGTTACCTGCTACAGATCGAGAAACCTTTTTCTTTCTTCAATATGCTATTTTGTTAGGAGAGCTTTCTTTGCAGGTCTTTTTCTTCTCATCAGAGATCAGAAAGGCGTCTTAGCACTGTTTGATGGGAAATTGAGATCTCAAACTCCTGCTTAATCTTAAAAGCAATCTGCCTTGAACTCAGTTTTCTGTCTTGCTTTGCCATCATTTTCATTGCCCTGCATAATCTGGGACTGGAGATTTTCTTCCGACCACCTCAAACTTGACTTTCCAGTTTCAGCTTATTTATTGAATATATTTCCCACAGTTTTGTGGTCAATTGATAATTTCCTAGCAACTTTCCTATTTGAGATTCTTTCAAGTTTGAGTCCCAAAATAATCCTTTGCTTCCCTGGGAAACGTCTTTTCTCTTTGCCATGATCTGTTAAACTACTTCAAAAGTTCATAAATATGTTAATCTGTAGCATTTTGCATCAAAGTTCAAGTGCTGAAGCAAGAAAGGTCAATAATTAATTAATGAACTTTAACATAAGCTAAAATTGAGTCAAAATGCTTACTGGGGATATTTTTTTGGACCGAACTGTAAAGATATATATATATATATATTCACAAAGATATGCAGAAACTTTGGGAGCAAATTTACATGTAAAAGTAAAGAAAAAAAGTTATATAAACATAGGTCCGGAAATGCTTCAGTAGCGAGTTACGGCTAGCGAAAGATTTCACCCATAATGTAGTGCCCTGGGTGAAATGAAGACTTGCAGGTCATTCCGTATCAAATCAACACACTTAAATAAAAAATTTTACTTGACCATCTCAGATTGTGATGAAATTTGGCACTGAGGTTAAATTCATGTAGACCAAGAAAAATGTCAAGTTTCAATTTTTTATGTC
>JAFIDM010004315.1:45845685-45907817 GCA_023159025.1 Thereuonema tuberculata | reverse complement strand
GAGACTTACTTTGGAGTGAACCAAAAACGCACGCTTTTGTAAAGGAATCAACCTATATAAAGCATGATTACAAAATATATACTTTTAAGGAAAGTAAATTGAATGAATCGGAGCTCTATCATTTTGCTGAACTGTGCAAGATTTAAGACAGAAATTTCAAAATAAATGATCAAATCGTATTAAAATCATAATTTCTATTAAGTCCTTTTTTCAGCATAATAATCGTTTGGTTTAGGTTCGTTAATGTAGGCTACGCGAGGTTTTTTATGAAATTGATTGGTTTTGGCAGAAATACAGGATTTTAGTAATTCAGTAAGTTACAATTTGTTAAATGGAACAATTACGGTAGCCATTACAACATTTTTTTTTTTAATAATGAAATAAAACTTCGGTCATTATATCCAGTCGGCAATAATAGGTTTGTGAAGCCGAGTTTGTAAAGCCGATTTATAACAAAAATAAGATTATTGACTTAATACCTGAAGCAAAGCACCCAGGTAGAATTCGGCGCTGCTTTGATAACTGGAAAAAGGCAGTAAGAGTATTTGTCAAACAGTAACATCTTATTCATGAGTTACATCAGTTATCTCAAGTCTGAAATTCTGCTTAAGTTAGTAATATTAAAGTTGATTTGGCTGATCGCCTGCGCTTCTGTAACTGCTATCTCACCTCCGTCACAATTTCTCACCTCCGTTCATACTACTTTTTAGCTAATAACTCATAAAAAATTAAATTGTAATTTATATTTGTGCGTTGTAAGTATTAATGAAACCAATATCAGCATGCACAAATCAATTTAGAAGTTTTAGCACCGTTAAATTAATTTAATTTTGCAGTGTTTATCAAGCAAAACAAATAAAAATTGAACACACACATCTATTTTGGTATAGAAATTTGTTAAATACAGGTTTAAAATTATTTAGTCACTGTCAGCGGGACAAAGAAGGTGTATTTTTCAGAAATGCCAAGATATTTTTGTAAATTATGTAACACATTATTTTTGCAGAATTTATTTTTGTGTGGCTGAGGTGAGGTGATCGGTGTACACAAAAAAATACAAAAAGTGTAAAATAGATAAATCGTTTTTAAGCTTTGTGCTTAGTTCCTTAACATGATCACACACACATATATCTAGCTTGCGAACTAATTTTCAATAAAAAAAATAAAAATTGATATTCGAAGATCTTCAACTCTCTATTTTGCATCATTTTCAAAAATTGGCTCATATATATATATATACAGGGTGTTCATTTTATCTGAAGACATTGATATATCCCGAAAACTACAAATCGGATCAAAAAACTTTATAATTAAAATTTGTTCGTCTCGGAGGAGGACATCCAATGATACCAGACTCGATCCCCCACCCCCCATCCCCTATGAGGTGAGGGGTTGGGAAGAAAAAAGTAAATAGGAACCCCCATTTTTTATTGCAAATTCGGATTCTCTAGAAAATTTCACATTGATTTGATGTACTGTACGTTGGGGTTGCTCGCAGATGGCTCTGTAATTGACAAAAATCGAAATGGGTAAAACATCGTTGAAAATTGGGGATATCTCAAGAAATAAAAAATCATACGAAATCAGAGAAATAAAAATGTAGACGTATGTGATATTTATCAAAATGCTATCCAATGACACGTGAATTAACCCCCCACTGCCACGCTGCAAGAGTAGGAGAGGCAAATATTTCATAGCTTGTAATGGGAATTTCCATTCTCAACGTTGTATTCCTCCGACAAAACGAAAAGGGGACTGCTCTATCATAAAAGGCAGTGCAGTGCGATCAGAGCTCACTTATCTTTCAGAATTAGATCTGAAAGCATCTCTAAAACTTTCATTGTATGTGAGTAGATTTTATTGCCTGCACATCTCCCTTTCATTTCTGCAGTAGAACAGAATTGCAACTGGACAATGAATTGTGCAACTGTAGAAGAAAAAATTGAAATGATTCTGATTTATGTTGATTGAAGGAGAAATATTGACGATGCTGTTGCCTTGTATGCTGAGCGGTTTCCAGATAATGTTCACTCTCGTTCTTTTTTTTTACAAAATTGCGAATGCCTTTATCTCTGATGGCAGCGTACAAACCAAGA
Organism: Thereuonema tuberculata; assembly: GCA_023159025.1. NCBI lineage: Eukaryota > Metazoa > Arthropoda > Chilopoda > Scutigeromorpha > Scutigeridae > Thereuonema > Thereuonema tuberculata. The sequence goes on along the minus strand of JAFIDM010004315.1, from coordinate 45,905,721 downwards.
AAAGAAAACGAAGAAAAACTGTTACAGGAGAAGCTAATGAAATTGCTGTACTAGCAGCTGTTCACCAAAACCCACAGATAAGCACTCGGCAATTACAACGCGATTCCGGAACGTCCATAGATAGTATTGTCAGCGTATTGCATCGTTATAGGTATCATCCATATCACATTTCACTGCATCAAGAACTTCATGGCGAAGACTTTCATAATCGAGTAGTATTTTGTGAATGGGCTCTTCAACAACTACAAAGTAATCCCAATTTCTTTGCTAATGTACTATTTTCAGATGAGGCTACATTCACAAACCATGGTAGCATTAATCGGCATAACATGCATTACTGGAGTGTAGAAAATCCCCACAGGTTACGACAAGTTGAACATCAACGTCCTTGGTCAGTTAACGCTTAGTGTGGAATCATAGGAAACAAACTGATTGGTCCTTATTTTATTGAAGGTACTTTGAATGGAATCAGATATCGAAATTTTTTGGAACAGGAACTACCAATACTACTTGAGGATGTTGCCTTAGACGTTCGACAAAGTATATGGTATCAGCATGACGGTTGCCCAGCGCATTACTCACGTCATGCACGGGAAGTATTAGAGGTGATTACAATGGTCGGTGGATTGGCAGAGGTGCCCCTATTAATTGGCCTGCTAGATCGCCTGATTTGACATCGCCGAATTTCTTTCTGTGGGGTTATCTAAAAGATAATGTTTATGAACAAGTGCCAACAGACCGTGAAAACATGGTAGAACACATAAAAAACGCCTGTGCTGAAATTTCCGCAGATATGCTTCTGTCCTGTGTACAGTCGTTTGAAGACAGGATCAATAAGTGTATTGAAGTTGAAGGTCGTATTTTTGAACACTTACTGTAATTGGACAAAACACTCCGATATGTGAGACAAGAAAAAGAAGAGACACAACGGAATACTTTACAAGTTACGAAATAATTGCCTCTCCCATTCTCGCAGCGAGGAGGTGGGGGGTTAATTCACAGGGGTTAATTGGATAGTATTTTGATAAATATCACATATGTCTACATTTTTATTTCTCTGATTTCATATGATCTTTTATTTCTTGAGATATCCCCAATTTTCAACTATGTTTTACCCATTTTGATTTTTGTCAATTACAGCGCCATCTGCGAGCAACCCCGACATACAGTACATCAAATCAATGTGAAATTTTCTGGAGAATCCGAATTTCCAATAAAAAATGAGGGTTCCTATTTACGTTTTTCTTCCCAACCCCTAACCTCAAAGGGGGTGGGAGGGTCTAGTTTGGTATCATTGGATGTCCTCCTCCAAGATGAACAAATTTTAATTATAAAGTTTTTTGATCCGATTTGTAGTTTTCGGGATATTTCAATGTCTTCACATAAAATGAGCGCCCTGTATATATATATATATAATATAATATATACTCATTGACAAAAAAATTTGCAATCCGAAAAAAAAATCATTATATAAACACAAAAGTAAGTAAATAACTACAGTGAAGGTAGATATGCAAATGAATAACATTTGGCACTATTGTGCATGGTCACTTGTCCTACAGCTGCAATCGTAATCCGTGGGGCTTATAAGGCACACACAGTGTAGTTCAAATGTTCTGTAAGGTGATCAGGCGAGATCTGAGTGATCAATATACCGCGAAGACGTCTTAGACATTGGTGCGAACAGCTTATGGAGTTTGAGAGAAGCCATATCATGTGGCTGCAAGAGGTGTGCTGGGCAGGAAATTGTCCTCCATTTAGTCTGTTCTGGCTTTTCAGTTAGATGGTGTTAGAAGCAATGGACATGTGAGGGCACCTCTACACGGCAGATTGGTTCTGACAAGCCGGACAGACCACCAGGAGAGAGGATCGTTTGATCATCAGAGAGGCACAAACAGATCCAACGGCTTCCTTATCTACTATACAGCCACAGATGACCACCATGTCAGGGTTTGGAGAACCAAAGGTGACTGCTACAATCCCAACCTCACTTTACAGTGGCATGTAGCCCCCACTGCAGATGTTATGGTCTGGGGTGCATTGCATGTGATAGTCATTCGTCACTAGTAGTGCTTCGAAAGACATTAACAGCCCTGCGATCCCATGTGCTGCCTTTCCTGGTTGAGCGTCCAAAAGCAAATTTTTAAAAAGATAATGCTTGTCTGCTCACAATTAGGGTTTCACAGGACTGTCTACGTCATATTGTTACACTTCCTTGGCCTGCCTGCTCACCTAATTTGTCATCAATTGAGCATGTCTGGGACCAGATGAGGCACCTGTCGGCCAGATGAGGCACCAGATGACCAGATGACCAGATGACCACCAGATGACCAGATGAGGCACCAGATGGCAACTGTCGCCACATGTTCATGTGTTGTAGCGTTATTTGCAAGGACTGTGGTCAAATCTGCCACAAGACAAACTGTGTCTGTTTGACTTTATGCCCGACCGTATCACCGCATGTATGCATGCACGAGGTGGTCCAACGAGTTACAAAATGTGACCTTATTGTATACCGCAGCTCCGCGGGACATTGTCCTGCTGCTGTGATATTATCACTCCTGGTTTTTGTACATCACACTAATAAAATTTCACTTGAATTCAACATTTCCTTCATGATGCACAATCTTTTTGTCAATGATTGTGTGTGTGTATATATATAAATTAATATACACACACGTTAAAGAATTATTCAAAGCATAAGTATGTATATATATATATATATATATAGATAGATAGATAGATAGATAGATAGATATATTTAAAGATGGTAAACCAGAAGAATGTATTTCAAAATGTTTTAACTTAACATTTAATATTTTACGTGATTGAATGCTGAAATTATACAGTGTACTGAAAATGAACTAAATTGACAATCAACATCAGTAATAGATCAAAAATCATATGTTTACTGCAGAAAAATTCTATAAGTTTGGTTAAAACTTTTTGAAATGAAGAAGAGTTTTAGCAGTATAAAAATATGTTTCAGATTATAGAGAAATCTAGACAATCTAAAAAAAGAAGGAAAAAAAAAATAAGATATGCATCACTGAGCACAAATATTAATGTAGTATTGAAGCAAGTAACATAAGAAATTTGATAAAAGAATATAAAAAAAAACGTGCAAACTAGAGATTTTTAAGTACTGTATGATTTTGCTTACTAAATACAATAATTATTTTATTTTGTGTAATCAGTGACAGTCTTGGGAGAGAGCTCTTGGCTGATTTTTTTTTTCTTTTTTACCTACATTGCCCATCCACAACTTTTTAAGTTATTTTCAGAATTTCAGAGAGACTTCTTAAATACGTAATGGATTGGAGTTTTACATAATCAAATGCACTGGTATCTGCCGAGAATTAAAATCAGTCTAGATATAATTAATGCTTACATCAGTCCAGATATAATTAATGCTTACATGTAGAATATAGTTAAATATTATAAAAAAAAGTGAAGATTGTTAGTTTACTAGCAAAAAGCCAGGCTTTGAGTGGACTCTCACATTGTTAAAATCACTTCAGAAGTTGACAAAACTGCATTTTTATTCAAATGATATATTTATAGATGAATAATGTTCAGGGTAAAATTAACCTCACATGGTTCAAGGCAAGGCTTTTATTCACCTGGTTCACGGAGGGTTAAAGTGGCTACAACAACACTGTATGATTATTAGAAATTATTAATTTTTGTTTTGGTTTCAGAACTATAGGTGCTTTTCTTACAACTTTCTCCAAGTTTTTAAAAACAAATAATTCTTATAAAATTGACAGTTTTTCAGTGTTGAAAATATGGTTGTGCACTTCTACATGGATTTCAACATGGGCATGCAAAATTTCATATTTTTAGCGACTGTAGATTTTGAATAAAATGGTTCACAAAATGTGATCGAGTGGGCATGGAGAGACTACTTTGCTCATTTAATTACATGATATAATTATCATTATTTTTGTTATAAAATCCAAACAAGAAAATCTAAACAAGAATTGCGAGTTTTACAAACAAAATAAAACTCATATATTTACTTTTCACATCAGTTTGTCTGTTAATATAAAAAATTGATAATGAATTTAGTTGAAGATAATTAAAATTCCTTAAATTTGTAATAATAATAGCTGAAGGATACAGTTGCAATTTTATATCGGAATAATTTTCTGATTAAATTCGTTCATCAATATACTGCAGAACATATATAGTGTTCAAGTGCACCCATATCCCCTTTTTTTTCTTGAAAACCACTGGGTTCAGGTGCTTCGCATGAAAATTTTCATTACCAAATAGTACCCAAAGAATCAAATGGTGGCATTGTGAATGTCTAGTAGAAAGCAGAAGTGAGTATAATTGGGGTCAACTTTGAAATTTCAAATTAGAACATAGGTCATGTGGGGTTCGTTGGATAGGTCTTTTGATAAGAAATAACTTTTACTAAAACTTTTTTTCTCTAACGTTATTGTTTAGTAACAATTCAGGAAGAACTAAAATGATGGCATCCTTCATCATTGGTCCTTACTTCTTGGAAGAAAAAACAGCATCGGGGGCCAGCGACATGTTCTGTGAATGATTCCAGCTATGCTGATATGCTCTGGAGCTTTGTAATTCCATCACTTCAACAGAGGAATTGTGTTGACACCAAAATCTTCATGCAAGATGGTGCATCATCTCATAAGTTTATCTGTCAAAGCCTTACTATGGCGAACATTTTCAGACCACAGAATAATTAACAGATCATTTTCTATGGCATGGCCTCCCCGATTACCAGATCTGAACTACTGTGATTTTTGGCTTTGGGGCTACTTAAAGAGCCTTGTTCTTCAAGGCAATGTTCCGAATTTAGCTGTGTTAAAAGACAGAATTTCGCGACATGTGACACAACTCAATGCATCTCAGTTGCATTCTGTTATCGAGTCTTCTATGCAGCGAATGCAATTTGTAGTGCAAGGCGATGAAGGGCAGGAGGAGCCGTATCTGTGGATGTTACTGTGATTCCACATGTGATTGCAATAAACTTATTGCACATCAACTTTTTTTTTTTTTTTTGCCGATATTTGTTAGATAAGTTAGACAATAGGCAAATTACGGGGACAACAGTGCCACAATTCAAACCTAGCAGATGAAATTTGAACTGTTATTTTTTTCCTGCAAGAATTGAAATGTCATTCTCATGTCAGTGTGTGTATGAAATTTGGTTGGGATTTGCCCAGTAGTTTTTCCTATAGAGGTCTAAACATCTCCTCTTTAATTTGGATCATCATCTTCTTCAGTGGCTCGACAGCCCTGGGTGGGCCCTGGCCTTCTTCAGAAGTTTTCTCCAGGCATCTCTACTTTTGGCAACTATTCTCCAGTTTTTAACCCTTAAAATGTGTATGCCTTTTTCAACACAGTCGATCCATCTTCGTAAATTCCAAGTTCCAAATCTCAAATCCTTTAAATTCTTTCCAGGTGGCCTTCATATTGGCAGTCCAGAAAATACTTCCTTTGATTTCGTAACAATCATTTTTTTTTACGGGATAGGAGTTGATAGTCCTATGCCCAACCCCCAACCTGGGGGACCAGGGTGTTCCTCTTTATCTGGTGTCTCCACTCCGACCTGTCCGGCTTGGGTGTCCCTACCAGTAGCTAAGCTACCGCCGACATAGCTCTCTGTATCGACAACACACTCAAACCACAACCCCACGCTAAGGTGGGAACACCATTGTTGTGGTTAATTTGGATCACCTTGTATATATAAATATATATTATGAATTATTGAAGTATTGTAAATAACTAAATCACAATTCTTTATTAGCCTTTGCAAAGCTAATTATTGAAAAAATCCCTCCTCATGTCTGTTTAACTGAGGTAATCTAAATTGTACTGGATTACTTAATTTTATAAGGCAGTAGAATTTTGGATTTTTTTTTTTTAAATTGTGTAGAAGGCTTAACTATATTAGAGCATAGGAATAGAATTACTTATGCAACTAAATAGATAAAGACCTGCAAAAATATATAAAACTATATAAGATTAAGGAATGATAAAGTTAGGGAATACTTGCTTAGTGGAGCTCTAATAAGCGATTTAATGCCAGACCACCACCTGAGAGTTGACCGAGATCACTGTCAAAGTAGAAGCCTCTTTTTCTCTCTTTGATGGTTAGTTTTTTTTTTTAGAGCTGTCTTAGCAAACATCCCTGTCATCTTCTCAAATAACAGTGTCAAATTCGACATTGAAAGTAAACAGGGCCTTAAAGAGGGGATTTATTAGTAGGAAGTTAAATCAATGTGGATTTCCCTTCAGTGGCTCTAGTTTCAATGTAATTTTTGATATTGTTTCTCATATTGGAGTAATATGAATTTAAATACTTATTTAAATTAAATGTGCATGAAATATTTATATTTTGATACTACAACATTAAAATTATATATAGTACATTCAAATTTTAAATAAAATAAAATAAATTAAAATTGTAATTTAAATTAATCTAAATATTTAATTATGTTATTAATAATCTACTTAGTGGAAATTAAACTTAATTAGATTAATATCGAATTCAAATATAAATATATAATTAAATTAAATATCTAAACTTCATAATAACATTATTTAAATAAATATAAATTAAAATTTAATTAGGTAAATAAAAATTAAAAATTAATATCAAGTCAATCAGTCGACTTCCTTTAACGATTTAATCCAGTGACTTCAATCCAAAAACAAGTGGCCAACTTTAAAAAAAGCAATTTATACATAACTTAGACAAATTCATTTTTAAGAAGTGCTATAAACATTTCCTATATTAAGAATTTTTAGATTGGAAAATATACATTATAAATAAATTAAACAAATTGTGACATTTTAATTCGAGCAGAACTAACTTAATAGAAATAAATATACGAAAAATTAAAAACATATTAGCAGAAAATCATAAGCAATTTATATTTACAAACGTGAATAAAACACAAAATAATTTAGCCATAATCTAAAAATTATCTTACGCACAAACAATAAACAATATATGATTTTTCATATGATCATAACACATTTAAAAAAAACAAACATGAAAAATCACAAATCATCAAAAGAACTGAATATCTAAAATACTATAAATATATCTCCAAAAATACAAACACCAAATATCAAAAATAACAAAGAATTAAACTTCATATTTCTTATTTCTTTCTTAAATCACTTCTTCTTATCATATTTTACGTATATATATCTTCCTTTATTAAAAATAATATAAAATAAAAATAATGTTGAATTTTCGAGAAGTTCCATGCTTCTCTTTGTCAAGCCTAAAATACAAATAGTATGATTTCAAACAATTAACAAATGTCATTTAGCATATTAACAAAACATTATAGTTTCCTGCATACATTCACAGTTGAATATTGTAGTAAACAATAACATTATCATATTTATCAATAAAGCTTTTAAACAAACCAATCATCCTAAACCTAATTCTTCAAATTTGACAATATTTTTGCAATTCGTTAGATTTTATCAATTCATTATATTTTCCTGAATGCATTCACAGTGTAATATTGTAGTAAACAATAACATTATCATTTTTATCTACCAAGCTTTTAAATAAAACCAATCATTATAAATCTAATTCTTCAAATTTAACAATGTTTTTGCAGTTTGTCAGATTTTACCAGTTCATTTGCCAAATTACTTAAATTAATATTTACTTCAATTCCTTCATTTCTATTCATATTTTTTTAATATTTTGAATAAACATTTACAACTACAGTAATTGAATTAATTAATTAATTAATTAATTACATCTACAGTGGGTGGCCATCACTTTAAGACCAGTGGTTTTTTTTTTTTTGCAATTATTGAATTTTGATAGTTTTTCACGAAACTCTGATAACAAAAGTAAATTTCAAAGCTTCTATTTCCATACTTAGTTTATTATTTAATTAAAATAAATTAAAAACCAATCAAATTTCACATATTCTTAAGGTAATTTTTTTTATAATAATAAATAATAATAAATATTATTTATAAATAATAAAAAAACAACACAAACTTAAAAAAAAAAATTAAAAATATCGTTGAAGAATTTTAAACAGATGGATGAAAATGAAAGGAATATATTTTTGTTTTAATATATAATGAAGATTTGTTAAATATCACAGTAACATAAATTTAAATTTGTTTTCAAAAACATTTTCATAAACGAACTTAATAGATACCTCCAAATAAATATGAACTACACTGATTTTAACAATAATGTCAAATACCTTATAAGTGAATTTATCAACAAAGGATTTCAAAAACTTAATAAAACAATACATATTTAATTTCAATAAAAAAATTTAAATTCTTTCTATATAATAAATACAAAACCAAGCATAGTTAATAACCTAGAATTTAAATCTCTGTTCAAGAACACACAATCAAATCCATTTCTGTGGTTTTAAAAAAACTAATAATAAATAATAATAATTCATACATACATATTTAATTGTTCATTTTATTCTATTCTCTGATAATGTACATTAATATTGCTTGTTCTGTATCATCACAGACTTGGTCTAATGGGTATATTCTATTTCTAGGGTTCAATTTTTAAGCATTTACATACATTCTGATTTTATTTCATTTGTTTTATTTCTCTATAATCAGGATGCAATTTGTGGTGTACCGTCAATCTTGAACACTGAAGCTAACTTAACAGAGTTAGAATCTTTTGGTAAGTATTTATTTTTTATGATAACAAAAAGTTAAAGTTCAATAGAATGCAGGTATAACTGTAGTAGTACATCTCTTTTATTAAATAAAATATCCAAACATTTTGGCTTTCTTCTTTTACAGTTCTGTTACAAAAAGGCTATCTCCTGTTGTGAATATGAATTCATAGCTGCCATTTATTAGAATTTCTCAACGAAATTTATTTTTATCTATGTTGAAGAACCAACTTTTAGTTTGAAAAGGCAGCAGCTTATTAGGTTTACAGACTTCATTGTATATTAATTCCATTTAGGGTGAAATCGGGGTTGGATAAGTTACTTTTAAAAGTAACCAAGTTAGTTACTTTTTAACAAAAAAAACAAAAAAAAAAAAACAATATTCTGTTAAAAGCATATTAAGAATTTATATTTTTTTTAAAACTCTGTTGTAATTGCCATATCACGTTATAAAAATTGATTGATGATAATACAAAATTAATGTATAGATTTAGTTTATTTTATTTTTCAGGAATTTTATTTAGAAGTTTTCTTTTTAATTTAAATATACTGTAGAGCAGTCTTCTCAATCTTTTTTTGCTTCACAGTGCACTAACAAGTTAGTTTTTGAAGTTAGTAGGAATTCAAGGTAGTTGTTCAAATTATTTTTTTTTTGTTATTATGTTGGGAATCTGAAATTTTGTTTATTCAATAGCACTCGTATTTTTTTTTTTTAATGTTAACCTGTCCTATTAGATGCAATTAGACTAATTACTCCTGTGTTATAGGTGCTGGAAGTTTGTTATATGACTTATAAAGTTAAGATTGAAAGCTAAGATTAAAAGTTTTTTCTTATTTTATCATTAATTATATCATAGATTAATTGATTTTTAATGAATTTAATGCTATTACTAGTGTAATTTTCCCAATTTATTTGACTAAATAATTTAAATTTGACATAATTGTCTAATCTAAGACCAAAATTATTATTTGGTTTATTAATTTCAAAAAGATTTAACCAATTATTTCTAGTCGAAATACCAATGTCGTAGTTTTGTTTTTTGTCTCTAATTTTGTAGAAACTGTTCAAATAGTTTTATAAATAAATTTTTCTTCTATTTTTAATATTTTTTATTTGTGACGACTTTTTAATTTTTGTTCGGAAGTTTTATTTTTATAATTTCTGTAAATATTATTAAAAATTTTAAGATAAATTTATTGATAATATCAAATTGATATTTATTTTTAAAAAATCCAACAATTTAATCCATAATCTAAAATAGAATCATCTAATGTTTTATACATTAAAAGCTTTTGCTTAAAAGGGTAAATATGTTTTAAATGATGAAACATATAAGTGAAAGTATTTAGTTTTTTAACAATATAGTTATAATGAACATTCCAATTATAATTATCAACAAATACACCTAAACACTTTTGATTATTTACCTAATCAATAGTATTACAGTTACAGTCATTACTTTTGACTAGTTGCGACCCGTGAAATATTCACAGAAGTAAAACAAATTCCACATTTTTTAAAAACACAAGATTGAAAAAGATGTTCTAAGCTAATTTTTTTAGAAGTCATGATTTCCACAACAGCCCATATGTAATTTGAATATCGGCTTATTTGTTAAAATAATATTATAATATTGTTAAAATAAAAAAAAAAAATTGATTTACCACTTTCATAGTAGCCAGCTCTGCGGTTTCCCATTATGAAACATAATGGCAACATTCTGCCGTAAAAAAATAGGTTCATCGAAATTGAGGCAATATTAATGGAAGTAAAACAAATGCCACAATTTTGAAATACCCTGCAATTATTGAAAAACACAAGATTGAAAAAGATGTTCTAAGCTCATCTAAGCTTTTTTAAAAGCCATGACTTCCTCAACAGCCCACATATAATTTGAATGACTAAGCCAAATTTTTTTAAAATAAAAGAAAATAAAAAATTGATTTACCAGTTTCAACAATAACAATAACGAATGTCCAACAGCCAATACCAATAATCCTGTCTGGGCAACAATGAGGGCACGTGCATTGTCATCGTCCCTCATTGTCATGAGTATTGAGAGAGTGGCGACACAGCTGAAATTATGTAAAAACTGAGGTTTTACAAACACACTGATAAATTTTGATGCATGAACTTCATGCATTTCAGTGTAAACTTCATTTTTATGGGAAAGAAAAATCTCAATACGCTGACAGTAATTATGTAATCGCAATTCATCGTGGTGAAGTGGAGAAAAAGTAGATGCCATCTTTAAACATGGGCGTGACGTCATGGCTGACGTGTTCCAACGCTGCACTGTGATTGGTTATTTCAAATTACAAATTTACAAAGATCGTACAACTTTTGCCTATTAATAGGATGATTGAAGTAATATTTAGGTTACAACATGAATATTCATGTAAAATAAAAAAAAATATTATAATATATTTTTTTAAATTTTATTCTTAACCAAAATTTTGGTTTTTATGATTGATAGTCATTTTATTAAGAATGAATTTAATACCAGAAGAAGAATGGAAAAAACATTACAAGTCACTCTGGAATGAAGAAGATCAGGTAGAAGTTGAGAATGATTTTCAGAAATTTAATAATATAACGGAAAGCTCAGATGGAATTACAATGGATGAATTAGAAAATGCCTTAAAAAACTCAAAGAACAGGAAAAGTCCGGGATCAGATGGGATATATATAGAATTATTTAAATATGGAGATGGAAAATTAAAAGAAAAGTTGCTCAATCTTGTTAATGAGATCTGGAAAACAACAAATACCAACGGAATGGGAAACTGGAATAGCAATTAGTATACATAAAAAAGGACCAAAGGATAATTGTCAAAATTATAGAGGAATAACATTACTACAGACAGCATACAAATTATTTACGAACATTATAAAAAATAAATTAACCCAGTTTACAGATACTTATTTAGAAGAAGAACAGTGTGGATTTCGGAAAGGAAGAGGATGTACAGACGCTATATTCACATTACAGCAATTACTTGAAAAAAGAAGAGAATTTAATTTGCCAACGTACCTACTTTTCATTGATTACGAGAAAGCTTATGATAACCTAAACAGAAATTTACTGTGGAAAATTATGGAAGAAGATAAAATTCCAACGAAATTAATTGGTGTAATTAGAAGTATATATAGAGAAACAAAAATTAATATAAAATTCATGAACGGAAAAATATCAGAACCTTTAACTATAAATAAAGGAGTGAGACAAAGATGTGGACTTTCCCCAATACTTTTCAACATTTATATAAATAGAATTCTAAAAGAATGGAAATCAATATATAAAAATGGTATCCAGATCACAAAAGATAAAAAATTGAAGACATTACTGTATGCTGACGATCAAGTTTTGATAGCAAATTCAGAAGATGAACTTCAAATTGGAGCAAATCATTTAAATACTATCTCAAAAAATTATAAAATGAAAATTTCGGAATTAAAAACAAAATCCATGGCAATGTGTGGAAAACAAATACAAAGAGTGAAAATTGTAATTAATGGAAAAATAATAGAACAAGTATCAGAGTTTAAATATTTAGGAAACATAATTTCATGTTATAACGATGAGGCAAACCTGATATCAAACATACAGACATACAACAGAATGAATGGAATAATTAGAAGAAGATTTGGAAAACAAATGACGAAAGAAACACTACTAAGATTACATAACATTACAGCCAAAGCAGCAATTAAATATGGGAGTGAAACCTGGATATTGAAACAAAGAAACAAACAAAGATTGGAAACTGCACAAATGAAATTTTTGAGACCTTTATTAGGATTTACACGCCTCGACAAAAAGAAAAATAATGATATTCGAGACCAACTTAAAACTCCAAGTTTAATTCAAGAAATTCAAAATTACCAAAAAAATTGGCTTAACCATGTTGAAAGGATGTCCAACGATAAGATTCCAAATTTAATTTTGAAATATAAACCCAAAGGAAAAAGAGACAGAGGACGACCAAAAATAAGATGGAAAGACCAAAATCATCTTCAGAGCTAGGAACAGACAATCATTGTCTATACCTAAGATGTTCAAGACAAGACAAGTCATTTTATTATTAAAAGTATTTAATCAAATAATCCACTCTGATTATTTTGCATTCCTATATTTGGAATGATACTGTCAAAACGTTTTTTTTTTTTTTAATGTATTTCTAAATTAATTAATTTCTTGGCAGGGAATTTTATTTTACCAAATTTTTTTATTTAAACTGTCAATGTCAAGAGTTCTGCTCACTTTCTCACTAATAAACTGGGAAGATATTTCAACACCTTGTTATGTGCCCTACACACTGAACAAGGAGAAAGCTCTATTTATAATAATGGATAAAAAAAAAAGAAAAGCCTATAATAATGCAAAGAAAGTTAACTAAAGGATTGAAAATTGCAATATCAAGCAACTTGTTTGAAAAATTAGCATAATAATATACGAAAAGAATTATAATTACAGCTTTTAATAACACGTTCATCTAGTCTTTCAAGGACTAATAAAAAGTCAATATTTTGCCTTTACATTAAAGTACATGTACACAAAGGAAATGTAATAGCTAGAAACCTTTAGAGAAAACTGTGAAGTAATATCAAAATTTTCATTATTTAAAATTGCAGATTGCAATTTTTTTATCCAAATTTTATCATTAAGCTTTTTTTTTTCTTTTACTGTACTTTTAGCACACCTAGCATCTTTCTTTTAAAAGCTTATTTTGAATTAAGATGGTTGGATTTAGATTATAAGCTGTTTTGATTCTCTTATGGTATTGAATGTCCTTTTTTTTTTTTCTTTTTTTACAAGGTTCATTTTAGTTCTTCCTTAGTTTTATATCTTGAAATAGATTTGTTTTAGCCAAAAAGATTATTTTTAGGTTCATTATTTACAATTTCAACATCAGAATTGATTTGTATTTTTTATTTAATAACTTCTCTTTAATGGTACGTATTATTATTTAATTTTTAATGCCTTTCTTTTTCAGAAAATCAGTACGGCAATTCAGTTGAGGAGTTTTCTTGGAATGCTGTTCTCAAATGCCTGGTTCCTGACAATGAAATTTCTTTTGTTTTATCTCACATTGAAACACCGACATCTTTTTATGTACATCTTTTAAAGATAAACGTAACAGAATTATTTGCAGAGTTGGAGAAGAAATTGAAAGATGTATATAATATTAATAAGCCCAGCCCATTATTAACACCAGAACTTCATAAGGGAATGTTCTGTATTGCGTTGTACCCTGAAGATAAGCAATGGTACAGAGCAATGATTATGGAAATTCGTGAGAGAAAACAGGTGTGCAACATTTTATTAATTAAGTTCTTAATAAAATTGAATAGTTTTAAAGGAAACGGCAAGTTATCACTATGGAACTTACTTAATTTTCTATATTTTGAATATCTTACTTAATTTTCTCTGCTTGAATCCTCTTTTATGAAAGACCTGTGGGTTCTTTTGATGAATATCAAAAAAATTGATGGCTTGGGATGTCAATTTTTAACACAAGACTTGATTTGTTCATGTCCATTAATAAATGATAGGCTTTTTGCTTAAATTATATACACATTAACTTCATTTTGGCATTTGAATTAGTTCATTCCTTTTCATATTTTGTAATTTTTGGAGATCCTGCCGTCTTCATAAATTTTATACAATACTCAAATAGTTTTTGTTTATTTTTTGAAGGAAAAAAATACATACAGTTGTAATATCTGAGTGTTCATATGTGTCCCCACGATGTGATTAGTAATTTTTAAGACCCAGTGTATCTTTCAGCTTATTGATTTGTCCTAAACTTCAAAAATTTAAATTAAGGAAATGATGATCGGATGAAATCAGAATGCCAAATATTGTTGTTAGGTGTTGTCATCATATTTGTTTGTGCATGGTCACTTAACGTCAGATTGGAGACAGAGACTTGAAAATCAGTTTATCGGCAGATTCTTTAAAATCTTTAAGTTTTTCTTCCAAAATTAAAAGTAAAGAAATTGTAGCTGAAGCCAGTTTCAGGAAAGATCGGGAGTGACATCATTGAACCAAGTTACACAATATCCCTCAGCCCGAAACATAGTTCCACTTATTCTGTAAATATCGTTCTGCAAGGAAAACATTTTGTAGGATGTGAAATTTAAGTTTATACTGATATGTAGCAAAGAGTTTAGGATTATGTTTTGTGGAAATTTTCAAATTAGGAGAAAGCAATAGTGGTATTGGTTTTTAAGTTGTTGAACTACTTGACATCATGGCTGCCTCCACTAACTCGCACGTGTCTCCTCAAATATACTTTAAAGTTAATCATAAAGATCAGTCTTTGCATGGTCCTGTGACTTGACTGGCGAGAATAAAATTAACATCTATGTAATTTAAAGAGGATTAATTAAAAAACAAAAAAATAAAAAATGGAGAGAGAGAAAGAAAAAAAAGGCATGTAGGAGAATTGATCCAGCGAACCTTAGCATGAAAGACAGATGCTTAGACCGTTTTACCACCACAGAGATTCCTACTCGTGACGTCACTCCCGATCTTTTTCTGAAATCGGCTTTAGATGAAATCATGATGTCAGCATTGTTGTATTTATGGTAACAGTACTGAATTTATTGTAATGATACCACTTTACTTGTCTTTACACTGACAGAACTATATTTATTATAATTATGTCATTCTATTTACTTACTTTTAACTTCAAACTGTTAGTAGAAATTTAGATTTAGCATACTAGCAGATCATTATAAACCATTAGATATTCGTCTGAAACATTTTCTTCAAGGAATGGAGACTTCTGTAAATTTTTAATTTCCAAGAAAACCTGAAACAATAACATACAATTAAACAAGTATTAATTAAATAGATTTAGCTGGTATAATTAGTGCAACACATTCGTGGTGTTATTGAAGTCTTCTATGGTAGGTTGTAGAGGGGAAAATGAATATTGCAATTGAAGTGAATACAATTAATTTTGTAGTATTTTCAAAGAGTTGATTTTCCGTTAGGCTATTTTCTGTTTATAACACATTAATAAAGATGGTGATAATGTGATCAAGGAATGAACCAGTATTTCAACATTGTTTAATATAGAAGTAAGTAACACTTACAGAACAAAATACGATTATTTCTACTTATAAAAAAAAAAACAATTAATAATCACATACACTATGCATTGTGATGCACAAAGATTCTAACAACCAAACAATTATTTACAGTAACTTCCAAGCTATTCTTTTAAAGAAATTCAATGTGTCCCTCACAAATGATATGGTAGTTGTCATTTTGTCGATTTTTTTTTTTTTTTACATAGCTTTAGTCTTTCTATAGATAAACATTTTGTCAAAAGATCTGCTTCCTTTTCTTTCTTTTTTTTGGATGGTTTGCTGCCAAATACAAATTCAAGTCACTGTTGAATTTAGTTCTATGTTTTGTTTGAACTACAAACATGTAGTCTCTTTCTATGGCTTTAGCTACAAGTTGGTCATTATTATCATAGATAATAATTATGCCAAATGTTTGGTCATTTGTCATTTCCCTGCTTTCTTTAGTGTTTCTAATGCTGTTATTTATTTTTCTTTAACAGATTTGAATAGCTTTTTGTTATCAGCAAAACTCCTACTTTTAATTTGCTCAAGTGGAAATCTGCTGTTTTTTAGTTGTTTTAATACTTAAAGCTCCTGTGAATAGTCTCTCTTATATATAAGCAAACCATGCTCTGCTACCATATTGATAGAGGAATGGACTGGGATTTTATCATTTGTTTAAAGAAGAATTAAAACTTACAAGACACAATATTACTTAACTTGAGAAGGAAAAAGCAATTAATAAAACTATTCATTAAATTGCCAACAACCAAACCATTATTTATAATAACTTTCACTCGGATTTTTTTGAAAGAAATTCGACGTAATGTTTAATTTATTTATTTATTTATTTATTTATTTATTCTTTTTTTTTTTTTTAATAAGTTGAAATTTTATTCATATATTTAAAAAGCTTAATATTTGGAAGAAGCTTGCAGTATTTTAGAATTTAATGAAAAAAAAGTTTAAATATTTTTCAGAAACCTTTAAAAACTTTTATAGGTTAATGATGTTAAAATGACAAAATGATTGTGTAAATAATATTACAATATATACTTTTTTTGTTGTCAAATTGCCAGTACCTTGATATATTAAGCTCTTCTCTTAATAATTTAATTTTTAAGTTTAGAGTTTGAAATTTATCTAGATTACTAGCAAATGAATGGCTATCCTTACTATTCATAGAACATCTTTATATCCAAATATGTGTTCTAAATTTGTAAACCTCCTTGATGATCAACACATGGCCTTTTGGAAGGCTTCAGGAATTGCTTTTACAATTATTCAATACTTTCACTCTCTCCACACACACATTTAGAAAATTCCTACTAGTTCCTTTACAAACTACGTAATAATAATAAAAAAAGTAGACTAGTGTTATAGATCTGGCATCAATAATTATATATATATATAGCCGGATAGCAATCTGAAATTTGAAAAACCCAAATACAAAATTCAGAATACTGTTTCTATACATATTATAGAATTACAAAATATACATTAATAAGAAAAATATCAAATCATTACAAAAATTATTTGCAAAATAATGTAAAATGAACACTAATATCTATCAGCATCCTCTGACAAAAAGAAATTAGTTTTCAATACTTACAATTAGTTCATTTAATTTTTGTTTTAGAAAATAACTGAGTTCAAATATTCAAGAATGTAGAGAGTTCGTAAGATTATTTCTAAGCTCAGTCTATCATGTATTTCAAAAAGATTTTGAAATATGTCATATATTTCAGAAAGATTATTGATTCCAAATTATTAATATTTTAGCTGTTATTATTATTTTTTTAAATGGCTCTATTTTTTTTTTTTTTCGTGTGAAGATTCATTGTTATTTCTTCATAAATTGTTGAATCCCTGCCTTTTTATTCCTTCTATTGCATAAGTTTATTTAATTTTAGAAATGTTTCTCTAAATTTGGATTGTAGTTGATTTGTTAAAGAGGAGCTTATTTGAAATAAAAAGAAAACAGTAAGAATGTGGAACAGCATGAAACAAAAAGATGTCATTATTATGAAAAATAGTTAGTTTATATATTTATTGTTATATGTTGATAAACCTCAATTAGTATCCTTTTTAAATATAACCTGACCATACATATTAAAAATGTGTAATCTCTGTTCTTATAATGTATTGCTATAATTCTTACAATTCAAAAGAGCTTTGTGAATATTCTGTTAACATAAATTTTCCCTTTTTTTCTTTGCTAGCAAAACAATGTAGCTGTAGGAGTTTGTAATGTATTAGTTTTGTATGTCGATTATGGAAATAAATCTTGGATTAACAAAAATGAGATACTCCCTTTATGCAAGGCTCTTGAAGAACTTCCAAGTAGGTTTTTATATAATTATAACTATTGTTAGCCTTTTTATTATTATTATTATTATAGTCAACATGTTATTTTAAAAACCAAAAAAAAAAAAAAATACTGTATAAAATGTGGTATAATAATTATAAACGTTTATAAAGTAGACTTCATAAAAAAAAGGAAAAAACAAAACAATAATATAAATGAAGAATTTCAAAAATTAACGAACATATTTACCCTTAAACTTAAAACTTGAATATTTGAAAGAATAATAATGTAGAAAAAAAGAATTAATGCTAACAGATTTTACAAATAAAGTTCCATATTAGAAAATAAATTATTTTATGAGCAGCTAAATAAGTAATGGTTGGCTAGTGAATAATCAGTGATCATTTTTTCAATTGATGCCTGACTAACTAGATTTAGTTAAATTTATGAATTACCTTGTTTCGTTGGTAATTATACTACCATATTTTTTTTGATTCGCCTATCATTTTATATCCTCCTATCCCTTCTGGATAATATTTATTTAAGAAAAAGACAAAAAGTAGGAATGATAATAAATTAGAAATGAAGAAACTGGATAGTTTTAACCAGGAGATGAGAGATGTAACTCCACTGAAGAAAAATAAATAAATAAATAGTTCAATTCAGTAATTGTTAAGTTATAATCAAAAGAATTTTATGTCTTGATGCTCTTGAGTGACCAATCTTTTGTTGTCTTATAAATCAGTCTTTCATTTAGTTCTGCAAAAGATTGTTTTTATTTTTCCTTCTCACAACATTTTCAAGTTTTTGGGTTGCTTCAATTACATTTTGATTTTCTTGCTATGGATTCTATTGATATCATTGATTTCAGCATTAAGGCAAATACAAATGTTTTAATTTGTTAGGAATATTCATATCGGGTAACAGGCATGGTTAAATATAGGGTGATTCACGAAGACATGCAGAAACTTTGAAAGCTCATTCTACATGTAAAAGTAAAGAAAAAAAGTTATATAAACATAGGTCCGGAAATACTTCAGGATCGAATTACGGCTAGCGAAAGATTTAGCCCATAATTTAGTACAACAATACGCACATGGACTACACCTCATTAGCTCTCACAATAAATCAAAACAATGCAATTCACATTATTGTTGAACAGCTGTTTTGGTGTTGCCAACTTTTTTGTAGGTTCCACATGGCATAAGCTTCAAACCACTGGAAGATACAGTTCTGCAACATGTTTCATTCGATTTTTCAGGTCAACAACCATAAAAAACCATTGATTTCGCCCCTTAATTTACCTTTCCAGACTTCCAGCAAGTCTTCATTTCACCCAGGGTACTACATTATGGGTGAAATCTTTCGCTAGCCGTAACTCGATACCGAAGCATTTCCAGACCTATGTTTATATTACTTTTTTTCTTTACTTTTACATGTAGAATGAGCTCTCAAAGTTTCTGCATATCTTCGTGAATCACCCTGTATATTAAAAAGTCGTGATAAAAGGTGTCCTTTATCTCATCAGCTTTGTTTCCATTTTTAAAACTTTTGCCATAATTTGGTGCATAAAGATTTTGTAAAAAACAAAAAGGCTTTTCTAGAGTATATATAATAGTTTATAACTGCAAAACTTTTTGAAGATTGCTTGCTTTTATTTTGAATTTAAACTGAATTAAAAAAATTAACCAATTTTGAATTAACTCTCTATTAAAAATGATAGCCATTCCATCGAAGCTTAATAAACATCAAAAAATTATATTTTTGAAGACTTTGATTGATAATGAAGTAACATGTTATTGAAACTACAGTTTGTAAAAGAAGAAATAAAAGAAGTAAAGCATGTTGAAGAAAAAAGTAATCCAGAAAAAGGAATAAACCATTTCCAAAAGTGTTGTGCTATCACAAATGCTGTTCGTACGCTAGTGCTGCTTTAAAAAAAAAAAAAAAAAAACTTTCTTTTCTTTCCTTTCTTCCAGACCACATTTTTATTGCCCACTTTATATCTCTGCTGATTTTCACTTTCTCCATTCCTCTTCTTATGTTAATCTCCCAGTGTCTGAAGGTTTGTAGACCAGTAGTGACCAATCTGGAGCAAAGGAAACAGTATCTTTGATATTTGATGACTTCAAATGGCCCAAGAGAGGGTTAATGGATGACCTATTAAAGAACTCAGGCCATGAATCCTGTTGTTTTTGCCATAAAGACTATTATGCTATCCCCTGTTGTAAGGTAGATCCCTAACCCCCTCTTAATGGGGAAAAACAAAATGACCAACCATTCCTGAGGGTCATAGAAAGTGCTGCACACCTTCCTTACCAAAAGCAAAGGTGGGGATAAAAACCCTCACCTCTCCTCCTGAGCAATGTAATGCTGGACTCAGAATAGAACTGGTGTGGAAGACAGAAAGTAATGACTAGTGGACACCACACCAAGTGCAGTATCCCTCGTCTAGACCCGTGAATTCTGCTAATCTTCAGGATAGTTGATGTGCTCTTAATGGTCAGGATATTTCATGGCACCCCTCTCATCACCATTTTTTTTTCTTCAGAAAAGAGATGGGTACAACAATCCTTCCAAAACATCTTCTCTCAGTTGATTTTTATATCCCTAGCTCCGACCGGATCCCACTAAAGAATGACGACAATGGAGCATGCTCTTTGAAATACTACTTATCCTATCACTCCTCTGCTTCTTGTATAGGACTACAGACTGTGCTATGAATGTGAAGCTCTTATCACAGTGACAAGACCATAAAATAATTGTACTCTTCATCTCTTGCCATCTCTTTGCCTGAACTTCCTGAAAGAAACAAGGTGCTCATGAGTGAATTTTTCCTTCAGTTTGCAAACGTTTTGGTGAATATTTGTGGGCCCCACTGATTAGTTATGCTTAGGTCTGAAGTTCTGTGCAGTCTGGATCTGCCACTGATCACCGCAGTGTTTTGTCTGTCTCCCTTTATGTTTGTCTGTTTTCCTTCTCATCCCTCGTTATCTAAATATAGCTTCCTGTTCAACCCTATCGTGGAGTCTACCTCACAATCCATATGACATGGTGTGAGCCACAGATGACCCATGGTATCCCCCTTTTCCAATCTGTTCCCACCCCTCCTTCATCTAACTGCCTTTCACCCTTGTGCTGAGCACTCGATGGCATGCACCAGGATAATGGTTGACAGTGCAGCAGTCTATGTTAAACATTGATGAAAAAAAGTATTTTACATTGCACATTGTTGAGTTTAAATAATCTGAAATCATATATAAACATTTTTTTTTTAGCAATGATCAACCTATATATTGGTGTCAGAAACAAAAAAACAGCAGTTTGTAGTTTGCATTGTATGAATAAGCATTGCTTTACAAAAATAAGTATACAAGGAAGCAAACTTGGGTATATTAAATATTCAAATTCTCATACATAAAAACATTTTTATATTATCAGAAAACATTAAAAGAAAAACAAAAACTTAGGTTTCATAATTTAACCACATAAATGACTTCAAAATGAAGCTTCTTTATCTGGGATATTATACACTTTTATAAGATTACCAAAAATAGGAAATGCACTACTGGTAAGCATGAAATAAACAGCATAAAAAAGTGGTGAGATACTGAGAGTTTGGAGGTCATTATTGCCAAACCAACTCCACACCTTCACTATGTCTCTTCACCTTGTATTGTCTTGAATGTTTGCACTGTCCCTCTTGATGAAATAAACCCAGTATTCTGAAACTGTTGGTATCTTATCACTTTTCAATGCTGCTGCTTTCATTTTCACCAAGTAAATGTGTTTCGTTTCCTATTTATTATCTTAACAGTCGTGATAATTATTTTAATGATTTTGTTTGTTATAATTTTCAGTTTTGATTTAATATCTACTATTGAACATAAAATAAATATTGAATGTGCGTGTTCTTCATTGTTTAGGGCTAGCTGTTCATTGCTGTTTAGATGGAATAATGCCTCAAGAAGTAGATGCCTCAAGAAGTAGAGAAGTTTCCCCAAATTGTTATGAATGGTCTATAGAGCCAATAAGCACTTTTAGGCAGTTTGCTCTGGATCAGCAAGTATTTGAAGCGCAGGTTTTTAAGAAAACAACATTAAAAGAGTAAGTAATTTATTTTAATATGTTCAAAAGGATGTTGATCAAGACATGATCTGGAGATATTTTGCTATGGCTATAAATAATTATAAAAATTTGTAAATAAATGTTAGCTTCATCTTTAACCACTACAGACTGAGCATCTTTCATTCTAAATGCTTAGGACTATAGACTTATTTTGGATTTTGGAATAATATTGCTATTATTATTGGAAAAAAAAAGATGAATATCTGTTCCTTGATAAATATATGTTATAAATCAACTTAAAGCTTTTTTTTTTTCCTTTTCATTGTTATACAAAGGGGTATCTGCAAGAATTTTTTGACATTTTTGAATGCTATTAAGCAAAGAAAAAGTGCAAAACCACATAGTAGTCATTATGAGTAATGGACAAAAATAAATGAGGTAACATAATTTGGTTCTGAAGTAGGAGTGGGACATGATACTGTATAGATCCTTTTTTTTTTTTAGGGATTTCCCCACTCGGGGATGAGAATATCTCAATATTTTTGCCCGATGCCTCGGACCTTCTTCGGGAGATGTATAAATATCAATTACATCAAAATGGGTGCAAATCTAACAACTTCCGTTGTTAGTTTCTCGTATAAATTTCTTTTGTCATTCATTCCGAGCAACACACTGCTAGACCGGGAGGAGACAGGAGGGAACAGAGAAAGTGAAGTCCCTTGGGGACAATTATGTAATTGCGTGGGGGAGGGGTGCATTGGGAGATAGAGAACTCAATTGGTTCCCTTTGAATTCAAAAACACAGTTATACTGAGAGTAAGTTACAACAACAAAGGGAAAGAATTTTAAATGAAAAAAAAAAAAATTAATATATATATATATATATATATCATGTGACCCACAAAGTACTGGAAAGCAATGGTGGCCTTCACCGCCCCATATCTTCAAAACCACTGCTCACAAAATTCTGAAACCTTCCACATAAAATCGTCAAGCATACAAGAATTACACCTTCATGCCATCATGCACTCACTCCTCTCGGATATCCACCCCATTTGCATTCAGATTTTGTATTGCATCCATTTGAATGCAAATGGGGTGGATTTCAGTAGTGGTGAGTGAATGATGGCATGAAGGTGTAACTCTTGTATGTTTGACGATTTTATGTAGAAAGTTTCAGATTTTTGTGAGCAGTGGTTTGGAAAATAAAGGGTGGTGAAGGCCACTAGTGCTTTGTGAGTCACCTGTATGTATATGTATGTACAGAATATAATAAGCCAGACAGTGATTTGTGATTTGAAACACCAATATCAAAAAAACTAATCACTGTTTTAAATTTGCCAATATCAAAAAACAAATCGCTGTTTCCATGGAGATATAATTTGAATATCCCCACTTCTTCAGTGGCGTAATATGGAAATAATTTAGAAACTAAAGCGCAACATAATAAGACTTTGCTCTTTCAAAGTTTAAATTTAATTTAAAATTTACCTAAATATTAATCTTAAAAATTAAAATATAAATCTAAATTTAAAATTAAAAGATTTTATCCTAACTATCTAAAATTTAAAAACAAATCAACATTATTAATTTGATTAAATATAAAATGAAGCAACAAAAAGTGGACGATCCTTTCTATTGCTTATTGAAATTTATCAAATGATCTAAATTTAAATTCAAAATTAAAATTAAACTATTCAATTTAATAGCTAAATTCTACCAAATTATCTAAATTTAAATTACAAAAAGAACTATTAAATATTAGAATTGCTAATTTAATTTAAAATATTATTAAAAAATATTTAAAAAATTATTAAAAGAGCAAAATCTAAAATGTTGAGTTAAAGTATAAACATAAAATATATTAAAATATATTGAATTACCTTAATAAGTAGTCATGAATACATAATACTACAAAATTAGGCATATATAATCCAACACACAAAACTTGAAGCTGGTGGTCTTTCAAATGTACAGAATATATATATATATTGTGACGTAATGAACCCCTTCTTCTGTTGGGTGCCAATCAGGTCATCGCCTGATGAATTTTTATCTTTATTTTTCTCAACAAATACGGGGCTGTTGATCGTCGAGGTCTTTCGTTTACTCAGTTTACACTGGCTCAATCATCCTAGGTCGCAAGGGTTCATGCTGGGCTAGTAGACACACACACAAAGAATCACGCACTACGCAGACAACAATTAAATTCCGTTTATTTACAACTTTACGGTAAACAATCATGGGAACTTCCAGTTGCCACATCCTTGGGAAATAAAATGCACAATGTCAAGCTAACGTATTTATTTAAATAAATGACAATGACGATGCGCCTGGCTTGGAGCCGTAAATCGTAGGCATGCGAAATTAAGCTTATTTAACACACACTGCACACTCATTCGAACCTTGGTTGGCTTTGCACAGATAATTTATTGACAAATTTTAACACAAACTTATTACACTATTCAAATGTTCGCAAAGTTAACTAATGCTGCTGGGGGTTACTGACAAAATCAATTCGCAAGGCTTTCATTTCCGATGCATTTAAATAATACGCTGATGGATTCATGAGCCTGGAACATCTCTCACACTATACTCTGAGTCTACTAAACTCACTAAATTAACACCAGAGACTAACTGCCGTTATGCAAGCTCCGTAGTTTGCCATGGTGTTCCTGGTTGAAGTGCAAGCTTGTCCGAGCGCAAGAGTAAGAGTGTGTCTATCGTTCTAACACTGAGTTAAATAGCTAACTACACGTGTGCAAAAATGACACGTGACAGTAAGTAGGCTCAACTATCAATGAGAAGAGCGACCTCTTCTATTTGAATGTTAGCGAACGGCCAGGAAAGGAAAATCTATAATCTGCTTTGCATTCTGGGAGTTTCAACTCGGCATGAGCACTGTAATCACTGTTTCGAAGCACTGACTAAATTCACCAATACAACTAAAATTCGGGAGAATCAATCCGTTAATGCTAGTACGTTATTTCGAACCTAATTTTCAGATGTCCTGGCTAACTAAATATTTCATTAGACCATACTTATTTGTCCGGTGACGGTGTTCTAGCTGCACATAACGGGTTGAAAAATAGGCTAACCTCCTGGTGCCTTTCCTAAACTAAACTTACTAAATTAACACCAGAGACTAATGCTGTTATGCAAGCTCCATAGTTTTCCATAGCCGTGGTGTTCCTGGTTGAAGAGTAAGCTTGTCCGAGCGCAAGAGTAAGAGAGCGTCTATCGTTCTAACACTGAGTTAAATAGCTAAATACACGTGTGCAAAAATGACACGTGACAGTAAGTAGGCTCAACTATCAATGAAAATCTTGGAAATTATCGATTTCCTAATAGGGTAAGACTGACCTTTCGCAGAATTCTCGGAAGACAGGAAATGCCAGATGCGAGAATGACTCATTCAAGCTGTGCTATCCCTTTCGATAAATGCAGTGTTTTAAATTAATTAATTTTTAAGAAAATTTCTTTCTTTAAACCATAAAGCTTTCGCATTTTGACAAAAAAAATAAAATATTTAAGTTGTATAAAATTAAAAAGCTTTTTCTACATTTTGAACGCTATATTTAAATCCTGCAAACTATTTTACAATATTTATTGCTAAAATATGCATCTTGTCACATCACCCCTCATCCAAAAATTTTCCTTTAACAAAAAATCCTTTATTCACAACAGTGAGACGTATAATACAATTAAAATTACTTAAGACTAATTACATTGCTCTTCGTGGTACCTCGTGGTAGATCTTCTGTATTTTCTTCTTCCACTGCATCCTTTTGTTATGAGTAAATTCCTTGTTCTATTTCAGTTCTCTTTTTACCTAAACATCTTAACAGAAGGAATTACACACACACACACACACACAAAAAAAATTTCACCTAGTTGCACAGTTTTTGGCAATAGTTCGGTTGTTCTTTTTCCTAAGCACTAAAACTTAGCTTAACACTGCCTTAGTGTCAAACACATAGTTCACAAAAAAATTTTTTTCACAGTATTAGTTCAACACTATTTCAGAGTTAAAACACACAGTTCACTTTTTTTTTCACTTTCACAGTTTTAGTTACAGTTAGTCTTTGCAAGTGAATGATATTCAACAATTGTGTTTTCAAGTCTTTTCATGATTTCAGGTCAACATTCGTTCACTGGTACTTTGTGATTGTTTCAGACACTTAGCTTGAGGGTTGCACTATCCATAGGGCCTCAAATTGTAGAAATTATATTGTCCTTTGAGATGGCCTGCTACATTTGGCATCACAATTCTTGAAATTACGGGCCTTTAAATAACGGAAAGAATTTGTGGAACAACCCTCGGCTGGGATCTGAGACTCAGGGTGTGCGCAGAAGGTCTTTCTGTCCCTCTATGAAGCTGTAACCCTCCTGTCGCACCTTTCTTTGCCTCTGTTGACCCTCTTTCGTGAGTCTGTTGAATATGATTCTTGGCGTTACGGGTGTGTCGCTGTAGGTGATCTCCGCCCTACCGAAGCAGTCGAGGATGTTTGGAGGAGGGCGTCCAAAATGCACCTCCACAGGCACCTTGCCGGTGCTGTCATAGGGTACGTGAACGTGCCTCTGGTTTATGTAGGGCAACAGCTGTATCCAGTCCTTGTGGTTGTCCCTACAATAAACCCTGAACAGTCGGGATAACTCCTTCATTACTCATTCCGCTGGGTTGGATTGGGGATGATGAATAGATGAGTAAATGGGTTGATGTTCCTATACTAGAGTTCGTCTCGCTGGTGAATTGCATCCCGTGGTCCATCAGGAGGTTTTCGTACGGGCCTGCCTCCTCCATGAACTTATCCAATGCCTTCATGCAATTCCATGTGCTCGGCTTGTTGATGGAATAAACTCGTACCCATTTACAGAACAAATCGATCACCACCATCACAAACTTATTTCCTCGTCCCGCCTTCAGTAAGGGTCCGACAGATCATTCGACACAATTTTATTCTTGTCCTCAGGGTTGGTGTTGTGCAATGATCCCTGGTACGTCTGGTTTGGGTGTTTTGTCTTGAGGCACGTATCGCAGGTGGACAGCAGCCGTCTCACGTGCCTATGCATATTGTGCCAATACACCGAGTCTTTGAGTATCAGAGATTTTCCGGGCTCCAAAATACGCATGGGTCATGTGGACATACCAGATGAGGTCATCCTTCATGGGCGTGGGAATCCAGAAGCGAAACGTCTCCGGATCGTCCTTGATCTTCATGAGGACGATGCCATCGACGAGTTTCCACATGTGATTCCTGCGGTGGGTTCGACCGTACTCTGCCTCATCCGCTCGTATTCGTCCCTCCTTGAAACATTTAACAGTGGAGATCGCCGGATCCAAGTCTTGGGCCAACCCCAGGCTCTCCCATTTTACTTCTGGCATGGGGAAGATCTGCAAATCTATCACTGCCTTGTAGAAGTTCTCGTGTTGATCCATCGCCTGGATCTCCCGCGTTTGTTGTTGATTCAGCAGATCCGGCAAGTGGTTTGTTGTCCCCGGGATATGGTTGATGTTGAAGCTGAATTGCTGCAGCCATAATGTCCATCGTAGCAGCCTGTCATTGCTTGTATGACATCGATGTAGGAATATCAGAGTTTTTTATCAGTCCTAATCTGAAAATGACGCTGAGTAAAAAGTACCTGTACTTTTGAAGTGCCCAGACTATAGCATTGGCCTCCTTCTCCGTCGATGAATAACGAGTTTCCAGTCCTCATAGTATCCTGGACGCTAGGGCCACAACTTTCTCCTGCCCATCAATGGACTGTAGCAGTGCAGCTGCAATCCCGACATCGCTACTATCGGTCTGGAGAATGAACGTCCGGTTGAAGTCGGGATGGGCTATGGTGCAGGACTGGAAAAACATTGTTTTTACATCATTAAACCTTTAATGTAGCATTCCAATGCCACCTCACGCCTTTCTTTAATAGTTGGTAAAGCGGCTGGAGAGTCTGGTCGAAGTTCGGGCAGAAGTGACTACAGTGTTCACATGCCCCTATGAAGCTTCTGAGCTCTTTTAGATTCCTTGGCGGCTTAATGTTGTCAATTTCAGTCATTTTATCACGACTCATGAAGACACCATTCCTGTCGATGACCCAAGAAGTTTATTCTATTTTCAACATCACTCCGAAATTAAAATGTAAACTACATTTAATATCAAAAAGCAAGTTTTCGAGAAGAAAACGTCTTCCCTTTTTCAAGCCTTTAATAACAATAAGTTGTAAAGATATGGAAGAAAAACAATATTTCAAATTACATACTCTTTGCATTTTGTTGTTAATCGCCCATTATTAGATATTAATAACTCCTCGAGAAAAAATATTTATCACGGTACGGCTCCGTTACGCTATTTAGTTTCCTGGTGTCTAGGCATAAATGTACACTGCCGTTCTTTTTTCTGACGGCGACGAGAGGATTATTATTCATCATAGCCTGTTTTCTTATAACTTTCTGGCGTAACATCTCCTGAATCTGGTCGTCCACCTCCTTTTCGCATGCTTTGGGAATAGGGTAGCACCTTTGCTTCCATGGCGTCTACTAGTTCGATGTTGAATTCGTATCCTCGTGCTGGTTCCTCTGATGGCTCAAATACCGCACGATACTTCCACAGCAGGGCCATCAATTGTAGTTTTTGGTCACGATTCAGATTTTCCGAAGAGCTAACCTGTTGCTCGATTTCCAGCTCAATGTTGTTTGCCTCCATGATGCTCACCAATTCTGTTAACGTTTCATCTTCTCTGTTTCCCAGGTCAATCACTGGTGTTTGGGTTGGAAATTTGACGATGTTTTTGAGGTCGATAACCACCTTGTAACTCTTGAGAAAGCCGATGCCTAGGATTAAGGGATATATTATGTTCTTTGATATTAAACAAACGGCAATGTATTCTGTGCCTTGTGTTTCAATAGTAACCATAGCCTGATGGGTAATTGCTTTCGCCGACTTCCCGTTGACTCCGATCATGGTGGTTCTTGACACGGGGAAGATTGGAATCTTGACATCAATTGTTAATGCTCTTTTCAGCATCTCCTTAGACATCACCGTGACCATACTGCCCGTATCGATGAGGGTGTCGATCTCCACTCCATTCATCTGTACTTTAATCATGGGATATCGTCCTGTCACTGACCTGGCTATTTCTTCACCAAAATCTATCAGTTCACCCGGATGTAGAGTCTTAACCATAAGAATGGAGACCTTACAATAGGCAAAGTCGTTTGGCTGGGGGTCCGTCACACCAAACGGAATCAGTTTTTTGATGGTGTGGCGCAGCTCACTTCCGCCCTACCTTCCATTGTACTGGCTGGTTGTCCCGGCCGCCACTAGCGCCGTAACTTGTCAATCGTCCTTCGTCACGACTGCTGGATGTACCTCCCCTGAGGTCATGGCTATCTTCCTCTCTTCTTCGGTCGTTTTGTGACGATTTCGTCCGGTTGCTGCAGCTGTTATTGCTCTGGCCGCTGTTCCTGGCTCTTGATGACGATGCACTGTTTACATTTACATTTTTCTACCCTAGTGTGAATCCTTCGCTGGAGTGGTCATAATTGCCTATCCATAACTGAAACCTTTCCAATGACATCGATGAGATACTCTTGAGCAGGTTCTGAATATAAACGGGGAAATGCCTTGTTAGTAGACAAATTATTTCCTCCTCGAACATCGGCGGCGCTTATTGTTGCAGTGTAACTATCTTCTCTTCGGCATAGCCACGCATGCTGCCATCTGCCCTCCTCCAATGCTAATGCATAAGCTCAAATTTAAAGTTCGTTTTGAGCCTCTTTTTTCCAAAATCGGTTAAGGAATTTCTGTTTGAACTCCTCCATGCTCGTTGGAAACGGGTCTAGCATGTCCTGCCAGGTCTTGGTGTTGCCTTTTAGTATCTGATAAATTAACCTTGGTTTCATTGCTTCTCTTACATTTACTAGGGTGAAGTAATTTGCTACTGCTTTTAGAAACGTATTCGGGTGTTCACCTGGAGCTCCACTAAAGGACACTAGTATGTTCGTCAGCGTATTAGCAATGGTTACCAGTGTTGTTGGCAAACGCTCCATTCGATCACCTAAGCCTTTGATTTTCTCCTCGATGATCTGTTTAACCTCCTGAACCTGCTTGGCAATCCCTGACTCCACCTTCTCCAAGCGAGCTCCTAACTGTGCATATCTTTCCACAGCGTCTTGATTTACTCGCTCGACGTTGAGGGTGAATGCTTCCACAGTTTTCCTAATGATTCCAATCTGTTCGTTAACTTTGTTTTGAGTGGCAACTGCCATGCCCTCCATAATTTCACATTTTTGCTGCACTTTGACTTCGATGTTATGGCTCAACTAGCTCATCTGCCCATCGATTTTCTTTTCTACATCACCGATTTTCTGTTGGAATTCCCCTCTGAAACTTTGGAATCCCTGTTCGAGCCTCTGCAGTAGCCTTGCTTCCTGATCGTCAATTTTTTCTGCTCATCGATCTTGGCTCTGTTCTACCAATCTAGCATCTATTTTCTGAATTTGCTCAGTTGTTTGAGCTCTCTGTTCATCTATTTTCTTACCCTGATCGTCTATTTTCCTGCCTTGTTCATCTATTTTGATGCTCAACTCGTCTCTTTGCTCCCGTAGACTAACTGCTGTTATGCAAGCTCCATAGTTTGCCGTGGTGTTCCTGGTTGAAGAGTAAGCTTGTCCGAGCGCAAGAGTAAGAGAGCGTCTATCGTTCTAACACTGAGTTAAATAGCTAACTACACGTGTGCAAAATTGACACTTGACAGTAGGCTCAACTATCAATGATAATCCTGAAAATTATCGATTTCCTAATATGGTAAGACTGACCTTTCGCAGAATTCTCGGAAGACAGGAAATGCCAGGTGCGAGAATGACTCATTCAAGCTGTGCTATCCCTTTCGATAAATGCAGTGTTTTAAATTAATTATTTTTTAAGAAAATTTCTTTCTTTAAACATAAAGCTTTTGCATTTTGACAAAAAAAAATAAAATATTTAAGTTGTATAAAATTAAAAAGCTTTTTCTACATTTTGAACGCTAAATTTAAATCCTACAAACTATTTACAATATTTATTGCTAAAATATACGTCTTGTCATATATATATATATATATATTTTATCATTTTTTTTTTCATTTAAAATTCTTTCCCTTTGTTGTTGTAACTTACTCTCAGTATAACAGTGTTTTTGAAATCAAAGGGAACCAATTGAGTTCTCCATCTCCCAACGCATCCCTCCCACGCAGTTGCAAAATTGTCCCCAAGGGACTTCACTTTCTCTGTTCCCTCCTGTCTCCTCCAAGTGTAGCAGTGTGTTGCTCGGAATGAACAACAAGAGAAACTTATCCGAGAAACTAACAATGGAAGTTGTTAGATTTGCACCCACTTTGATGTAATTGATATTTGTACATCTCCCGAAGAAGACCCAAAGCACAGGGTCGAAATATCGAGATATTCTCATCCGGAGTGCGGAAATCCCTCAAAAAAAAGGATCTGTATAGTATATGAGGTAACTTCTAATATGTGCAGAGACCAGGGCAGTCTGACTACATGCATGAAAAATTTTTAATGTATATTATTCTGCCTTAAAGGGAATACTAAGAATAGTAAAATGTTGTTTTGCTAAATATTCTGCATTACAAAAATGATAATAAAATATTTGAAGGGTAGGTATTCAGATTGTGGGTTTTTGGTGTAGCAGTGCCTAATCAGCTTTTAATTTTATTTGAACCTGGATTCATGAATGCTCGGTATTTTGGCACAACAAAAGCAATTTCTGAAATCACAATAAAATTTGAAATAAGTATAATTTTAACAAAAATTACTCGACTAAAGTAGAGATGTAATGTTACACAATTAACTTTACTATATATCATTAGGTCAGCTACGAAATTGATTAATTTATCCTTCAGAAATTAAAGTAAAATAGTCATGAAAGCTGTTTGAAATACATTATATACAGAATAGTAAAGAAAGGTAAGTTCTCAAACTTAAACTAAAATAAAATCAGCTTAATTGTTCATTAGCATTTACAATATTATACTAATTCTACTACATATCTGTTTACTACTTCTAAGTAGTTTGAGGAAGCCATTCAACAGAGGTTTCCACGGTCGTGCATCCGCTCACAAGCCCAACACAAGCTAAGTGAATGCTAAACTGCAGTTGCAGTAGTGTAAAGTGCACTGCCATTGGACTGCAGAGCATTGGAAACAAGTTCTTTGGAGTGATGAATCCTGCTACATGATCTGACAGTGTGATGGCCACATCTGGGTTTGGTGGATACCAGGAGAACACTTCCTAACCGAGTGTATTGTGCCAGCTGTCGAATTTGGTAGCAGCGGCATCATGATTTGGGGCTGTTTCTCATGGTTCGGCCTGGGTCCCATAGTTCCTTTGACCGGATACAGCTGAGATGTATGTTGCTGAATGCTGAGTTGTATGTCAACATTCTTGACAACTCTGCACTTCGTATCCTCTGGCAACAGTTCGAGGAAGGACTGTTCACTGTATCAACATGATAACTGTTCTGTCCTCATAGCGAAGGCTGTGCTGCTGTGGTTTGAACAGATGGGTGTTGAACTACTGGATTGGTCTTCACAGAGCCCCAATCTTAATCCCATAGAACACATTTGGGAAGAATTAGAATGCAGATTACGCACCAGGACCAACCACCCTTCTTCAGTGGCCAGACTGACTGAAGCTCTCGTGGACGAATGAAAGAAAATTCTTGCTCATATATTTTTAAAATCTGCTGGAAAGTCTTCCCAGATGCAGGCTGTGATTGATGCTAAAGGTGGCCCAACATCCTATTAATATGTGCCCCATAAAGTTTCTGATTGTACAGTAGCTGGAGTTCAGATACTTTTGGCCATATAGTGTAGAATATATAAGTTTTGTTGTAAGATCACTGGAAACTATTTTATGTTGAAGGCAAATAAAAAATAATTGCTCGGTATAATTACATCATTAAATTTCCAAAATGAAAATTTTCTCTTTTTTTTTTTTTTTGTTATACATAATTTTTGTTTTTAAGCCTAATGTAAGTTTAGGCCCACGACGAAACAAATTGAGCTACTGATTTGCTAACAATTTTTGTTTTGATATCACTATTAGAATATTTGGTCTGTACTTCTGAAGTTGTTAATTACATCATTTTCTTACACTTCTTTTTCTTTTTTCCAAATCATATAAGCATTTCACAAAAAGAAATTATTAAAAAACAAATTGTTTGTTCACTTTATCAAATGTATGAAAGAATCAACAAAGGAAATCTAATAGAGGTGATACTGCAAGTACAGAAAATAGTAGAACTTTGATTAATTTACAACCATTGTATTACTATTAATAATTTATAAACTTTTTATGAAAAATATTGTTACTATCCTCATTGTCTTCCTAGTAAAAATATATACTCGAACAACAATTTATAATGAAAAGAAGTTTAACGTGCCTGATGATTCAAAGAAATAAGTAAACAAACGAAGGCACAACGTTACAAGCTAAGATTCGCACCCTTAGTTGTCACCAGGAAGAGACTGGGATGGACCATTCCACTAACCTCTCGCACCTTTTGAGTCTGTCATCGGTGGAGTTTGGCTGGCTGATGAGTCCTAAAAAGGACGAAATTATTAACTTAAAAATATAATATTGTTTGCATTTCATAAGATTAGGCCCATCATGATTGTTTAATTTAAAAACAGAAAAAACAAAACAAAATCAAAAAGCCACCATATTTATTAATTATGAATTTATATATAATGTTACTCAGTGCATGTACTGAACACAAGTGATATTAATGATAATTACCATTATAATTAATGATAATATTCTTTAATGATATGTTTAATGATATTCTTTATATGTTACATTTGTAGGGGGGAGTTATATCATTTGAATATGTGGAATATCAAAGATCCTGAGAAAAAAATAATAAATGAACAGTTTTTAAAGGCTGGACTTGCCAAACGTGTTCCTGCTGGACTTACTGAGAATGAAGGTACATTTTAAAATTATTGTTTGGTAGTTTTTTTTCCTAATTAAACGATTTATTTATTTATTGAGATTTTGCTGAATTTTACTTACAAGGGAAGTGCGTGACCTCGAACGCTGAGAACCACAGAAAAATGTGCTTAGAATATAAATCGCTCATGCCAAAAACAGTGGTATGAGTCTTTCTCATGCAAAACTGCACGTCTTACCACGAGAGACATTTGAATGATCACCTATTGAAGCTCCAAGAGAGAAACTTTGGTAATGCGAAGAAACAAAATATCGATTTAATAGGACCAAAAATGCACACATTGCAATGTCGTGACTATATTGCTGTATATCCCTCTGCTTAAATTAACTACGCTATCTGAACAACAAACTTCAAAATCACTATACCTATCCAGCATATCTTCATGCATTTCTGCGTCATCCCCATTGTATTTCTGAATATATAATATATTCTGAATTCCATATCCTCCACTCCGATTATGTTTCCATATTCATCACGTCACAACTTTGCCTCAAACATTTTGACAACATTCATGTGATTAATTTGCCTCATGATACCGATGTACACCGTTTACACTTTAACCTACAACCAAACATTCCAAAAGACTGCCTCCTACTGCAGTTACACTATTCACACAACTAGATTAAGTACTTGTTAGTGCAAGTACAACATGCCACCGTCGGATGCTGCTAGCAGACAACAGCTGAGTTTTGCATGGGAAAGACTCATACCACTGTTTTGGGGATGAGCGATTTATATTCTATGCACATTTTCATGCGGTTCTCAGCGTTCAAGGTCACGCTCATCCCTTGTTAGATTACCAAATTTTAATTTCTTTTATTCCAGTCAAACCTATTTTAAGACTACCTATTTGAAGCATTGTTTTTAATACTAGCAATCCTTGCAAATAATTTGACTTGTTTTCCAAAATAATTTACTCCTATATATTTTGTTCTTTATTTATATGACTATATTTCAACTGGACCATTGCCTTGTCTTTTCAAAATTCCATGTTTTGAATATAAAACAATTTTAAAATTTAAACAATATCACAATTTGCTGAATGATGTGCATCCTACTAGAATAGCACATCTCACCACCAATAGATTCTTAGTAGTAATTTTTTTTTTTTTTTAAATTAACAATTTATCAATGATTGAAATATTACATTAACGATATTTTACATTATTTGTCATTATTAACAATTTGTCAATTATTGAAACATTACATTAACAAAATTTTACATTATTTTTTGATTTTTTCTTAACGAATGGATCGAATATTCACCAATTTGAATTCCCTTATTTTTGTTTATGCATTTGAGACTATTTATTACATCAGAGATTACAAAACTAACAAGAAAAATTTATCGGAATGGGCTTATCATTGTATCAGTAAAAATCACAACGCAGACCCATTGGAAGAAATTTTATACAGAATCAAAGACGAGAAAGAGAGATACATTATGGAAGCATTGGTAATAAATAGTTTCAAATGCATAAACAAAAATAAGGGAACTCAAATTGGTGAATATTCGATCCATTTGTTTAAGAAAAAATCAAAAAATAACGTAAAATTTCATTAATGTAATGTTTCAATAATTGAAAAATTGTTAATAATGAAAAATAATGTAAAGTATCATTAATGTAATTATTATAAAAACGTTATTCTGTCTGTCATTCTGTCATATGACTTAAGTTTTTCCAATTTTGTGACCAAACTATAAGAGATAGATTGATCATGCAAATGGATAAAATGTAGATCTTTTTAAGATAAACAAAATGCTACAAAAATCTTTAGAAAAACTTTTTTGGTTTCCAAGATGTCGCCTTTTAAAGGGTCAAATTTTGACTTTTTCTCAATTTAAACGAAAAGTATAAAAGTTGGAAGAGAACATTATATTGAGAAAATGTTGGTATTTGAAAGTTCCATCGGACGATCTATCAATCATTCAACAACCGTTTCTGAGTTTGCAAGATACATGCAAACGTGTGGCGCAACCCCAGGTGTGTTGCGCCAACCCTCAATACACCTGAGTTAAGCAGAGAAGGCCACAATAGGCTGGGAAGTCGTATATTCTCCAATCTCAATATTAATTTGCTAAAGAAATAAAGTTCTTTTTTTAATGCTATATATGCAAGGGTTCCGGAGCGAAGGGACGGTACCTGGCTAGTATTTCAATAATTGATATATTGTTATTAAGAATAAAAAATAATGCGAAATATCATTAATGTAATATTTCAATAATTGAAATATTGTTATCCATATAAATAAAAATGTGACTGTTCATTTGTTCAAAATCGCTAATCTCCGAAAGTTCCTTACCGATTGCTTTGAAATTTTGACATAACATTGCATTCGAATACGCGCATGTTTTTATATATATATTATATAGATGTCATACCTAATGTAATTTTAAGGGAAGGACAATGAAATTCTGTAAATGAAGGAAACTGGAGAAACGAAATTCCTTGCCTAACAACAAAATGGATGCCGCCACTCATTATCTTACTGCATCTAGACCTCAGCAAGCCATCTAGGTTGCCTCACGACCTGTGTCTCTAACATCTCCAACGAAGACAAAGAAATTAGTTGTCAGAATTGTCAGAAATTAGCATTAATTTTCTGTTCATTTTTTTTTTTCTTTTTTCATTGTTTTTCATTTCGTTTTTTTAACTGTTTTTCTTATGTTTCACTGCAATTTGAATTCGGTGGAATTGGGCTGTGTCGATTGATTTTCATTTGAATTCAAATTATGTCGTGAAATTGACTTCTTCGGAGTGATTTGTTTGAGCGGATTGAAATATTTCGTTTCTCATTGCTTTGGAATTGATCTGTGCTTGAATTGAAATATTGTTGCATGACAAATGGAACAGCGGTGTCCCTCCCCCTCTGTAGTGAACTGTTCCGCCAGCGCTTCCTTTTCCCCCAATGCGGAAATGGACGCATTGCGGGCCTTAAAAGCAGCTTCTCCAGCTAGAGAAAGCCACTTCATCCACTGTAGGAAGCCGCCAGCAGTCTCCAACCGGGGAATGAAAGAGAAGGGAAGCCAGATCGTTCGGTAGCCACACAAGATGTTCTCCACCACGAGAAGAAGAGAGAAATAGCAGCCGCCTGCTTCCAACAAGGAAGAAGAAAGCCACTTCGTCCGTGGCAGGAAGCCACCAGCAGTCTCCAACCAAGGAACGAAAGAGAAGGGAAGCCAGATCATTGGTTAAAACTGAGAGGAGGGAAGCCATCACAGAAGAAGGACTGTTTAGGACTATCTCATTAAAATTAAAGAATCCCATGTGTGAACTCTAGTGGTTAGCCAAATTAATTTGGTGACCAACAATATTTCGTTAGTATTTTTTTCTTTTTTTTATTTGTTTTTTAGTTCGTGTTTTTCCCTTTTTTTAATGTTTTGCAATTTTATATGTTTTTGTTATAACTTACTTTCTTCTTTTTCAGTGCAATCGATCTGCTTTAGTTCACCAAGATAATGCCTTGCAGAAGATCAAACTTAGGTCGTCGTACTCAGGGAGCGGAAGCAGTGTGAAATTAAATGCTCACATGGACAATTATATGTTGCATATTCTAGACAATCTCTATATCTGCACAGACAATGGAACAACAAAACATATTGTATACCCACAAGCATTGTCAAATTAAACATATTAGAAACGTGTTCTTTCTCATTTTCCTTTTAACCAGACTGAGCCACAGCAATGCGTGGCCGGGTACTGATAGTTAAGAATGAAAAGTAATGTAAAATATTGTTAATGTAATATTTCAATAACTGATAAATTGTTAATTTAAAAAAAACAAAAACAATTATTACTAAGAATCTGTAGGTGGTGAGATGTGCTATTCTAGCAGGATGCACATCATTCAGCAAATTGTGATATTGTTTAAATTTTAAAATTGTTTTATATTCAAAACATTTGTAAAGACCCGTTGAAGATCTGCAATGGTTCTGTTGAAATATAGTCATATAAAAAAAGATTTAAAGAACAAAATTTGACTTGTTCAACATTCTGTGCAATAGTTAAGAACAGAAATCATTGCATTAACAACGAGATACAAATTTTATATATTGAAAGAGACACCAAGCTAAGAACGATAATAGAAAGTATGTTTATCCGGAACACAAAAAGAAAAAATATAAATAGGAATGATGGTATTGAAATAGAGAAATATTTCATAAGATTAGCTAAAAGTTTTATAGATAAAATATCCATAAAATGTAATAATAAGGTTACAATCCAGGAACTAAATTGTTAAGCTATATCATGTCAAAGATTGTAAGTAAATGATATTGTTAATATTTTCTCGAGGAATTTAATTGTTCTTCAACTTATTATTGTTATTTTTAGGCTTGAAAAAGAAAAGACGTAATCTTTTTGAAAATTTGCTTTAGTATTAAATGTAGTTTTTTTTTACATTTAAATTTGTGATGTTGGAAATAGTTAAGAATTAATGTAAAGTTTTTAGTCAATCGGCATTGCAGAAGAGTTGTCAACTTTCATTGTGGCAAAACACTTCAAGGATATGTTGATTGGTGATAACTTTGTAATGTAAATTGAAATTCTTCATTTGTACAATGATAGCGAATTGACCATGAAATCCGAATCAACCTGTGAAAGATATACAGGATTATCAGTTAAATTTGTTGATGTGATTGTTTTATTAATTATGAAAATTCAGAATTGACTATTTCAAACAATAATGGGTAATTTCAGTGGATTGATTAACTCAAGACGGACAAGGCGAGTTAAACGGAATAAACGAGATTTAATTAAAATTGGAACTTGGGACATTCTTACATTATTGAGACCTGGAAGATGGATTGATGATGTAATGAATGATATTAGAATGATGAAGATAGTAAATTGGAGAAAGTGTGTACAGGATAGATGACAATGGAAGTCAATTGTTGAGCAGGCCAAAACTAGTGAACTACCCGACCTTTTGCCATTTGTACCAAAATGTACCATTTTACTGGACTATTAGTGTGAGATAATATTATAATATCACACAAGTTATACATACATTATATATATCTTGACACAAATTTCGACTGTAAAATTTTCCAGTCTTCCTCAGATATAATTTAGTCCTTGTCCTTTGCTGACGAGACAAGTAAACAACATAACAAAGAAAGAATTAATTTAAATAAACAAGTGATATAACAATGTAGAAAGTAATTTAAATAAAGAAAAAAAGCTATAAATATAAATGAAAGTAATAATTAAGCTAAAAATAACAACTAACACTTTATAGAAATTTCTCCATAACTGCACTATAACTTTCATAAAATCTTTTAATCGTGATATTTCGCATATTTTTTTCAAATATGCTTCGTCGGACGTTTTTTTAAAAAACTCCTTTTTTTTATACAGAATACACAACAATGATTCAGTTTACACAGAATACATAACAATGATATGGTTTACACGGAATATGGTTTACAATGGTAGAAAGCCAATGGTAATACATCAAGAATGTTACAATATTATTAAAAACAAATATGATGGGAACGAAACATATACATTATGTTAGGTGTTGTACCATTATTATGGATAAAAACAAGGGGAGGTAAAGAAAAAACATTATTACTTCAATACAATTTACAGGAATTTTTTTGTGTTTTTTATGCTTTTTTTAAATTTGTGTAAGGTGCAACTGTTAACCTTTAGAAATTTGTCTTTGTTTATGCAAGGGAAGGTGTTGATGATACATGATTCAATCCTGAATCTATCTTTTTTTTTTTTTTCTTCGATTTTGAATAGAATGCTGACTAATGGATCGGGATTGTGTTGTGTTCGCAGACAGTGGTCACCCCAGTCCAATATTCCTTCACTGTTATTAATAAAGGCTTGTACGTGTTCATACACTCTTTCTTTTAGGGTGCGGCCTGTGCTTCCAAAATACACAGACCCACAATCCCGACATTTTAATTTATATATGACACCCATGGTGTACATGAAATTGTGGTTGGTGTCGTTCTTATTTTTCTTGATCAATTGGTTATATTTGTATTGTATTATTTTAATGTCGTTGGTTTTACATAGTTCTTTGAAGGATTTGTGTATCCGAGTACCCAGGGGTAATTTAATGATTTTGTTGAAGTTTGTGTTTTGTTTGTTTTTGTTTTGTCTGTATTTGAAGAAAATCTTAATGGATTTTGAGATGAATTCCGGAGGATATTCATTTATTTCAAATTTGAGTTTCATTTCATTTATTTTGCTGTACCATAATTTTTTGTTTTCTGTGTGTTCCGTGATTCTTTTGAGATAATTATGGATTAATGCTCTTTTGGTTTTGATATCGTGTTCAGAGTGGAAATTTAACACGTGGTTACTTTTTAGTTCTTTTTCATAGTGTTCGTAGGTTATTTTGTTGTTTTTGTTAGTTAATATAAGGTCCATGAACGTTATTGAATTGTCTTTTTCTTCTTTGATGGTGAAACTTAGTTGGGGGTGAATTTTATTAACAAATTGATGAAATTTGCCGAATTGTCTTTAAGTTCCATTCCACAGGATGAGGATGTCATCTGCATATCTTAAATATTTATAATGTGTTTGGTTCCATTTTAGTATGAATTGTTGTAAGAACGACACCAACCACAATTTCATGTACACCATGGGTGTCATATATAAATTAAAATGTCGGGATTGTGGGTCTGTGTATTTTGGAAGCACAGGCCGCACCCTAAAAGAAAGAGTGTATGAACACGTACAAGCCTTTATTAATAACAACGAAGGAATATCGGACTGGGGTGACCACTGTCTGCAAACACAACACAATCCCGATCCATTAGTCAGCATTCTATTCAAAATCGAAGAAAAAAAAAAAAAAGATAGATTCAGGATTGAATCATGTATCATCAACACCTTCCCTTGCATAAACAAAGACAAATTTCTAAAGGTTAACAGTTGCACCTTACACAAATTTAAAAAAAGCATAAAAAACACTAAAAAATTCCTGTAAATTGTATTGAAGTAATAATGTTTTTTCTTTACCTCCCCTTGTTTTTATCCATAATAATGGTACAACACCTAACATAATGTAGAAGTTTCGTTCCCATCATATTTGTTTTTAATAATATTGTAACATTCTTGATGTATTACCATTGGCTTTCTACCATTGTAAACCATATTCCGTGTAAACCATATCATTGTTATGTATTCTGTGTAAACTGAATCATTGTTGTG
Organism: Thereuonema tuberculata; assembly: GCA_023159025.1. NCBI lineage: Eukaryota > Metazoa > Arthropoda > Chilopoda > Scutigeromorpha > Scutigeridae > Thereuonema > Thereuonema tuberculata. The sequence goes on along the minus strand of JAFIDM010004315.1, from coordinate 45,864,399 downwards.
TATTCTGTATAAAAAAAAGGAGTTTTTTAAAAAAACGTCCGACGAAGCATATTTGAAAAAAATATGCGAAATATCACGATTAAAAGTTTTTATGAAAGTTATAGTGCAGTTATGGAGAAATTTCTATAATACAAGGTGAAATATTTTTCAGATTTTTAACTAACACTTTATTACGCATTCGTACTATCGTATTTTTGGCATCATTCTCTTAAAAACTTCCTGGGTATATTTATTATTCAGTTATTTAGGTATATTTGTGATAGTCCTGTTTGACATGAATTCAGCAGCTAGTGCATTATCAACTGGTCGGCAAGAAATTAGGTAAACCAATATCATTGTGGTGAAGAGGAATTTGTACTTCAAGAAGTTAAAGCAAATCAACAAAACTATAAATAGAGAAATAATTCTGAAATATGATGGAAGTAAGATGTTGTAGTAGTTAAAGTAAAAAATTGAGAGATAAATATTCTTCAAGGAATAGAAGGCAATGATACAATCATAAACTGTATTTCATTTTGCTATAACAATGACTAATTGTGACGCACAAAATATTTTTAAAAAATTCATACACTAGAAACAGTGTCACTGTTAAGAAGTAAGTGATAAATTGTAATGGTGTTTGTGGGAGAGTCTTTTAGCAGCGAAGAAACAACGAGTCAAGTTTTGGAACTGAACTGAATTAATTTATTAAACAGAAAACATGGTTTTTTTTATAGATTTTACTAAGTTGGATTTCATTGGATAAGTAATTAAAAACATACATAGTGATTCAACAAGAACATAAGACTTTAAATTAATTAACTAATTAAATGGCTGCAACGGAAAAGAATTTAAAAACAAACAGAACATCAATAATTAGGAAATAGAAAATGAATGTTTTAAATAAAACAGTAAAGATTAAAATGAATAAAATAGAGACAAATATAGATAAATAATTTCTACAAACAATACAGATAAATGATATCTAAAAATATTTACATATTAAATGTTACAATTTTCCCCCCTTCAGAGTTTTTGTCCTCAAAAAAAAAAGTATTAATAATTCTCCCCTCCCCCCCAAAACAAAATTCAACTAATAATAATAACAACAAAGAAATTGAGTAAAAATGTAAAAGTTGAATATAAACACTGTTAATTGTAATTTCTACAACCAATACAAATAAATGATATCTAAAAATATTTACGTATAAACTGTTACAATATGAAATAAATGTCATTATAAAAACTAATAACCTTTCAAATTAAGTGACCCAGAGCTGATTATATTTGTGCAGTGCTGAGAATGTCAAAATTGTGGTGAATGTTTATCAAGTAAAAAATAGTCATTTATTTAAAGTGATGGTGAAAGACATTATTCCAGAAAGGCAATATCATCTTTCTGGAATAATGGTGAAATATAATATTGATTAACTTCAAAATTAGATTATTTAGTTTTTATCACAAAATTAATAAAAAGAGATTCCTCCTGCACTTGTGGACAGGTGAACATTAACGTAAACCCGTTAGTTGTTTTTATAAGTTATTAGCATTTTAGTAAAACAAATATTTAACAAAATTAGAAATAATATCCATTATTTATATTTCTAGATTGGAATCCTATGGAAAGTGATTATTTCTCAGAGAGAAATGTTTACTCATTAAATCCAGATGATCCAGAAACAGCAGTTGTTGGATATAGTAAGTAGGCTATTAAGCTCTTATTCTGATTTCCCTTTTGTAACGTATTTCCTTCCTTTTAAGTTTTTTATTAAAATGAATAAATGAATTTATTTTTTGTAATTATTTTCTAAACTTTACATCCAACTACGAATTGGGAGATTATTTCTTCAATAATTATAGGTTTGATTAATCTTTGTTGAATGATTTTCATAAGTTCTTTGACAAAAATATGAAAAAACAAAAACAAAAAAAAAAGCTGTGTGTCTTTAGTTTAATCCTTGATCTTCAAATACTTCCCTAATGAGCAGAGTTAGAAGACACTGCAGTTTAATGAAAGAAGGTAAAATAGGGATTAGTGGTGAAAAATGAAAATATGGACATCTATTTTCGTGTAATTATTTTTATTTGTATAATTATAATTATATTTTTATGTTAAGTATTCTGTATGTGTGCGCATGCGTGCGTAAATAGAGAGACATAACACACGTGCACATGTGAATGATTAAAATGTTAAACGAGGGATATGATAATAGTTAAAAGATATTTACTTGAAGAAATGACACACATAGAAAAAGAAAGAAAATTATTATAATTAAATTACAGTAATTGATAAAATATTTCTAAAATATTGCCAGGATATTGATCTTATTTTTTTTTTCTTTTTCTCTTCTTTTAAATATATTTATGAATTGTATTATTGAAAATCATTTTATAGAATTTAAAGTTTTATAAGAACTTTGAATGGATTGAAAGAAGTAATTTTTAAGGAACTGTAGTTTTTCAAACCTGATTTTGTTTGTGTGGGCAATCTTTTATTGTTTTGTTATTTACATTATTTGTAATTTGTTTCATGAAATGTTAAATTTCAGAAGCGCAGGATGAAAGCAGAATCTGCAGATTTTATCGCATGGGAAAGGAGTGCTGGCGAGAACTGTGTCCTTTTCAACATATTTACCCAGGAAATAGTGAGTAATAAATAGGGAACTGGAATTTAAAACGTCAATATTTAAAGATGTAAATCCTAAAGATACTTGAACATTTACCAATTTAAATTTAGCAACTATTGCATTAAGTACAAATGTTGTTGTTTTGGATGCTTGAATTTTTTTTATTTTACTACCAAAATTATCTGAACTAATTGGGATTATCAATAACTGATTTCATCTCTAAAAGAAAAAGGCTTCTTAAAAAATAATTTAAGTAATTTGAAATTTAAATTTAATCGTACATAATGAGAGAATAAGTGACAGGAATTTACAGTATCTTTTGGGGCCTAACAGTCATCTCTCCGTACTATTGATTTTTTTTTTTAATGGTTTAGCATTATGTTTATTGAATACAATACATAGTAACAATCTGAACCATTGAATTGATTAAGTTAGGAACAACTTAGCTCTGCAAAAAAAAAAAATGTGACAGGAAAAAATGAAGTACTATAACAAGAAAAAAAAGCATAAAAATGTACACAATTAAAGGTTCACTGAGCTATTTTTGAAAATCGGGAATCCAAAACAGAACATTTCAAGCTTCCTAACTCTCATCAGTTCGATTCGTCCAGTACTTATAGCTCAGTGAAACCAAAAGAAACATAAACAAAGGATGATAGCTGGGAAACTCGAAACAGTCTGTTTGGATTCCTGGTATGAAAATTTCAAAAATAGCTCGGTGAACCTTTAATTGTGTGTATTTTTATGCTTTTTTTCGAGTTATATTTACGTCTTACATGTTAAATTTTAGTATTAAAAGAAGTACTAGATTGTTAAATATAATCATCAAAAATAACACCAATACCACGTCTTCTCACCCGATATTTATATTTTTTAATCAAAAATCTTTATCAAGGGATAATACATTGTATAGAAGAGAACTATCTTTCTCCTTCTAAAAAATGACCAACAATAAGACATACTTAAACTTGAACGTGAAAAACAATAAGTATAATTAAAGCGTGAAATAAAAACTGATTCATTACAAAACTATTAAATTTTACAAAAACTATTAAATTTAACTACTAAATTTATTTAAATTTAATAGTTTTGTAATGAATCAGTTTTTATTTCACGTTTTAATTGTTCTTATTGTTATTCACGTTCAATTCAAGTTTAAGTATGTCTTATTGTTGGTCATTTTTTAGAAGGAGAAAGATAGTTCTCTTCTTTTATATGAAGTATTATCCCTTGATAAAGATTTTTGATTAAAAAAAATCAAAAATCGGGTGAGAAGATGTGGTGATGGTGTTATTTTTGATGATTATATTTAATGAATATATTTTGATGATTTGAAGAAATTATTTAAGTACTAGTTTGGTTGATGGAGATCTTGTTTAATGGAGATGTGCATTATTGATGTTTTACAGTAGTAGCATTTTTTTATTTTAATAATTCCTACCATTGTACTTCAAATTTTTTACTTTTTAAATACATTTAAAAAGACATTTGACTCTAAAAGTGTAGAGTTTTGAATAGTTACTTTTAAAATATATTTCTTAGGTTCTTTAGGTTTAAAACATAATTAATCCAGATTAATAGGATCATATTTATTATTCTCAAACAAAGATTGTTTTCTGTTCCATCCTTATGCAATGTAATTATCAGCCTATTTGAGTTATCTAGTTACAGTGTAGATTCTACGACAATCATTGTCATAATGCTTTGGAGAACATTTTGCAAAGAAATGTGATGTACATAATTCTAAAATAACTTCAGAAATGCTGTTATTGATCTTCTACTAAGCCTTAAATAAATCCAACATCTTTAACATACAGCATTTTACGTTACTACTTTTGTATTTATTTTATTTATTTTTATCAGAACGCATCTTAGAACTAATTTTTTTACAATGTTTTTTTATTCAGTACTTTGTGAGATTATTTGGCCTATGACTTAGGGCATATAGATTCCGGTATGAAATCCAATATGTCAATTCATCTTGCTTTTGTTTCAAGTGTGACCTACGCGTTAATTTAATTCATTAGAGTTGGATTGCCGTGAGGAATAAAATTAAAAAGAAATTAACTCTGGGCATGATGAAGGATAATTCTGAGAGATCAAGCTTAATAAAACTAAGTCAAACAGATTCATAACAAAAATTTATTAACTTATAAAAACATTAACATTTAGGTTTATTGTATGGACAAAGGTAATCAAATTTTACTTTATATCTAGAATTAAAATCAATTGTCTGATGAAAGAGATGCCTAAATCTAAGAGAGGAGTTATTGGACTCCAAAGTTAACACAAAGATCTCTCAAACTTATAAGCAAAATTATTATGCCAATCAATGTCTTTTGGGTAAGGGCACAAAAAAAAAATAATAATAAATCAGTCCTTTTAACAAACTTACAAGGCGGACATCTGCTTTTGACTGAAATAATGTATTATTTAAAGTCAGGCAAAGTAATAAATCAAATGGCTGAATCTTTGACTAAGCAGAATAAATCAAGTATAATTATAATAATTAAAATAAATCAAAATCCATGATGATATAGGGCTCTGCCTGACTATGGGCCTAAATACCATGCTTCACTTACTGAAAATTGAAATATCTGAGTAATTTGCCACTACATGTGGTGAGTCAACTAGACAATAGAACCTCTGTGAAGTTCCCATCATCAGCCAAATCGCTGGCTACTTTTTTCTTATCTCTGCCTTATTCATAGGTCCAAGGGTGAGAATTCACCAAAAATATATCCAGCACCCCCAAATCCCATCCAGAGCTCTACTAGCAGAACTCCCTGATTGGTTAAAGAGTCTCTGGTTAACCAATGGGAAAACAAATAAGAACCAAAGTAGGGAGAACAGAACGAAAGGATTAAATCCCCCCACATCCAACACACACACATCAGTCCAGTAATTCCTTACAGATTTCAAAGCTTCACTTTTAAACAAAGGGAAAAAAAGAAAGAAAAATCTTTGTTTTTTTGTTTTTTTGGAAAAACTTTTAAAAATTACACAAGTTCAAACAAGACAAGATATTAGTAGCTGCATTTCCTTAATTAGTACCAAATGTATGAAAAAAAAGTCATTTAGAGGACAGTGGGTATCAGTGGTCTCCATTTATGATTATCTAGTTCATACCAAATATTGTTAGCTTGTTGAGCAAATGAAGATTTTTGTCAGAAGTAATCAATAATTACAGGGTGTATTTAGTTGTTCATACAGAAAGTTACATTAAGTGAAATTGCAATTACATTTGATATATTAAGTCTAATCTATATTATTAAAATGCCAATATTAAGAATTTGTTTTATTTTTCAATAATATTCTTTTTCTTTGTTGTAAAATGTCATTAGGTGAAGTAACGACAGATGAAATTCTTGTGAATTGTGAGCCGCCTTCCATAGAGCTTCCTCCACCTGGAACTGCAATTGCTGTTCAGATTTCCGGCTATGTTGATCCTACAAATTTTTATGTTATATTGCCTTATGGAACTGAAGGATTTGATTTGGATTCTAGTAAGACATCATACTTATTACTACTACAGCAATAAATAAATATAATATTTTTTTTTTCTTTTATCAGTATAGAAAGAATTCATTTAACACCTTAGTTTTGTGAAATTTATTCATAGTTGCATTCACGCATCAAAATGGAAATTATCATGACAGTTATGGTAATGTTTAAAAACTGAAGACTTATGATTACACACAAGAAATAATAATTTATTCCGAATCACATGCCGATAACATTAAGACTTACTCATGGTTCTTATACAAAATACAAATGAAAAGAAGAAAATTATTCATGCCGAAATATCGGCATGAGATTTGGAATAAATTATTATTTCTTGTGTGTAATTTGAAGTTTATGATACAGAAGTATTTGTATATGAAGACTTATGACTTTTATGAAATATTGAAAGGCAATATTTGCTTAAAATATTGTTGCCTCACTCTTATTCAAATTTTATATAGAGATGTTTATCTTACCAACATTAAATATTCTTTCATCTTAATCCTAACTAGATATTTTATTCCAATATTCTTTTCTCAAAATTATTTCTCCTAAACCACTTTTTTTTTTTTTTTTTCATCCTAACCTATCTTCTGCATGTTTACAGATTTTCTTTTTGACATCATGCATTCTTTTCTATCGTTTGCCACCCACTCTTATTCTTTCTTTAGTCTATCTTTAATTGATATTGACTTTTAGGTCATTACTAGTCTCTACGTCAAGAGCAGCAAAGCTGGTGGAAAGTGCCATAATCATTTATTACATTACAGTGTCTCTCATTAGTTGCAATCTTTTACATTTTTGAATTTAGACAATTTCTGCACAGGCACAGCACTCAATGATTCCTAATAAAGCACTTACTAGTTACTTTTTAATTAATACAATCCTGAGAAGTCAAAATATATATATATTATGTAAGAATATTGCAGTGCACTGAAAAAGAGAAACTTTGTGTATTTACTACTTGTGTTATTTAACTATGCAGCATATTGTGTTGAAATTTCATGTACCAGGTGCCATAATTAAAGAAAGAGGAGGTATTTAGATCCCAATTACAAAATACCTATTGGTCCAAACTCCACCAAATTTTGTGTGAGCACTAATTAAGCCATGGAGTTTTGATTTCTAAAGAAAAAAAAAATTATTTCAAAATTTCAACACCAGGGAAAAAAATTGCTCTGGAAGCTACATATGTATAAAAAATTGGGCGAAATAAATAAAGTAAGTTTATAATCAATAGGGTCAATCCACACCAAACATTAAATTGGTTGCTCGACCATTTTTAAAAAAAAATGATTTTTTTTTTTTTACTATTGTTACCCCTATGCATGGGTACTTCAAAACAAGCATTATTATTTTTTTATTTGACTTCGTTTAAAAATGGCATTCATTTTTGTGTTATGGTTTCTGGCATTTTTGGCCTTTGCAGACAGTTGCAGTAAATTTGATTACTCAGCTAAAAAAAGATGATAGAAAGCTCCATTAAAAACATTATTTTCAGCACATTTCAAGCTATATTTTATGTCCTGTACCTTTTTACCATATTTCTAATGCAAATGGCTGAAATTTAGGACCAAATCTGATATTCGCTTTGAACAAAAATCAAAGTTACGGGGTTTTTTTTTAGCAGGAAGGAATGAAGTAGAAAAACTATAAATTTTTCTGTGAAAAGATATACATCCAAAGGTTTAGCAAAAAATATTTCAGCTCTGTTACTGGCTTCCTAATTTAGGTATATCTCTTGAAAAATGCTCGTTTTTCATTTTTTTCAAAGTTTGAGCCCCAATATCTCTGGTGGGGGACTTAATAAAAATTGATATTTACAGTATAAAGAGAACTATATGAGAGGTACCTGTAAAAAAAAATTAAGTTTGATATTTGAGTTAGATACCTATATATCTAACGCAGGTATCTAACTCTAATATCAAACTCAAAATTTTTTTCACAGTTACCTCTCACAAAGTTCTCCTTATACTGTAAATATCAAATTTTTATTAGGTCCCCCACCAGATATAGTGGGGCTCAAACTTTGAAAAAAATGAAAAACGAGCATTTTTCAAGAGCTATAACTAAATTAGGAAGCCAGTAACAGAGCTGAAATATTTTTTGCTAAACCTTTGGATGTACAGTAGAGCCCCGATTAACCACGAGCGGATGATCTGCGAGTGCTGTGAAAAATTTTTTTAATTACGAACCTCAAAAAAAAAATTTTTAATCCAAGCCAACATCAGGGAAAGTACAATAGGCCCTACAGTGCGAAGGTCAAAACTTACTGACAGGTTTATAGTGCATCGTAACCCTATAGGCCTTCTTGGAATTTGTGGATGAGTGGCAGGCTCTTGCTCTGCAGAAAGGTTTCTGCTGTACTGTACACATTTTAAAAGATATGCATATTATGTTTTTTGTATAATAAAATGTAGTATAAATTTTATGCTGAAGTATTTTTTCGTGTTTACACCTCATTTTTAGTCTTTTTTGAGTTATCTGCGATTTTTACTATGCGTGGTACCCTTGCCACCCAATTCTGCGGATAATCAGGGCTCTACTGTATATCTTTTCTCAGAAAAATTTACAGTTTTTCTACTTCATTCCTTCCTGCTAAAAAAAAAAAAACGTAACTTTGATTTTTGTTCAAAAGCGAATATCAGATTTGGTTCTAAATTTTAGCCATTTGCATTAGAAATATGGTAAGAAGATACAAGGCATAAAATATAGCTTGAAATGTGCTGAAAATAATTTTTTTTTTATGGCAACTTTCTATCATTTTTCTTAGCTGAGTTATCAAATTTACTGCAACTGTCTGCAAAGGCCAATAATGCGGGAAATCATAAAACAAAAAAGATGCCATTTTTAAATGAAGTCAAATTAAAAAAAAAATAATGCCTGTTTTGAAGTACTCATGCGTAGGGGAACAACAGTAAAAACATCAATTTTTTTTTTAAATGGTCGAGTAACCAGTACTGGACTGCTTGGTATGGATCGACCCAATAGTAATTTTTATTTGACATCATTTGCATATGTAATTCAGTGTGTTTTCCTTGCAACTGTTCCAATAACTGCATTCTGTGAACAGCATTTCCAACAGCAAAATGTAACAGATCTCAGCGATTTGCCTAACGTAGAGTGTTATTCAGTCCTTTAATATTACTAAGTTATCCACGCCTCCTTGGTACACCAAGTTTATCAAATATCCCCATAACAAAAAAATCTGTTAAAGTCTGTTAAGTCTGTTAAAAGTGAGATCAGGCAAACGGGCTGGCCAACTCATACTAAACGCTCGACTAATTATTCTATCTTCAGTGAAATTTTGCTGTAAGGCCTGCTGTACACCCAATCAAATGTGAGATGGAGCTCCATCCTGCATAAATATGGTGGATCAAAGATATCCATGCTGTTGAAGTTGTGAAATAAAAATCAAGTAGCAATCATTGATAACTCTCAGTATTGATCGAGCAAGTCACTGGACCTTATGGTGTTACTTCTTCAAAAAAAGTACAGGCCAATGATGAACAAAGCAGTAAAGCCACACCACAGTGACTTTACACTCATCAAAAATCACAGTGATGTGGCTTTACTGCTTCGTTCATCATCGGTCTGTACATTTTTAAAGAAGTAATGCATCAATTCTGTGTTTACAATTCCATTAAGATGAAAATGTGCTGTAGGATGTTTCATGGCCATGCATCCTCGACTTCCATTCAAGCTAGAACGTCAGAGAAAAGTTCAAATGAGCGTCCGCATTTCCTCGAAGCAGTTGTTGTGTGTGGCTGATCTTGTACAGGAAAAACTTCAGCAGTTTATGCATAATGTTCCACACTGTTTCATATAGTACATCAAATTGCCTGGATATTCCCCTTGCAATGCTGTACTGCTTAGCCAAACGAAAGAGACTGGTCATGTGATTTACTGGTCGCTCCGACCTCTTTCTCGGTGTGAAAATAGGGGAGATGGGTATGTGCCGACAAGAACAGAAACATATGATGTATAAAGGAGAGATGCATAAAGTGATAAATTTTTGCACAAAATTCAGTTTAAAATTAACGCGAAAATAAAATACATACACACTGAATAAGAAAAACATGTATAATAAACTTTTAGAATGTAATTTTAACGGTTATAAGCTAAAATAATTCACTTACCAAAAACATGTCTAAAAAATTATTTACATTAAAAAGTAATTATTTACATTGACGTCTTTTAAAATAGCACAAAAGTCAGCTTGTTACTTTGCGTTTCATTAAGCAATTGTGCAAAAACAACAAAGGATAATATTTCAGTCAGAAATTTAATCATCATCCTCTGTCGAATCGTTTGAGATACATTCTGAATTATCATCATCATCTTCGCCCAGGAAATATGTACTGAGTTGCACATTTCTTCAATTATACCATCTTTATTCCAGTATGCATTTTCCAAGCTTTCTACATGTGCACAATAGTTCTTCCATTTTTCGATTGTAACATTTTCTATAGCATGTTCAGTCAGCTTTTAAGAGTTGTTCCATTTTTAAGTCTACAGTTATATTTTGCTAATGAATAAAATGTGAATCCGTGTTGTTCTAACATGACATCAAATTTATAGGTTTTTTTGCGGTGGTGAATGTTTATTAACAATGTCGAACAGTTCGATCTTTCGCATGTTTGGTGAGTATACAATATTGTTTGAAGCAAGCCAATCCATTATACTCTGCTTCTTATGAGATGAGTTTGGAGGCTTGTTCAGTTGCACAGAATGGTATGGAGGATTGTCTATTACAACAATTGCATCCTTTGGTAAATTTGGAATGTTTCTCTTTCGCCCATTTTTCAAATATATGCGAGTTCATTTGCCCATGATAATCTCCAGTGTTACAATTAGCTTTATAAATTAAATTCGTGTGTGGAATAAATCCCATTTCTCCATCAGCGCATAAAACGATGATTTGCCTTGATGCCGCTCCCGTCTCCATAACCCCGAATACTTCATCCGACTGCCAATATTTTCCAACAGTCAAATTACTGTCGACCCAAGTTTCATCTACGAAAACAAGAGGCCTTTTCTCTTTTCTGAATCTGTGAGTATTTCGCAAATATCTGGTTCGGGAAAGTACTGTATCACTTCGTTCTATGATGACCTTCCTTTTATTTTTACATTTTTTCCACCGAATGAATCCAATTTCATGAAGTAGTTTTCGCAGGGTTTCTTTCTTTCTTGGAAAATTTATTTTGTTCTTTAACTTTATTAGTAACTTTTGAACTGTTGGTACCTTTTTCTCCGTCATATAAAACTCGTGGACAGTTCTCCTTATTACATCGAGATCAAATCCATCTAAAGCCACATTTTCTATCGTTGTCTTGACAGTATGCTTCTTAGGCAAAGGAAAAGTGGAGGAATCATTTCGGATGCCTTCTTTATGAATTCTTCTAATCGTGCTCTCCAATACACCGTCAATAACAGAAGCTCATTTAGTAGTATGCGATAATGGGATGCATACAGAACCTTCATCTGCTTCATTATCACAAAATGTTACAACATTGTGCAAAATTCCTTTGGTCGAGCTTCGAAAGTGTTTGTCCTTTGAACTCGCAGATGCTTTGGAATCTATGAGCAAAAATATCAAAGAAAAACACAAAAATACTAGAAAATAATTAAACTTGACTGATATGACGATCATACGATAGAATGAACTAAATTTAAACAAGCGCAAAAGGGAGAAGAAAACACTGCGATCACTAAAGAAAATTCCAAGCGTATTTTTCCGTCCCTACAGAGCTTCCTTTCTCCTCTTCAGCTTCTTCCATTGTTTTGGCAGTGTGCCAAACCCAGTCTTTATCGCTTGGGCAAGCAGTACATATGTGCATCATTTTGTTCCAGTGCCTTTGTTGCAACTGTTTCAAGTTGTTGGCTTGATGTCTATTTGCATCCTCATCATGGTAGCACATTCAACGATCCCACATTTTCAAATTGCAAAATCATTTTTCACAAATTTGTGATTGTCATTGGGCCTTTCCTTGAATTCTTCAACCTCCGGCATGCCCGAAGTTCAAAAGAAGCAATGTTGTTTTTTTGGTAATAAAGTTCCACCAGCAAAGCACGATCACGTTAATTTATCATAGCAAAGGTTTAACATCAATGCACCACTGCGCAACCATAGCACATCAGTCAGATCTAATACATGCTCTTCGTTTTCATCTTTTTATATCCTTTAATCTATGATGTCAGTTTACTGCAATCTGCATATTTCCAGTGTCATTTTTTTCCCCTGGTGGCGAAATTTTGAACTAATTTGTTTTCTTTACAAATCAAAACCCCATGGTCTAAATAGTGTTCACACCAAATTTGGTGGAGTTTGGTCCAATAGGTTTTTTGGTAATTGGGATCTAAATACCTCCTATTTAATTATGGTCACCCGGTATATGGTGTATGATGATATATAGGGTGTATCAGTTGGACCCGGTCAATTTTGTTTCTGTAACAATTGTGATGAAAGCCTTATACATCATGTTTCATTGCAGTAGAACCAGTGTCTTCAATTTTTTTCTTGATTGCAGTCATTGTTTCATGTTTTGAAGAAAAACCATAATCCTCATCAAATAAATGTCACGCTGCAGAAATGTTGCTGTTTAACTCGTAAATAAACTTAATGATAGATTCACGCTGCTTTAACTTCAACTGGAACATGTCAGTTTCCCTGCCTGCCATTGTGAATTCTCGCAGGGTCACTAAGTCGTGTTCAATGTCACAAGGTGTTCATACTGATACCACATGCATGTCCACTGTTGTACAAAGGTGAAGCATTCCAGTGTCCACTTTTATTAGGATACTGTTATTCTTGTGAAAAACGCATAAACTACTCTTGAAATTGGCTCCCAGGAAGAAGTTAGTGGGTTGACTGGGTCCAAGTGATACATCCTGAATAAAATTAAAAATAAAACTGTTATTATAAAAATATTTTAAAAGTACAACAAGTATGGGCCTTTTGCGAGACATTCAAAAATGCAGAATGCTTTGTGAAGTTGTGTAAAATCATAAACTCTTTGAAAAAACACAAAATTCTGTTAGTAGCTGTTTTTCTCCAAAGCCTGCTCTTATGAGTTTCGGATTCATAATTGCATTACAAAATAAGTGAAAGTAACAATCTGTGAACCTTTAGATTGTTGTATTGAAGAATATTGCATGGAAACCAAAAGTTTCAGGTTTTTCCATATGAAATGGCTGTTTTTGTACTGGCTAAAAAAAAAGGATGTCAAATCACAAGAAAGTAAAATATTTAACCAAAGTAATCTCCATTACTTGCAATATATCTGTCCCAATGACTACAGAGCATTTTAATGACATTCTCATAAAAGGTTGCTGGTCTGATCTTCAAAAGTTCTTGACTGCAGCTTGAAGACTGTCTGAAGTCGTGAAATGCTTATTCTTCAATGCATATGTCTAAATGTTTAAAAAAATAGGAATCTGTTTATAGCGATAAGTCCAGGAATAAGGTGAATGAGGCAAGTCTCCTACTTTTACCCCTCAGTTTTCGGAGGTCATTCTTGACACAAGCGGTCTTATGCTATCTTGCAAAAGGAGAAAACCTTTTCGATTGATTAATGCTGGATCAGTTTTTAATAATTTTTGATGAGTAATGTCAATTAGTAACCGGCACTGATGATTTGATCAGTCTGTAATGTATGACCTTCTGTGATACCACCAATCGGTAACTATTGTCTTCTTGGGGTGAAGGTTGGGCTTTGATGTATGTTTGGCCTTTTGATTGATGTTTAGCCATTGGGAAGAATGTTTTTGATTATCCATTTTCATCGCTAATGATGATAATGTCCAAAAATGGGCAGGTTTTCTTCCTAACACAAAGAGAGAAGCAGATTTCAAGTTGTCTGACTTTGTGTGTATCTGTTAATTCATGGGGCACCCATTTGTCCATTTCTTAATCTTGCCAATCTCCCTTAAACGTCCTGAAATGGTTGAAATGCCTATCCCAAGATCTGAGGGAAGCTCTCCTAAGGTTACAGCTGTGTTACTCTCCATAAGCAGTTTGTCATTATTAAGCGTTTCTCAGAACTTCTATGAGGTTCCTTTTGAATATTCATATTTCTGGAACAAAATTTTCCAAACTAGCAGCGAACGGATTGTTTAGAAGCTGCATCCTTTCCAAAGGCTAATTTGATGTTTCGAGTAGATTCTGTGGCAGAGTGATTTAGTTTGAACTCATAACATAAAATTATCCGTATTTCTTTGATGATTAAATACTACAATAATTTTTTCCTCAGTCAATCATGCTATCAGAACAACTAAGAAATCAGCTTTCATATGGCTTGTTCAGCATTTTCCATTCTGTGAGGGGGGAACAACCTGATAGTATAACATTTCCATATGATTTCATATGGAATAACCTGATAGTATAACATTTCTCAATAAACTCAGTTATGATGCTTTATTTGAAGTTTTGACTTCTAACTTTCTGATGGTAGTTCCTTACAGTAAATATGTAGATGATTTAATTAGTTGCTCTGTATTGCTGCCGACAAGAATGAAATCTCAATATATGTTCTTGAAGGCTTAAAAGATTCAAAAAATTTGAATTAGGATAAGGAGTAAAGCCAGAATAATTAAATATTTTTTTTCCATAATTTAATTAGGATATGGCATTCATGAGAAACGTGTCAAAAATGATTTTGAAGCTTTTTCTGAAGAACTGAAGTAAGTATCTAACTTAACAAATTTAACTTGAAAATTAATTTTGGTTAACATTTAATAGTAATTTTTATCATTTTCATTTTATTCATTGAAATTCTAATTTGCAAAGTTGTCAATATTTGATTAATTAGAAATGAATAAATTAAAAAAAAAGTTTTAATGAAATCTTGAATCCTTTATTGTATATTAACATATTAATTAACAAAATAGTAAGTTCTATCATAAGGCACATGTCTCATAGCTGTCCAAAGCAATGCATTGGCTGATTCGAAGCTATTATGGCAAAGCAGTCTGATAATCTGCCTTGACTGGGATTATAATGAATGTTCATGTTGCTCCATTCTTTTACTGTATATACAAACTGAAAGAAAATAATGCAAAAGACTGAAGTAAACAAATATCCTCATTGAAAGTATGATCCAGGGACCTTCCTGAAACGGTAAAAATAAAGTTAAAAGAATTAACACAGAGATACAAAAGCCAGTGTCCTAATCTTTCAACTTGACACTGGAGCATTGGATGATTTCACTAACATATGCTTTTCTCTGCTTGTATTATTAAATAAATTTCCACTAATTTAAATACAGTAATAATTTTCAATGGCTTTCTCGTATAAAAATATCAACAAGAACTCCTAAGCATAGTAAATAAGCACTTTCTTTCTTCACATAAACTACACAAGAAACAATAGCTGGGAAATAAAAGATTTCTTTGATTCTGGATTTAAGATAGAATCTCATACAGCATTGCCACCTTCTTTACTAAACTGTAGAAACATAGAAAGGTATAAGGAGATAACAGTTGAATGAGTGGCTTACTATTTTTGTGCATAATGAGATTGTCATTCCATGTTCATCATTCGATAACAAATATCACTTCATTTGGAGATTTTCATTTAAGGTGCTATTAATAGCTATATATTCATGACAGTTTCAAACATTGACTGTTCTTCATCAGTATTTGAAAATGTTACAAATATATATTAATTTTAATGTAATGAAGGGTGCTATCCTGTTTTATACTATCACTTAATTTTGGCCAATTTTATTATAATGGGGTGTCATTTTCTGAGGTAATATAAAGAGACATTTGACTGCATTTATATAATAATATTTATTTTCTTTTTCAGTTCCATACACAGTAAAATAAGTGATTTCCACAAACCAAATTCCAACATTAGTTATTCTATTGGTGAAGTAGTGGTGGCTTGTGCTGATGATAATCGTTGGTATAGAGCCAAAATTTCTGATATAGATGATAAGGAAAATCAAGTGCAGGTTTGTCGCATTTTTTTTTTTTTTTCAGAATTTTTAAATCATAAAAATGTTTTTTTCCATACAATTTCAAATGTAGAGCATCGTGCAGTAATTGAAGTAACATATTTGAATAGCCATAATCCAGCTGTTGTAATAATAGCCATGCATTAGATACCTTTAGAACAGTGATGTGAAACTCAAAATCTTCCTTGCTGTACTGATAATTTAAGTTTCTTGAGGGCAGACCTAAGAAATATTGTTGAAATAGACTTTCAAACATAGATTATGTAGAATTGCTTATTTCGGAAATTTCAAGATTGTCATTATATAGTTTTCTTTTGAGAAGTCAAATTGATGATCTTATTAAAAAGCACTCTTTATTGAGAAAAATAATTCCATATATTTATAATTATTAGGAAATCCAAAATTAAAAGAAATTTCATTAATTGCATTGTAGCATCTATACAGAATTCACTTTCTTTTAAAATTCCAAACAAATACAAACTTCATCAACATGTCTTCAATATTTCGTCCTATTTTTCAAGGACTTTCTCAAGATCCATATGTTTAAAACTTAAATAATGAAAAATACAAAATATGAAACATAAAAGGAAAGAGAAAAATCCTTTTTCTCATTCCTAACATTTGTTCACTTTCTTTTGTTTTAATACGCCTCTAAATATACGATTCTGTGATACATTAGTGTTGGCATTTTTTTAGATTTGTTTCTTTTGTTACAATTTTTCTCCTGTGAATTTAGTTCTCCTATGAATGAAAAAAAAATAATCAAAATAAGAAATGAAAAATTACCTTGATATGATGAGGTATCCTGTGTACCCTAAGGAACTGAAAAACTTGCCATTTGCCAGTTGCAGCTTGGCGAAAATGCAGTCGCTTTACATGTGCAATCAGCAAATCTCGTTTTGTTCTCGTTGAGATCACAATTAAAATTGCTGAAGTGACAAACAAGATGATTTTGCAGCCTAGTATTGCTATTAATTCTCAACTTGCTTCACAGCAGTGATAAAGAAAAAGGAAAAAAAAAGATCCCAGAGGAAGAGAATGTGGTGAATGAAGATGTAGATTGAAATCACGAACAAAGAATATCCAGATGACAGCATGAAGTAACACTGTCGTAGTATGTAAATAAATTTTTCTTGCCTTCAAGAGAACTGGTGTCAACTTGCTTCTAATATTTACCTGAATTTAGAACCGTATGTATTTAGAGCAAGTGGAAGATATTCGAGCCACTTGCCGGTTTGTTGCAAGTTTTCGAGAGCATGTAAAGCAACCATAATGAAAGATCAGTGGGAAAGGGCCAGAATAAAAGAGCCATGCACATAATTCTCCAATTATGGGATTTTGAAGGCTATTTTTAAATTTCTTCTTACAAATGATCAATCTATTATAGTATTGTTAATACTATATACTGTATTACAGTGAATTGGAAGAGGTTAGATTATTAGCAATTCTAAAAATAACAGAATTGAAAAGGATGAAACTAAAGGAATAAAGGGAAAATGTTAAGTATTATGTACTTAAATACTTACAGGAAACTTTTAAAAACGATAGCTCAATAGAACAAGAATTCTCTAAGAACTTACAAAGAAGTATGATGAGGATGCATGGTTATGCCCGATATTATTCATAATTTTGATGAATAAACTAGAGGAAATCTTAAGAGAGAGAGGAATATTGAAGAATTTCAGTTATTCAACATAAAGAGAAAAAATTAAGCTTGTCTATGGATGACATTGTGTTATTATAATATATTATAATACTGGAGTCATAAGTAGAAAAACGTTAAAAATCACTTAAAAATTTGGTGATTATCAATTATTATTAGATGTAAACCTAGGAAAGACAAGAAGATTTAGAAAAGCTGGAAAAATAGGAAAGCAAGAAAAATGGCACTGGGTCGGGAATTTGCAGTACAGTATTTATCAGTACTTAGGAAGATGATTTTCATCAGACATATACATAAGGAAAATTTAAAGATTAGGAAAAATAAAGAATTAAAGCCACATGGGAATTAATTCCACTTCATGACAAAATGCATATAAAAACTGGAATAAGGCAAAAAATTTAACAGCATGGTAAATAGTGTAGGTTTGTATGGAATGGAACTAGATAGTGATGTTAGGCGAGGAGTTGGATCCTTTGTAATATCTCTTTGTTATAACAGTAAATAAATATATATATATATATATAACAAATTTTACTCTTTTAAAAAATAGTTACGCAGTGTAAACGTTCACCCAAACAAACACAAAAAATCACGTTTAATCACTGGCATTTTCTTAGGCAAGACGGGCCTCAACCAGGGGCCTAAGTGTTGCTAAGGTATTGACGTAAAATGTTCGCAGTGCCAATGATGGCTGTCTTTTGTAATTCAGCTGTTGTTATTGCTGGTGCTCCAAGTCTGGTGTAATAGTCCATAAATTTAAGTGATAGTGTTCCTAGTGCACCAATGATGATTGGCAACACTGTAGTTGTTTTATTCCATATTCGTGTAATTTCAAGTGCCAGAGCCCTGTATTTGTTAATTTTTTCCAGTTCTTTTTCCTGGACTCTACAGTCCCCAGGGATGGCAATGTCAATTAGGGTCACATTTTGTTGTTCAATTAATGTAATATCGGGCGTATTAGCTGTTACATGCTGGTCTGTTT
>JAFIDM010004315.1:45814716-45845585 GCA_023159025.1 Thereuonema tuberculata | reverse complement strand
TAAATTCAATATAATTATTGTACAAATTAAATTGAAGAAAATTAATAAATGTTTTAATAGGAATTTTAAATAGATTAGTAATATTAAATTCTGAAATTAAAAATTTGATTTGCTGTAATAATGAATCCAATGGTATATTTGTAAATAAATTTTCAAAGTCTGCAGTATTAAAACATATTTATATTTTTTTTTACTGTGATAACAAGAGATTAAATTAAAAATATCAATGCCAGATTATCTTATAATTTTGCAATTGAACTACTAAAAGAGCATTTTATTCAGAAAGACTGCTTAGTAGATAGCCACTGAAATATTTCAGAGAATTGACAGATAAATCAAAGAAATGCAAACAAAAAAACTGCTGAAAATAGCATTTTTACAAACATGAAAATGTAGGGATAGGCTTTTATTTAGATAAAGCCATGGATTTAATTTATTGGAAGGAGAATAAAATTCAGATTTTGAGGAAAATTATTTAGGGTGCTGAAAAAGTTCCCGGAATTTTTTAAAAATATTTCAATAGTCATAACTATCATAAAAATCCACAATTCAGTCAGTTTAACAAATAATATCTTTATTAATAATAACAACATTTAAATTAACAAAAAAATTTACAACAAATGCTCAAAATTGGAGCCATTAACTTCAATACATTTTCTTAGCCGTTTCCGAAAATTGCCGATAATGGTCGCACATTGTTAGACTGTAATCTTGTTCCAGGCACTCACCAATGCTATTTCCAACATCTCCACTGTGGCGTATCTTTTTCCCGAGATTTTTTGCTCCAGAATCCCCCAGACAGAATAATCCTTTGGATTAAGGTCTGGCAAATTTGGAGGCCAAATATCTTTTTCCCCAAAATCCAGGAAACAACTCCTCGCACAGAGCAATTGTTGAATTTGCTGAATGCGTAGGCGCCCAGTCCTGTTGGAATGTAAAACTGTTTTCACCAAAGTGTTCTGACGCAGAAGGTTCCAATATATCTTTTAAAACTTGTTGATGAAGGGCAGCATTGATTATGACATTGCGCTCGATGAAGACCAACGGCGTTTTCCTGGTGGCGCAGATCCCAGCCCATATCATCACTGAAGCCGGAAAATGACTGCGAGTGATGTTTTTTGCAGTGCCAGATTTCTTTTGATCTTTTTCAACAGTTGACGATGATTTTGGCAGTTGGGAAGCGATTCAACTTTTTTCATCCGTATAAACAACTTGGTTCAAAAGACCACCAACAACCAGACGAGCCATTTTGCAACATTTCTCTTTTCTTTTCTTTTGTTTTTTCTCTTTGTTTTCTTCCTAACAAGTTGTTTAACTTTCAGTTTGTCCTCTTTTATTTGTTTTGTCTTTTCAAACATTCTATTTAAATTAAATGTTAGTGACATTTACTATACATTTCCTTACCTTTACTATGATGTCCATCCATTATTGATCACAACATTCGCATTAGATCTGACACAAAACAGAAAACGTATATACACTGTGTGTTAAGGCCAGCAAATGTAAATGTACACAGCACTTGACATTGATGTCTGCAAACTGAATGGCTTTGGGAAATATCTCAATTTGGATTAAACTAACTATAAAAATATTTCAGACAAAAAGCTCTGATGAGCTTGACACACTTCCCTTGTCAGTGTCAAAAAAAAAATAAAAAAAATTAATCAATCTTATTTTAATTATTATTGAATAGGGGTGGGCGAGTACTCGAGTTTTCGAGTATCTGTCGAGTATTTTTTAATACTCGAAGCTCGAGCGAGTAGTGGAGAGTACTCGAAAATGCGAGTCGAGTAATTAAAAGTGTTAAAAATGCCGAACGCTATTATTTTACAAAAAATGTGTTTGACAAATTAAAAACATACTTGAGTGTGTGTTGTTTTATTTAATCCCCATTCCTCTAAATGAATACTGATTTAATTCTGATATAAATGAATACTGATGTAATCACGCAATAAGTAGAAAAATTAATTCAACAGTCATCTATTTTGTTCCCGAACACCGTAGTCGGTGCAGACGGGACCGTAGTAATCTTTATCGTATCAGTATCTGTAAAAAAAGTTCCTCTTAACGTTGCCAAAAATAAATATGTCCCGATTCTTAGCATTACAAAAATTCCAGCATATTCAACAATGAGTTTGATATCCTTCCGAGTATCGCTAAAAGATTACGATATTACCGAAATGGGTGTGAATCGAAACTAAATAAGATCACGCATTCACATTGCTACAGCCAAAGTCCAAACTTTAATCCATTCTAGTTAGTTTTCCTCAGAAATACGAAATCGATCAACACAACAGTGCTCCAAGTGGTCATAGAATCAGCTGATTCCTTTTGAATACATCGCACTGTACATCGTGCCAAACTGAGTTAGTGAAACAGCCAGCCACCAGGATCGCTAGCGTCTCTTGGGTCAATCCATACAAAACGGTCCAGAAAACATTAAATTGGTTGCTCGACCATTTTCAAAAAAAAATGATTTTTCTACTGTTGTTACCCCTATGCATGGGTACTTCAGAACAGGCATTATTTTTTTTTTTATTTGACTTTAAAAATGGCGTCCATTGTTGTGTTATGGTTTCCGGCATTTTTGGCCTTTGCAGACAGTTGTGGTAAATTTGATAACTCAGCTAAAAAAAATGCTAGAAAGCCGTTGTAAAAAACATTATTTTCAGCACATTACAAGCTACATTTTATTTCCTATACCTTTTTACCATATTTCTAATGCAAATGGCTGAAATTTAGAACCGAAACCGATATTCGCTTTTGAACAAAAATCAAATTTTCCGGTTTTATTTTTAGCAGGAAGGAATGAAATATCAAAACTATAAATTTTTTTTTAAGAAAAGATATACATCTAAAGGTTTAGCAAAAAATATTTCAGCTCTGTTACTGGCTTCCTAATTTAGTTATAGCTCTTGAAAATGCTCGTTTTTCATTTTTTTAAAAGTTTGAGCCCCAATATCTCTGGTGAGGGACCTAATAAAAATTTGGTGTTTACAGTATAAAGAGAACTTTATGAGAGGTAACTGTGAAAAAAATTTTGAGTTTGATATTTGAGTTTCGTATTTGAGTTAGATACCTGGGTTAGATACATAGGTATCTAACTCGAATATCAAACTCAAAATTTTTTTCACAGTTACCTCTCACAAAGTTCTCTTTATTCTGTAAATATCAAATTTTTATTAGGTCCCCACCAGAGATATTGGGGCTCAAACTTTGAAAAAAAGAAAAACGAGCATTTTTCAAGAACAATAACTAATTAGGAAGCCAGTAACAGAGCTGAAATATTTTTTGCTTAGCCTTTGGATGTTTATCTTTTCTCAAAAAAATTTGTAGTTTTGATATTTCATTCCTTCCTGCTAAAAAAAAAAAACGGAACTTTGATTTTTGTTCAAAAGCGAATATCGGTTTCGGTTCTAAATTTCAGCCATTTGCATTAGAAATATGGTAAAAAGGTATAGGAAATAAAATGTAGCTTGTAATGTGCTGAAAATAATGTGTTTTACCGCGGCTTTCTATCATTTTTCTTAGCTGAGTTATCAAAATTAACACAACAATGGACGCCATTTTTAAACGAAGTCAAATAAAAAAAAAAAATAATACTTGTTTTGAACTACTCATGCATAGGAGTATAACAACAGTAAAAAAAATCATTTTTTTTTTTAAATGATCGAGCAAGCAGTGCTGGACCGTTTGGTATGAATTGACGCTCTTATGAAGGAAAACTTCAAAGTTCAATTCCATTTTTATTGAGTTATAATTTACATGTTGCAATTGTAGTTTATTAGGGTACTTTTACTTACTTGATTAATTCTAAATGTAATATTAGAATTATATTAGGCCTGCTTAATACTTACCTGACACTATTTTATTTAAACTTGACCCTTTTTTTACTGAATTTGTATCTTGAAGTAGGGTCATTTCAGGTATTTACCTGAATCATCAATTTCATCAATTCATTTACACATTTTAACATTAAAAGTAAAGAAAAAAAAAAATAAATCCAAATTTTATAATTTTGAATTTATACATTTGTAGGCCTATATAATTGTAAACCAATATCTTAGAGATAAGGAACATTGTTTGTTTTAAATTTTATAATAAAAACTATTGGAAACTAAGTCTTTTACTTATAACCTGTGCTACTTGACTCGATTCGATACTCAAGTAGTTGGCTCAACTACTCGACTCGACTCGAATCAAAAAACCACTACTCGCCCACCCCTATTATTGAATCTTAGTTTTTTTTTGTTTTTTTTTTAATGATTACTTTTTTTTCTCTTCCCTCTGCATAGGTTTCTTATATAGATTTCGGAGGCACAGAGTGGATCCCTGAGAAACGTATTAAACCAATTGAATTAGGTTTCTTAAATTATCCGGTTCAAGCAGTACAGTGTGCTCTTGGTAATATAGAAGCAGTTGGAAATAATGGATGGGACACTGATGCAGTGTAAGTAGGTAGCATGGAGGAAATAAATATCAGGTTTAAATAGCTCTCAAAGGGAAGTTCTCCATATTTTCATTCAGCTGATGCTTTTTTTTAAAAAAAAAAAAGACCATAGTAACAACATTGTCGCACTCTATATTGGTGGTTATAAAAAAAAGAGAAGAAAAAAAAAAGAATGTTTGCAATACATTATAAATGGTATTTTTGTCCTTTAGCCAATGTTGGCTATTTTTACTATGTTAACAGCAATATGCAAGTTAGATCCTTTTGACTAGCAGCTACTACTATTCTGCTACAGTCTGAGCCCTTGTATAGCAACTTGTGCATTTGCAATTTCTTCAACTATTTCTTGCAACTATTTGTTAGTAGGTAACTTGCTGCTACTCCTCCTGAGTTTCGTCTGTAAATCAGTACCTTTATTTACTGAAATCAAATGATGGGGATCAACCCATTTTTATTGAGGGATATCATCTTTTCAACATCACAAATTTAAATGTAAAAAAATGATACTAGTTCACCAACAGTCTGCCATGATTATTGACGTCACAGTTCCTTTCGAGAATAGGCTGGAAGTGTTTGCACAGCCCCGAGAAGCAAGGATTACAAAATATGAGCCATTAGCTCATTAGTAAAAAAATGATACTAGTTCACCAACAGTCTGCCATGATTATTGACGTCACAGTTCCTTTCGAGAATAGGCTGGAAGCGTTTGCACAGGCCCGAGAAGCAAAGATTACAAAATATGAGCCATTAGCGACTTCCTTACGGAGAAACTATGCCGAGGTGAAGATCGTTCCATTCATCGTGGGTTCTCTTGGTTCTTGGGATTCTGGAAATGACCCTATTTAGGCTTGAAAAAGAAAAGACGCAATCTTTTTGAAAATTTGCTTTTTAATATTAAATGTAGTTTTTTTACATTTAAATTTCTGATGTTGGAAATATTTAATGGTAGAGACTGTAGAAGGAGGGATCTACAAAAGAAATATGGGAACTTTACACATCATCTTTTCCCTTCAAAAGTTGATTTGTTAATTGCTCTTCATGGAGCTGTTTCATTAGAAGAAAACAGTATAAATTGAAAACTTGCATTTTACTTTCATATGTACGTAATTATTAGCCTGAAAATTCCTTTATTGGTAAGAGTGGTTTCACAGGTTATTGCTATATATGATCTCTAATTCCATTTGACTTACTGATTCCATGTTTTTATGTTATGAACAGAGCAATAAGTGTGGTGCTATTTCATAATTGAACGTTCATTTCAGTGTGTGAACCATTGTTGTTGTCGATGAATGTTTATTTTTAATTTATTAAAAAGAAAATCTCCTCGATTAAGAGAATTGTTTTTATTTAAAATCATAGTTAGTACCTTGGTATTCTTTTATTTTAAGTGAGAGTGTGTATTTCATTTTCTATTTTCAACAGCTGTAATGACCCTAAGTGTTTGCTACATCCATCCTCGCTTTCCACCTTTTATCGTCATTTTTGTCAGAATACCTTCAGAAAATATTTTCAGGATTTTCTGCATATTCCTAGACACCCGTTTTAATTATTCCTTACCTTATCACGTCCCTCCTCTGTTTCCTTCTATAGGTGTTGTCCAGATGATTCAGGATTTCTTCCTCGCCAAACCTTTTCAGATGGCATCCATTTAGACGGCTCTCTCTCTTTCCATTTTGGCCTCTCATTTGAGTTTTATTATGTACCACATTTCCTGGTTTAACTTTTTTTGTAGCCATTCTTCTTTCTTTTCTGTCTTTCGACCATGGAAAAGTGTAACCACATGTGCACTTAGACAGGTAGGCATCATCTGTTCCCCAAATCTGCTGTTCTCCTTTGTGTCATCATTTTAAGGGGGATAGTGTTTAAAAGGTACGAACAAAACTAAGGAAGCACAGTGAAAACTGTGCATTTATGAAGATCAAGCGGTCAGATACATAACTGCTCATCGAGCACACGTTAATAGTTAAGGAAATGACAGAAACAGTGTCAACAACTGAAGCTGGGTTGATCCAATCCTGCTGGATAGTGGTCGAGGTGTACTCAGCAAGAGGGACTCAGTAGAAGTTTGCATCACCGTGGATATGGTATGTGTAAGTATGTGCATCATCTCCTTTTCTCTCCTGCCAAGTGAATGGGGTCCATGATGCTCATCTAAGTCTTCTAGAAGGTGAGCCTGGTGCGAGAGCAGCATAGATTGCTTAAACAGCAAATCTACAAGCCGTGAGCTTTGAGGTCCCAATGTCCAAGGATCATATGAAGTGTGTTCTTTCTTCTTATTGTCCATGCTCCAAGTTTGAAAGAAGGTGGCCTAGAATCAACTATCCTGGCTAGCCTGCCTGCGTCTAGTCGGAAGCTGTGCCTCCCAGACCGTTTGGACTGGAGATCGGACAGACTATCTTCAACTTGGAAATTTCTATGAACTCTACACAATTTGGATGGACTTTGCATAGTTCCGTTGCTTTTTTGATGCCACAGTCATAATACAAGAGAAAGTCGTTAAATAACAGGAATTTTATTAATACCTTTTTACAAGAATACATACAGAGATTGTGTTTGTATCTTATTTTTCAACATAGTTCCCCTGCTTCTTAACACATTTGGTCCACCTGTCCACAAGCTTGTGGATGCCCTCTAGAAAAAAGAGTTTTGGTGTGGCTTTTAACCAACTTTGCACCTCTTCCATTACCTCGTTGCCATCTGCAAACTTCTGATCCCCCAAATGTTCTTTCAAAGGTCCAAACAAGTGAAAGTCTTATGGTGCCTAGTTCGGACTGAATGGTGGATGTTTCAAAATCTCGGAATTCAGCGCACTTAGCATATCCACTGTATATGCAGCCGAACAGGCAGGCGATGTCGTGAAGCAACAATACTCCGGTTTGAGAGAAGTGCCCGTTGTTTTGATTGTATTGTGATATTCAATTTGTTCACTAGCATGTCATTGTATCGAGCACTACTCAGTTTGACCCCTTTCATGGAAGTGCACCAATATAGGTCCATTGAATCCCAAAAGGTCGTCAGCATGACTTTTTCAGTGGAAGCCTTTGTCTTGAATTTTTTCTTCGCCAGGCTTCTTCTGGTGTTTCCACTGCATCAATTGTCTCTTACTCTCCGGTTCATATTGATACACCCAGGCTCATCTATCACAATTCGATGGAGAAAAACATCTTCTTCATCAACATGATGGACCAAATGCTCCTGACAAATTGTCTGTCATGCATGCTTGTGGTCATGTAACAGCTGCCTGGGGACCCATCATCTGCACACTTTCCTATACCTGAAGTCATCATAGACAATATTGTATGCAGAGCCGTGACTCATGTTGAATTCTACAGCAATTTCATCAATAGTGACTCACCTATCAATAGTCATTGTCACATAATGCACACACATCAACAACTATGCGACCTAAATGTCTCTTCTGTAATGTCAATTGGCTTTAAAATTTATAATAGAATATGTCCCCTTTCAATTTCAGGACATGGTAGTATCTGTTTTGAGTTTGACAAAGGTTCATATCTTGTTCATCTGTCTTAAAAAGACTTGTTTTTTGTGACATATTTTAGGCACATCACTTTCACATCTGAGTGTTTATCAACATCTCTTCAGCATATAGCAGCATATCAAAATTTTACTGATAGTTTTTTCTCATGGCAGAATTCAATAAGAACAAAACAACCATTTTTTTATAGTTTCAGATGTGGGATCCCAAACTGGCCCCACATCATCATCATCTCATGAGTCATCTAAGCTGGAGTAAACCAGACGATAAATAGGTTTTCTTGTCAGGCCATTTTCCCCATTTGAAATACAGATATAACTTGGTTTGTATTTGTCTGCTTCTGTTCTCTTATTTTTTTTTTCTGCTGCCGTTAATGCCATCCAAAAAATCCAGATTTATAATTTAATTGTAAGCCTTCAGAACAATTCACTAATACGTTCATGATTAGAATTGTTGAAACTTTGAATTTGTTTGTTAGCAAGCTCTTTCCTTTTCATAGAAGCCAAGAAATATGGCTTGATAGTCCAAGTTCATGGTGTCAGCAAAAGAGTAACTCATGTTACACCAATTAAATTTTAAATTATAGCATTTAGGGTTAGTAAAAATACTCACAAAGATGCATTTATTAATTCATACTGCAATTTTGCATTGAAGATTTTTTTTATATAGAGTAAAATAAAAAAAAAATAAATATTAAGGAAAGGAGAATAACATCTTGGGTTTTGGCCAGTAATTTTAATACAGTAAATGTGTAAACTTATTTGATTAAATTTATCAAACAGCTTAAAACATATAAAGCAAAATCCTATTTTATTTAAGCCAACAAATGTAGCTTAGATCATCGAAAAGTTGGGCCTACATGGCACAGGAAGATTGGTAACTCATGTTACACGAATGTAGGCCTAAAGTACAGTTTTGAGGTTAAGTTTAAAATTCTCAAAAAAAATCACTTGTTGATTCAAACAATTTTTTTTTATTGCAGCTGAGCTTTCATCAATGAAGAGTGCATGTTAAGGAGTTTATAATAACAATTCCATGTTTCTGGTAACCCACGTTAAACTATGTAACCTCTTTTGTACATCTAATAATTAGAACAAAGATAACATTATGCAAGACTAATTGAATATTTATATCTAACTTAAGTACTTGTATATCAACCTCCTATGATTAAGTTTCTTTCTTCTTTTAAATTAAGAAAGGTATATCATTTCCAAATATTAGCAAATAACTAAAGGCGTAGCTTGTTACTTAGCACCCTCACAACAACTGTTAATTTTATAGAAAATAGCTGTTCCAACCAAATAAATTAGTACTATAAATATTCTGCCATATGTTTACTATCTGAAAATAGTTAAAAGGTAAAGGTAAAAAAATATTTTTTTAAATCAACTTTTGTCTCCTTTCTTATGGATATGCCCATGGGCCCAGCATTCGTTTTACTGTTAATTCTCCCACTGCCATGATTTCTGTACTTGCTCTCTCACTCTTCTCATCTTCACTCATATGTATGCAGGGAGAACCATGGGAAGGCGTTCCACAACTTCCGCCGTTTGTGTAGGCAAATGTTGAAAGCCAGTATTTCCTAATGGGCATTTAAATTGCAAAATTGTTTGATTATTGTGCTTCATTTTCTTCACAATTTTTTATTACCAATGATTTGTTATCTTAAATGAAATGTTTTGATTATTAATTGCTAGATTTAATTTTAAAATCACTAAATTAAAAGAACACGAGAAAGCTAAGAAAATCAGTTGATTTAATAAAATTGCTTGTCTTCAGCTTTTAATTTTTATTAAATTTTAGTAATGAGGTATAATATCCATATATATTATTTCTCAAAGGTGTTTTTTGTGTCGGTACGGCATATTTCCATTAAGACTTTATCAAAATCAATGCTTGAGACATCATTTTGAAGATTATGTTCCCCGCTAATGACGAAAAATAAACCAATATTTTAAAATTAATGTTTTCGTTAAAAAACTTTATTTTAAAAACCTTTTTATAAAAATGTAGACACACTTTAACAGAAGCGACTTATCTTTCGAAAGCAAAACAAAATTTTAAATAATGCTGTAGCGTCGTAACTTCAAATATATCCTTTTTTGAATAAAAATGCAATTTAAAAAGATATTTCATCGTTTATTTAATAAGAACAGGTAAAAAAAAAACAAAGATTTATATTTTAATAAAAATAACCGACTTATTACAATAAAAAACATAAAAATTTGTCAACTTCTCATATATTATTTCTCAAAGGTGTTTGTTTTTTTTGTTTTTTTTAATATCACTTAATACTTCATCAAAATCAATGATTGAGATATTTTGAAGATTACGTTCACCGACAAAAAATAAACAAATTGTTTAAATTAAAGGTTTCGTTAAAAAACTTTATTTTAAAAACCTTTTTATAAAAATGTAGAAGGCGCCATCTGTTGACAATGGGTTTAACTAACATGCACGAAAGCTGTTGGATTTGTTTATTATTTCTCAAAAGTAGTTTTTTGGTGCGAATTATTCGCACGGGTCAGCTAGTTTAAAATAAATATCTCCAGTAACATAATTTCCCTCCATCTATACTCAGAGCTTTTACAATATTTATTCACAATTGAAAAAAAAAAATAATAAAATAAAAGTTATATTAATTTTAAATGGAAATTTCTGTACTTAAAGTTTAAAGTTTCATATTCAGATTTTATTTTCTATTTTAAAACTTAATTCTTCATTTACTTTATCTCTCTCAATCAGTTGCTGTGTTATATTAAGAGTAAATACGGAATATTTTGAAATGCTCTTCATTTTAGAAGTATCGTGATTTTAGATATTTTTAAGCATTCAAGGACAGATTTGTTTTAAGGTATCACCTCTCAGTAGCTAGATAATTCAAAAGGTTTTAAAACTCTTTACCTGATGTCACCCAGCTGGTAAGAGGGGAGATTTCTTTTCTAGGAGGCAAAAAGATTTAAAAGTTCACAGTTCTTCTGGGATGGCAAATGTTTTGAGTAATATCTTATTTATTGTGATGCCACTCATGCACCCACGGGGAGTGTTTGGTGTTAAAACACCCCCCAGAGGAAAAAAAATACACACTTTAATTAAAAGAAATAGGAAAAAAAATAAGCTTGTGTTGTTAAAAATGGTTGAGTAAACAAAAGCGCCCTATCTGGTTATTTTCCATCACCATCTCTTGTGGATCCTCTACCACGTACTCATTTAAAATGCCTTCTTCAAATGCAAAGTAAAGAAAAAGCTTTTGAAAAAGCTTGTAAATCAAGTGAATAGTGCAAAGTGTTTCACAATCATGGCAGATGAGACAGTAGATGTGGGTGGAAACAGCAAATGTCTTTTTGGGTGAGATTTTTTGATATTGAAAAGAATGTTTTGAGAGAAGAATTTCTACAGTTCATTTCTTTAGGAAATGCCACAGCAGATGATTTGGTAAAAGGGATAGCTGACTTTGGACTCAGTGGTCCAAATCTTGTGGGCCAAGGGTATGATGGGACACTGCAATGAGCAGTGCTTTCAATGGTGTCTAAGCAAGAATATGTGAAGAGTTTCTAAGAGCTTTGTATGTCCATTGCAGTTTCACTGCTTAAACCTTGCAATTTCATTCATTTGTTGAGTACAACCAATAAGCAACTATGGAAACTATTGACAGAGTTTTTAAGTTTTTTTGACTTTCCGAAAAGGCAAAGGACACTTTGATGAGGCCATAGTCAACATGGATGATCGTTCAAGAGTTAGTAAACTGAAAAGGCTATGCAGTAGTAGATCGGTTCAAAGACACACGTCTGTCGAGAACTTTGCTGAGCTTCTTAAACCACTGTTGGAAGTCCTACCTAATACTAGTTCATGGAATGACAAAACTGCAGCCATTGAAGCAGAACTTCTTTCAAGTGCAGTACGCAAATTTGAATTTATGATGAATCTTCTTATCCTGCAGAAAGCTCTCAAGCTGTCCCTTCCATTAAGTAAATACTTGAAGACAGTCAATTGGGACATGTACCTGGCAGTCCAAACTGTAATGCATCTCTGGGATTCTTTCCAAGAAATGAGAGACAGTGCTAAAGATACTTTCTTGCTGTCTTCAATAGTGTCAGTGAGATTGATTTAAAACTTATGACTTCAGTAATAAAACCAAGAACAACCAGCAGACAGACTATTGAGAAGCAACATCCTGTAAACAGTACAGAGGAGTACTACAGGAGATCAGTATATATTCCTTTCCTGTTTGCCTTTATGTCCTCTATTCAGTCAAATTCACAAAAATAAAAATATCTTACAGCTATTTCAGTATCTCCTTTCGATAAAGCTGGCAGAAGAGAAGACACTGTTGGTTGTGTCTTGCTGATTTTTATGGCCTGAGTACTAGCGTTGAGGATAAACTAAAACTTTGGCATCGGCTTAAGTCTAGCCAAAGAGTGCCATAGAAGCTATTCCAATGTGCAACCATATCTTGTTCCCAGTCATAAATGAGCTTCTTCAAATAATGGCAAACACTAATAGTTACAACTTGTACAGCAGAAAGATCATTGAAAACTCTAAAAGTACTCAAGACATATCTTGGGAATAGTTTTGGTGAGCAAAGACTCAATGGACTAGCACTGATGTACATACATGATAATGAAGATCTGGCCACAAACCAAGGAAGCTTGACATAAGACTGAAGTAGTAAAAACTTTAGTAGAAATTTTTAAAAATAAACCTGCTGTGTTCTGTATTTTATTTACTTATTAATTTATTCAACATTTCACTACTTATTTACATTTCTTATTTATCAAACATTAATTTATTAATTATCTGGTATAAAAATAATGAATTGATCCATCATTACATTGAGCAAATTTTTTAATAAGGACGTGAACTCCTTAAAAAAAAAAAAAATAGGTCCAAATTCATCTATATCAGGGAAAGGCAGTACACGTTCCTAATCGCCACATGTGGATTTTTTTGTTTTTTTTTTTTGGTTGGGGATTAACAAACAGCGGAACAAATGTGGCAACTATGTCATGAAATTCTGTATGGCCTTAATGGGTCTGACAAAACACACACACACCGCCCCACCCCCCACCCCCCTAAAAAATTCTGATTGCGCCATTGATGATGCATGACAATAATGGAATTTAACAGAAAAAAAGTGATCGCAAATTTAATTAATAACCTCTAGCAGAATTTTCACAATTTAATGCATTTAAAATTTTTATTTAGTATAGGATGTATTTGAAAGAGGTATTTTTTTTTTTATTATAATTGATGTTAGCCTTTTTTAGACACTTTTCCTGGAAATGAAAATAAACCATTCTTTTCTTTTTATTTTCAGGGATTTATTTAAAAATATGTTTACACAAAGTAAAGTTCTTGTTGCCCAAATATTAGAAATGTAAGTATTTTTTTTTATTTTTATTTTTATGACTTAATAAAAATAATTGATTTGTAGGAGTCTGATAGACACATAAAGTAGGCACTCAACAAAGCCCATCTCTGCCTAGCAAATCCTTGCAATTTTTTTTCCAAGAATTTTTATTGCCTGTAAAAAATTTGAATGTAATCAGGTTTAATCGCCATTCGTATCCTTGTCATTTCACAGTGTATCTGTTGGGCATATTCAAGATTATTATATTATTACTGAATCTTCTTGACTGTCTGAATGGTGTCGTGTCTTGAAAAGTTTCGTCACTAGATATTAGAGACATCTTCAGAACTTGATATCTTCTTGTCATTTAACTTCTTCTTCCTTTGGTGGATGTTATTATTCCTCCAGGGTTTCTGGGTAAGTTCCTAGTGTTGCATTGGGAACTTGCTGCATTGTTGGAGGCTTCTGAGAGTTTTCTGATTAATATTCCAGAATCCTCTTCTACTCTATTCAACTCTTATCAAGACCTCTGGCTAATTTCTTCATTGTTGGTAACCATGTTTTCAGTGTTGACTATGTTTAAATTCTGTAGTGTCTTGATAATTTCAGTTGCTTCTCTTATTATTGTATCATCTTAGGCTAAGCCAAATTGGCTGCATCAAACTTTGCTGACATGGTTCCTACTTTCATAAAAATGTTCTGTCCTGCTGATTGGTGGTCTTGTCATACTTGGTTTGTTTGATATGTTTGCCAATCCTGGTTGTGATTTGCCTCTTGATGTAATCTAAATACTTCTTTCCACAAGACTAGAAAATTTTGTAGATGCTATAAGCCTGTAGCGTAAACTTGTTTTTTTGGGTTTCTGAGACAATCTTAAATAACTTTTTCTCAGTTTTGAACACTAATTCTTATATTCTTTTTGATGCAGTGTATAATTCTGTTCATTATTGCTTTGATGAATGGGAGGCAAATCATGCCTGCAGTTGCTGGCCCCAAGTCGTCTTCTGCATGATCTTGGAGTCACTGTTCAACTTTCTTGAATGTTCTGATGATTTGATTTTTCTTGTATCCATTTCCTTGGAGAGCTCAGATAAGATGTTCTTTTTCGGTTTGTCAGGATCACAAATGGATAATGCTGTATGAATCAGTGCATTCACTCCTTTCTTAACTCCTTTCTTTCTTGCGGAAGAAGCCAGTTGAGAAGCAGATCTCAAGTTCTGAAGATGTCTGTAAAACCTAGGGATGAAACATCAGCAAGAAAGTTATTCTTCATCCACCCAGACAGGCACCACCCAGGCAGCCAAAAAGATTCAGTGGACAATGACCACAGAAGCACAGAGATTTCAATTATATTGTTATTGTTTGCTAAGATGCTTTCTTTAAAAGAGTATTTTTATTATTTGGATGGTTGTGTAGTTCAAGTTGTATATGGGCTGTAAATAGTGGATTTTCCCCAGGTTTTTATTTCTCCAGGCAGGTCAGGGATTTAGATTCCATTTATGTTTCTTATTTGGAGACATTATTATTTTTATTATTATTAATATTATTATTAAGATGATTGAAGACAAATAAAAGAGACACTACATTATTAAGATAACAAAAATACCACTCTTAACTAAAATATTTATGAATATTGCTGTTGTTGTTCTTTTCTTGAAAAATAAAAATAACCAAGCTTTTGTTTTTTTTTTGTTTTTTTTTGTTTTTTGACAGCTAGTTAGAATAGTTATTTCAATATTAATTGTTGTTAATTCTTTTTTTTTTTTTTTTTTTTTTTTTATTAGATACAATGGTGTTCTCATTCTGGATTTGTATGATACAACATCAAAATTTGATATTCATGTTAACGAATATTTTGTGAAGAAAGGCTTTGCTAAGTTAGTTTCACCAATGCATTGGTGTTTTTGGCAGCGACAGAGAATAAGTGAGACACCTCATGTAGTGCCAGGTTAATTCTGTAGTGCCTGGCTGGACATGACTATTTGAATTGAATCTATGGAACTTAACGTTGGTAGTTTTTATACATTAATATCTAGTTCATTAAGCCAGTGATAAATGATTATGAAAATGAAGTATTGCAATGCCTGGACTATTGACTATACAGTTGATTGTGATCATGTGCATATGACCCATCCTGTGATTGTTATAACAAAGTTCACTGTTTAATCTGTGTCCTAAATAGGTAAAGATGAAAAAAAAAAATATAAAGAAAAAATTGTGCAGATGCTAAATTTCTTCAACATTTATCAACAGACACTGTGAAGATTTGAAGATTGATAATGACAAAAATAGAATGTTTTGTTGCATTATTATGTGTGTGGGGTTGAAATTTAAAAATGGTTGACTTAATAATTCTTAAAATAAATTAATGCTTAAAATAATATTAAGAATTTTTTTAAAACTAAAAAATAGCTATTTTTAGGAACTGTAAGAGAACTGAAATGTGTACTAACATGAAATATTCCTTTTTTAGAGAATAAAACTACAGTTATACTAACTAATTTTCACTTTGATTTTCTTAAAAAAAAAATTAGTTTTTAAGCACATGGAATAATTATCAAATGAAAAATAAGTTAACTCCATAATAAGAAGAAAAACATTTAGATTTCTTTCAATTATTGAACTCATTTTTATGGAGACAATGGAGATACCTTGAACAGTTCCTTAAATACAAGTAACAGTTATGGAATTTCTTATATTTTGCACTGAAAACCATTGACGAGCTTGCTTTTCAATAATAAAAATAAATTGTTCTTTTCAAAATGTGGAATTCTCTATTATTTTATTTCATAATAAATGACTGACAAATGAACTTTTCTTTTTATTAACACATCTTGATAATACTTTTACTCAACCTTTTATTATCAGTTCCTATGTGTTTTATGCTTAGTTTATTAAAGGATGGAAGAGGAGGAAAATCAAAATAGTTTTATCCTGCAGTGAATTGAAAATGATTTATTATATTCCTATCATGGTATAATTTTAAGATATGCGTATGTTTATTTTTAATGTTAATATATACATAATAATGATTAATAAAAACTTATATTTATTTTTAAAGACTATATAATGTGTAATTCTAAATATACACTTTGTAGCAAAAACATCGAAGGAAGCATTCAGTTTGAATGAAACTTTGTAAGTGCCATTTGGATGAAGAGAATTGGAATTCATTGTGAATTTTCACAGTGGAAAGACAAATGTTTATAAAATAATATTGGGTCGGTGCATAAATTATCAGGCGTTTTTGTAGGTGGGTTTTTTTGGTAATAAAAATTGCTGTTTTGTTTACTTTTTTTAATTAAAATAGTATTTTAGTTTCAGGTGATAAAAATGCGAGTCAATAATCATACTCATATTCGTCATATTATGCTTTATTACTTTGAAAAAGGATGGAAAGCAGAGCAGTCATTTCGTGATCTCAACGAACTTTTTGGCGAAGGAACAATTAGCGAAAGTCGATGCAGGGAATGGTTTGCCCATTTCAAATCTGGCGACACTAGCTGTTCCACCAAACACACCACATTGCCTTTTTACAGTGCATGTTTTTCGGTATTCCTTTTGGTGAAACCTTCTTTTTGACGTTTTTCAAGAGAAGCCATGATTCATCCCCAGTGACAAGATTCTTCAGAAATGGAGCTTACTCGTTTCGTTGCAGCAAATCAGTAAAAATTCGGACATGTTCGGCTTTATTGTTGTCGGAGAGTTTGTAAGGGACCCATCTAGCCACTTTCCATACCTTTCTGAGCTTTTTGAACGATGGACTTCAAGATTGAAGTCTTCGGCCAGCATTCGAGTTGTCAAGCTTTCGTCCTCTTCCACGGCTGCCAAAAGTGCCTGGTTGTCGAAATCCGATGGTAGACCTCTTCCTGGCTTATCTTCCATGCTAGTGTTGCCAGATTTGAAATGGGCAAACCATTCCCTGCATCGACTTTCGCTAATTGTTCCTTCGCCAAAAAGTTCGCTGAGATCACGAAATGACTGCTCTGCTTTCCATCCTTTTTCGAAGTTATCAAGCATAATATGACGAATATGAGTATGATTATTGACACGCATTTTTATCACCTGAAACTAAAATACTATTTTTATTAAAAAATGGAAACAAAACAGCAATTTTTAGTACCAAGAAACCCGCCTACAAAAACGCCTGATAATTATGCACCGACCCAATAGAAGCATCTTTGTTTCATTATTACTACTTTGTTGAGCCACTTCTTATTGCTGTGCATTTTGGCATGGAGTGAAACAGAAGTCCTGATGTTGCCTTGTGGCAGATCGCACCAAGATTGCTGTGACAGCTGTTCCAAATGTTAGAAGTTCAGTAATGGATGCAGTTGATGTCCTAGCATGTTCCAGACACGTTCAATGTAGAACAAGTCGGGGGGCTTGGCTGGTCAAGGAAGGGTTTCAATTGCATGGAAGCACTGATGGGAATGCGTGTCTGGATGTGCATTATCCGGTTGGAAAAATTGCTCCTGGAAATCATGACATGAAGGGTAAACCAACAAGTTGCAGGATCTCCTGCTCATTTCACTCTGCATTTAAAGATCCACAAATCACTAAAAGATATATCTTTACAGCTTTCTTACTGTCTCCCACACCATTACTCCAACTGTAATGTCTGTGTGCCTCTCGACAGTATTGCCAGGATTTGAGCACTGTTCAGAGTCCTTTTTTATATGCAGATGCAGTGATTATTTGCTGCAAAGTAGAAGTGAACTTGTTACTAAACACACATACGAGACCATTTGAGAGCAGATCTTGTTCCTGGGACACAACACCACTCTAGACGGAGCCTCCACTCCTGGGTTTGTTAAAAGGCAGGCTTCATAAGCAGCAACAGGAATAAAGCTCAGTGTCTGCAGTTTGTCTTGCAATAATGCAGGTAGGTCCCTAATGCTTTGTATAGGAAGCCACATCTCTCTGGATGGTGGAGAATGAAGCTATTGTCAGTTAGGGCTTGCCTCACAAGAAACCAATTGTCTTGCAGTGATACTGTTGAGCTGATCAGAGCAAAGGCTACGTGAATGAGGGCCCTCACATAACCATTGAGTCTAACACCTTCTCACAGATGCATCATTATGATCTAAATTGTGAGTGATTCGTCTGCAGGATCATCTGGCTTCTCGTAGTTCCATGATGCGACTTCTCTTGAAGTCCTACAATTGCTCGTAGAGTCTTTGAATTGTTTGCATATGTAATGGGAAGATAGTTGTGTGTGGAGTTTCATTTAAATTAGACACTTCCTTTATGGTGCTTCGGTTTGTTTGTTTTTTTGTCACAGAATATTGCAAAATTAAAATAAATATAAGTAATGTCAATTTGCCAATTAATTTAAGTCATGTTTTATTAATATGATCTAGTAACACAGCTACAGGAAGAGATGCAAATACATGGCTGCGCTGTACTGTGCTATCTATTGCATGGCCAGTGGGCAGCAAATGAAGAATTTAAATGAAAACTTATAGATCCCTTTGAAAAAGTGTTTATTATTTCATTTAATGGTTAAAGCTCTAATTTCTGTTGCAAAACTTTGTTGCCTTAGGTCAACTTCCCTTTACTCATCCTAGACAATAAAAACTGATTACCTGAGTGTTCTTTATCTGATTGCCTTTAGCAAATTTTGAAAAGAGTTGGAGAACAGACATTGATAATAAATGAGAAGTGGACTGCAATAAAATGCAAGAGTAGTCATTTAAAAGTCAAAGGAAGGGGAATAATAAACATTAACTTCAAAATATGCATTAAAGAAAATTGAGACATCAGCACTCGATGAACTGTTTTGGATTTAACTAGAATTATGATATTCCAAAGAATGCTATTTTTGGTAATTGTTCATTATATTTCAAATTTATTAGTCATAATTAGTTTATCTAAGGGGAAAGTAAATTAATTCTTAGAATTATTGAATATGTAAATTTAAAAAAAGTCAAAAACATATATTCATAAAAAATAAAAATAGTTAACCTGCAAGGCCGTGGACATAAGATGCCAAGATGAAACGTGATAGGAAGCAGATAACATCAGAAAAAGTTTTAAAGCAGGTTCAATTTTATCCACGAACTTTCATAAATCTAATCCATTTGAATTATCTCCACTTACAGAGTTAAAACAAGATGCAATCATTAGAATTGTTGAGATAATTGCGATGAGCTGTAATTTTAGATACCAACTCTTTCTCATTTTGGTAATAGTCATTTGTCTTAATAATCATAATTAAAAAAAAATCTAGAAATGTCAATCTATTACTTAGAAAAATTATGGAAAGATAGTAATCTAAAATATGGAATCCATAAGTAATTTTATTTTAAACTGTGTTCAGGCATTTTGCCTGATATACAGTGGTAGATACTAGGTGAATTAATATTAAACTAAAAATTACATATAAAGTTTCATTTATAATTATAAAAATTTTCAAATAAATATCACATATATCAAAAAACAAAGTATATTAATAACCATACAAATCGGAAAAAAATGTTGTTTAATAATCTAAAATTAATCTAATTTGTCGTGATCATTTTTATTCTCTATTATTTTTTTTTTTTTTATTTTATAAAAATTTGTCAATAAATAGACAAATTTTTATTGCAAAATTCTTCTTTTAAAATAATCTGATGTTTTATTTTGATTTAAGCAATTTTTTAAATATCTTGACCTTTCATTTTTTAACTTCAAAATTCAAAAATCATATGAGTAAGAGTTTCCTTTCCTTCGTTACAAAGTTTGCATATTTTCTCTTCTTCTTGTTCCCATATTTTATCTCCTTTAAAGATATCGCCACACCTTAGTTTACAGTATAAATGCCAAATAAATTCATTATTTTCGTTATAAAGATATCCCTTTGGCAGAAAACCAGAATAAATATCTATATATAGAACATTATACTTAGAATTATTTATTTTTGTAACTATTTCACAATTTGGCAGGCATTATCCCAATTTTTATCCCAATACTTACATACTTCTGAAATAAGTTTCTCGTAATCATTTCTCGAATTTAGATCTAAGTATTCTCCGGAAAAACCTAATTTCTTTAATCTTTCTGTGATATTTGACATCCATTTTACATTCACACCATTTTTGATTTGTCTTTGCAATTCATTCCAGCAAATCAAAGGATATCTATTTTCATTCAAATCATATAAATTTATAAATTTTTTTTCTAAATAATTTATGCTGCTTTTTTTATGCCTTCATCAGATATTGGAATCCACAATAAAACTTAAACTGAAGAGATGACCGAAATCTGCAACCTACTTAATATAAGGATTTTATTAAGATACATAAGCCAGAATCATTTTAAATGATTTTAACTCGCAGCACCTACAACACAGGTCAATTAACCTAGTAGGACTGTAATGTAATATTTTGATGAATAAAATAAAATAATAAAAAAAAAGAATATTAATTAATTAATTATTGTTGAATTATTATTAATTGTTGAAATAGTTCTAAAATCAAAATTTATATTTAATTTGTTAAAATCATCTTTGAAGATGGCAAAAGTTATGCAAAAAATAGAGTTGAATTGGTCAAAACATATCAAAGAATTTAACTTTTATTTTTCTTTGATGTAAAAGATTTTTTTACTACTAAGATTTTAGCCTTAGTTCTGATACCTTGATTATCGGGACAATCGTTAAAAAAACAATTTAAATTTTGAATTAAGCAATATATATATTAATGTGTTATGCTTTAATCAGATTTGATTACCAGCATTCCATTTCCCAACAGGTCAAAGCCGTTTTTTAGTCTATGTATAAGAATGTAAAATGTATAGAATTAATCAAAACATTAAACATTACTTTAAAACATTTCATTTCTTTCATTTCCTCTTTCTGGCCTTTAAAAGATATACGTTTATTATTGTGTATTCTTTTTAATAGTTGTGTCATATTAAAGTTATAAATGCGCAAAGAACATACCTAAAATTTTCATATAGCTCATCAATGACCTGATACTTCATCAAGCAGATTATAAAACAGTTTTTTAAGTGCTATTTTGATTTTATTTTTATCATGTCATATATTGATCATACTCAGACTATTTTTGACTTAACAACATTATCTAGCAGCTGTTGAGGCAAGTTATCCCACTCTATCAGTGAACGGATGAGGGTGGTTTTGTTTGTTGGAGGGATATGTCAACAAGCAAGACGCCTCCCCAAAGCATCCCAAACATTTTCAATTGGGTTTAGATCTGGAGAACTTGCTGGCCATACAAGGTGCTGAATACCCTCACTGTCTAGAAATCCTAAACAGTAAATATTCGATGACATGGTGCATTGTCGTCCATGAACAGAAATGTATCACCGACAGCACCACAGTGAACATGAGACAGTAGACTTTCATCAATGTATCATTGGCCAGTCATAGTCCCAGTTGCAACCATTTATAGGGGCGTGTGGCCATCGATCATGATGCCGGTCCATACCATGATACTGCAAGTTGGATATCGGTCCCTTTCCTGAATATTTTCTGGATGATACGCAGTACCACTCTCATGCCTGACCAGTTGGCGTCTACAATCGATAACAGACTGAACCTCCTCTCATCTGAGAATAGAACGGAAGCCCATTCCTCTTCGGGCCAATTGCGATGCTCACGACACCATTACAAACAGGCAGTACGGTGCAGTCTGACCAATGAGATACACACAACAGGTCTGCTGGCGTATAGTCCTCTTTGTCCCAAACGTCTGGCTACAGTTTTTCGAGAGATCTGCTTCCCTGTGACAGCGAGAACCTCATTTGCCACTTCCGGAGGTGTGGTGCGCCGGTTCTGTTTTGCCATTAGGGTAATGTACCTGTCATCTGCAGGCGAGGTACTTATAAAACGACCTCCCCGTGATGCTTGCTGCACATTCCAGTTGTTGTAAATGCTTTCCACAGCCATGAAACAACGATGTGGGCGATGCCGAACTTCCTGGCAACATCTGTTATTTGTCGCCCTTCTTCGATCTTTCCAATAATATGGACAACCATAAAATCATCTAAGTGATATCGGGAAGATATGCCGAAAATTTCAAGTTCGTTAATTAATGTTTTCCAGTAAAACTTTCCCTTCGAACAACAACTGTCCACATGCGTCCAATCCTTCAAATCACTTATCAGCGCTGTCAGGTGACACACAGGCGTGGCAATGCAAAATTTGCATACGCACACCTCTTTTTACTGTATCCTGCACTTACTCCAATGTTTGACATGTGGGTTCCTTCCATTTTGTGGTTGCTAGTGGTGCTAAGTCATCGGTCTTTAGCACTTGTCCAGCAGTTTATATATATATATATATATATATATATATATACTGGATAAGAAAAAAAAAATTAAACTAAAAAATATTTTAAGCAATGATGAAATTTAAAAGAATTTATTATTATTTAAAAAAGTCCTAGTTTAAACTAAGAAGTTTTGCTTTTCTCTTAGTTTAGAAGTTTAGTTTAGAAGTTAACACTACTTTTTTCTAAACTTCTTACAGTTTTAAAGTTTTCCTCAGCTACTTCAGAGTACGTAAGAAATCGTCTTATGAAATTTAGTGCTGTGAGAGCTTCTGTTTGCACTTCATTATCACATTCACTTTTGTCTTCATCACTTCCAGCAGCCTTATTGCAACATAGGGTGTTGCAAGTTTTTTCCATAAACTGCAATATGAACAAAGCAGTAGTGTCTATTTTTGTAAATTTGATAATAAATGTCTGTTGAAATTCCTTTGCTATGAATTCAAATATGACCATATAAGCAAGTATATATGTAACGCCTAACTAACTATATAGGCAGTAACAAAATATACAGGATTCCTATTAAGTCAGCCATGACTTTTCAAAAATGACCATATAATGAGGGCTGACTGTTCCTAAGTGGATTGGCTATTTTATAAAATATATTATGCTCAACAAGACACTTACCATCTGAAATGAAGGACAGTTCATGGCAAAACAACCAGTACTGAAATGGCCTTGCAGCTACTGCACATGTATGTCAAGCAACCAGGGCTTGATTTATTTGCTAATATGTATAGTCATATTGTAGATACAGTGCTGAGTGTAATGTTGTAATGTTCTCACAACAAAGGAAAAAGTGTTTATTGTTGATCATTATTTCCGTTCATGTGGATTTAGACATGGAAATGACCCCAGTTTGAAACATGTCTCAAATGAATGTCATGAGAAGTTTTATTAGTAGCCGCCAAGTAACACAGTTATATTAAAAGTGGTTGACAAGTTTTGCCATACAGAAAGCATTCTCATACAATGGAAGATCAGATAGTTATGGTGACAAACAATGAGAATCATGGAAGGCTACTGAACCAGTCTTCGTAGAGAAGTCTCCAGCTAACATCTTTGAAAGTGGCCATCAGTCCGAAGTCCTTTTATCGATTGTTCAAAGGACTGAGTAGATTTCCTTATCGAAGACAGATTGGATAATGTTTGAGCAATGTTGACATTTATGCCAGAGTTGTGTATTGTCTTTCAGTGTTGGCGATCCAAATTTCTTATCTAACATATGATTTACAAACAAATGCCACATTCATCTTTTATGACTACATCAAGAGACTACCCGTTTCCTTGGCTTTTAATGGTCAGACATTATTAGATAAAAACCCCTCCATTTTGCTTGTGTAACAATATCTGCAAATGATATACTGGGGCTTTATTTTGTGGAAGACGATAATGGACATTCTCAGACAGTTAACCAGAACCAGTACAGAGACCTCATTATCACACCATTTTGGAGAGATCTACTATGATTTTGTTGTGCTAGAAACATCACACACCATAGTCAGTGCTTCCAACAGGATGGACCCATCTTCCACATGGCCAGATACTCACTTGCTTTGCTCCAGGAACACTGAGGAATACATAATTTCTTGTGGAACAAATTTTCTTTACGTACTGTATTAATCTGATCTTACAATACCCAATGTCTATGTATGTAGAATGCTAAAGGAATATGTTTCTAAGGAGAACCCACTGACACAATTGTGGAATTATGGGAAAAGATAGTTGCGCTCTTTCACCAACTGAGCAACCTCTACAAACATGTTTGAAAATCTATGTGAACATTATGAATGTTGTCTGAAATACAGCGAGCATCATTTTGAACTTAGTTTTTATACAGAACGTTTTCAATGAACATGTATGTTTTTTAACATAACTGTATAACAATCTCCACTTACTTTGTATGAACATTAAAGAGAAAAAATATAACATTCTAATTTTAATCTGTACAAGTATGTGTGCTTAATTTCTAGAAGAAAGCCAGAGCAAGTCTGTTGTGTTTGTGTTATTTAATAAGTTATCACAAACAAAAAAACTCATTAAAATTAAAAATTTGTTTCCAAATTCAATGCTTTATGAAAGAATATGTGCAAATACAATGTAGCTCATTTCTGTTGACACCATAAATAACCAACAATATCATTTATGTCCTGATAAAACTAAAAATTATTGCATATTGTTTATGTATGGAAGGTATTACTGTTCATTAAAATTTGATGATGTACCATTAATGAGAATTCTAGTCAATATTTAATTTTAAAGGCCAATTTTAAGGATGTTTGGGGAAAGGAGGAAGAGTAAAGACTATACTAATGCTGCTATTTTCGTTTGGAACTAGATATGAAATGTGATTTCATCAAACAAATGAATAGGGAAGAAATATGTTCAAATGAAATAGTGAGACTTATAATCATGATTGTGTTATAACAGGCAATCATTTCAAAGTCATGTATTAAAACCAAGCTTTTTGTAACTAAAACTGTATGAAATCAGATCTATTTTCACCAATCTAGAACCATTCTCCGATGCCTTCATTTTCTTCCACTGATGTACAACTATTCACCTGTGTAAGCCTCTTAACATTCAATATACACTAATGTTATAATTTCTCATCATTTTGCACACCATTTTTATGTATGGAAGCTGTGAAATGATGCAAAATTTCACTTCGCGAACTGGCAGTCCGATGTATGCATTTGGGTTTGGCGGATACCTGGCGAACGCTTCTTTTCTGACTGCATTGTGCAGAGTTGTGGGTTTTCCGGAAAATTTTCTGGGAAATTTTCCAGAAAATTTTCTAAGCTACTAAATTAATAAGGTATTGTAAAATTAAACTCTCGTTCACTAGAGGCTACAAGTAAACAAAACTGGAGTATTTTCATCAACTCTGGATGTAATGCCTTTTTGAGTTTTCCCCTTCCAACAAGCAAAATTAAATAATTAACAAAACATAGAAATCGTGATTTATAAGTTTTTAATCATGTATACAGTAGCGTACCAGGGGAGGGGCCCCCATCAGCAACACTTTTCCTTTTTTTTGCTTGTAAAAAGCAAGACTAGGGGGCCCCCTCCACACAAGATTTCTTTTTTTTTGCTTGTAAAAGCAAGACTAGGGGGCCCCACCTACAACTCCCGCCCCGGGCCCCCAAAGGCGTTGGTACGCCACTGCATGTATAATGTTGAAAAGTTAAAATATAATAATTATTTAATA
Organism: Thereuonema tuberculata; assembly: GCA_023159025.1. NCBI lineage: Eukaryota > Metazoa > Arthropoda > Chilopoda > Scutigeromorpha > Scutigeridae > Thereuonema > Thereuonema tuberculata. The sequence goes on along the minus strand of JAFIDM010004315.1, from coordinate 45,819,797 downwards.
ACTATTATGCATATATAATGTCTCAGTAATTAATTAAAAATACCATATGGGACAGAATGTTTTCTTTACTAAATTGATCTATGAATATTGATGTGTTGTTCGGCGGCAGTGATGTGTGGTCAAAAATGAGTGGGACAGACTCAAAGGTTCAGCATAATTACACACTACGTCTACCACTTTATTTACAAATAATTACAGTTTATATACAGGATTATATAGGTCATCGGATTCTCAAATCCAGGTTAATATTATTTAGTTCGGATTAGGTTAATGTTATACAATATGGGATTCTCAGATCCAGGTCGCTCTCAGAGCTTCCTTTACGGTCCGCCATCGAGGAGAGGGGAGGCGATCTCGGATTCTGAAGGCTCCCGGCTTGGCCAGTCACAGCGCGGCATAATTTGGCCAATCTGGGAAGACCTTCGACTTGGCGTCTGGGGTTCTCTTTTTGGAGATCTCTTTCTGGTCCGCCGATATTACGTCATAGCTTGTTTGCGTCCTTGTCGACATCGCATCAATATCTGAAACGAAAACAAAATATGTTCTAAAATAACTGCATAATTCTCTACAAAAAAATAAAATTAATTTTTTTTTTATTAATGATGCTGACACATTTCATGAAAAAGCTGAATTAGTATAAAAAGGTGTTGAAAATCAAAACAAATGACCAAAGTTTATACATTCAAGAATTTGTGGAAAAAAATCAAATATAATATAATTATGATCGCAATTTTTTCTACAAACACTTTTCTAACTGTGGAAACTCTGGATGTGATGCCCTTTTGAGTTTTCCCCTTCCAACCAAAAAACTATAAGCAAAATTAAATAATTAACAAAACTTAGTCAATGACCAAGATTCAATGACGTTGATGTCCTAACTTTCTGGGTCACTCTCAGAACCTAAATCAGAATTGCTGCTAGTGCTACTACGTAAAGATTCTGTGTGTCTGTCTGTTCCTATTCCTTTAATAGATCATGCTCAGAATCAGAATTTGAAAGCATGACATTGTCGTCGCTTATCAAATGAAGATTTTGTAAAACCGAAACAAGCTTCGCAGTGCGTTCATCTGTCAATCTATTTCTCTTTTTTGTTTTTATATTACTAAATGCCTTCCAATTGCGTTCACATGAAGCAGATGTTGGGCTGCTTCAATATATATATATATATATGGGCCCGGTAGCCGAGTGGGTAAGGCGCTTGGCTGCGGGTTGGAGGTCGCGGGTTCGATTCCCGGTCTTGGCGGAGAGCGGGAATTTTTCCACGCTCCATTCTCCTCCAAACGGGTCCTAGGGCCTACCCAGCCCTCTGTAGAATGGGTACCGGGTTTCTTTCCCGGGAGTTATAGGCAGGCGGGCGTCGGGCTGACCTCCCGACCTCAACCTAGTCCCGTTGGTCAAGTAACGCCGGGAGCCTTACCTCCCGGAGCCCTTGGGCCTGCATAGGCCTGTCGTGGCATCCTTTAACTTTAACTATATATATATATATATATATATATATATATACACTTCCGTGCAGCTAAATCGACCCTTCAGAGCGCACAAAAAAGCGTATATTTTTTAAATGGCTGAACCGATTTTCAAAAAACTTTTTTTTTTGAAAGCCTAATGTTGTTACTTTACAATGACACCATTATCATTAAAATCTGTACAATATTTTGTTTTATAATGCATTTTGAATGAAAACGCAAGCAAAATGCATGCTTAGGAAAAAAAATTGGGGATATTTAAAATTAAATTACAACAAAAACTTCAAGCAAAACAAGGAAACTTTTATTAATCAATACTTGGTATTGCCTCCCCTTGCCTGTACGATGGCTTGCATGCGGTTCCTTATAGACCCTATTAAGATTTTGACAAAGTCTTGGGGGATCCCATTCCACTCCTCCTCCAGCGCAATCTTGAGCTCGTTTTTATTTAGACGGTGCCGGATTTCTGGCTCGGACCCTCCGTTTGAGCTCGTCCCACAAATGCTCAATCGGATTCATGTTGGGACTGAGGGCAGGCTACTCCATCTTCTCGAGACCAACATCCTCCATGAATTGCCGAGTGGTTCGTGCTGAATGACACCGGGCATTGTCTTCCACCAACATGAAGTCTTCCCTGATATATCCTGCGTAGGGCACAACATGATCCAGGAGAATGTCCTCAATGTATCGTCGAGCAGTCAGACCCCCCTCCGGCCTCCACCCGGTATGAAAACAAGATCTGTTTTTCCCTCAAGAGATATGCCAGCCAACATCATGCAGGAACCGCCGCCATATGAGACTGTTTCAGCAAAACAGCACTGAAAATCGCTCTCCTGGACGCCGGTAGACCCGGCCTTTCCTATCATTACCATGGAGACACATTCTGCTCTCATCAGTGAATAGGACGGACCGCCATTGCTCGATGCTCCAATTGACGTGTTCCCGAGCAAATTCGAGTCGTGCTGTGCGGTGACTTACGATCAATTTTGGGCCGCTAGCGGGCCGTCTTGGAGTGAGGTTGGCTTCCTTCAAGCGTCTTCTGACTGTCCACTGACTAACAGCTACTCCACAAACTTGTCTCAGCTCCTGTTGCACATCGACGCCCGTGAGATGACGATTTTGCAGTGAAGTTGAAACGATAAAGCAATCGTCCCTCTCAGATGTGCATCGGCGCCGTCCAGTATGTGGTCTCCGAGTGAAGGTACCAGTTTCCTGAAACCTTCTGAATACTCTTGAGACAGCAGATTGGCTCAAGTTTAGTTGACGAGCGACTTCTCGTTGACTGTGGCCTGCTTGCAACAAAGCAACAACTTATGTGGCGTCTTCTGGCGTAGTATCCATGGGTGTTAGTGAAAACAATGAATTAAACTTGCAGAGATGTGTACAGATGAACGTCTGATAAGCGACTGATAAGAAATATCGGTCCACTTGAGATTTTATAGGGGGTGTGCCGCGCAACTGGTGGTTTCCGTTCAGACTGCACTTTGCTACGCTTACGTTCAGATCACATTCATTTGGAAAATATTGTACAGATTTTAATGATAATGGTGTCATTGTAAAGTAAAAACATTAGGCTTTCAAAAAAAAAAGTTTTTTGAAAATCAGTTAAGCCATTGAAAAAATATACGCCTTTTTGTGCACTCTGAAGGGTTGAGTTGATTTAGCTGCTCGGAAGTGTATATATATATATATATATTCAAAATTCTGACTGCAACCCTAGATAGTTCTCTTGTACTGCAATAACCTTTCCACCAAGTCGTTGGAGATATTTTACTGGCAGCTTTCCAAATATTGTCTCTACTCCAGAGCTTTTGTTTTGCCGGGTATTCTGCTATATCTGACATTACTGTGACTTCATTTATATCAGGAGTATTTTTAGCAACTTCGATTATGGTTTCAATAGCCGTCATTAAATCATCTTCTCACCAATTTTGTCCACAACATCGTGGATCCAAAAGATTTGCAGCTATTTGCACTGAGTGAAACAGAAATCGTATCTGTTGTTTAAAAACGATTTAACAGACTTATCTTCTTCTTTGGTCAGGGGTGAAAAAGGCAATTGCTCGATTATTTTCTCATCAAGTTTTTTAAATATAACTGTAACTTCTGAAAAAGCTGATGCATCATCTTGTAACTTCTTTATTACTGCAGAAATGGGTAAAAGCAAGTTAGAATTAAAACCTGTAGTTTTTGTTTAAATGGTACAGAAATTGACTAATAAAAGAAAATATGGAAAGTTCAAATAAGTCCTATCAAAAATTTACTAAAAAACTGCCTTTTTGACATTTAAAATTTTCTGGAAAAACATAGTGGAAAATTTTCTGGAAAATTTTCCTCCCCATATCACTGGCATTGTGCCAACTGTTAAGTTCGGTGGTGGCAGCATAATGAGTTTTCATGGTTCGGCTGGGTCCCTTAGTTCCTGTGATGGGCAATATGAACTCTGCAATGTATCGGGCCATTCTGGACAACGCTGGCCTCCCAACTCTGTGGCAACAGTTTGGGGAAAGCCCGTTACTCTTCCAGCAGTATAACTGTCTCATACATTGCGGCCGGGGTTTAACAATGAGGGTGTTCCACAACTAGGCTTGCCATTTCTGAACCCTGATCTCAACCCCATTGAACATCTGTGGGACGAAATAAATTGCAGAACACATCGCCCATCTTCCATGGCTGCCCGGAAGTCAGTTCCTGCGAAAAAAAAAAAAAAATAGTTCCGAATGGTGCCACCAGGAAAATGGCGATGTATGGTGACCTAATCAGATATAGGAAAGAAAACAAAAGTGTACATTTGACAATAGGTTTTATTATTAGTCAGTTACACATACAACTCAGTATGTTGTGCTTGCACGTTCTCCAAAATCTGCATTCTGTGAATCGTAGATTCTACTGCGGACTGCAGCAAGTCTCCAGAGATTATTGTTTCACGTTAAACAGTATTCTGTCCTTCAATGTTGCCAAACTATCAACGTGTCCTTGATAACCAATGCTTTCAAGTAACCCCACAATCAAAAGTCACATGGGGTGAGATCAGGCAAAAGTGTGGGCCACATCAACGATGAAATGCTGATGTAGGACTTGATGCACTGTCACTGTGAGGGCGTGCTCCATCCTGCAAGAACACAGTCATGTCAAGACATCAACGCTATTGAAGTTCTGGATAACGAAATTTCGCAACATCTGTTGATATCGCACTGCAGTGACAGAACATGTCACTGGTCCTATTGGTTGCAGTTCTTCGAAAACGTATAGATCAATTATGAAGGAGGGGGTAAAGCCATGCCACACTGTGACCTTCAGTGGATGAAACGGCTTCTGCTCAATAGCGTGATGGTTCTCTGTAGCCCAAATCCGACAATTGTGTGTATTGATAGTGCCACTGAGATAAAAATGCGCCTCATCACTCTGTGTGGGCCCGGTAGCCGAGTGGGTAAGGGCGCTTGGCTGCGGGTTGGAGGTGGCGGGTTCGATTCCAGGCCTTGGCGGAGGACGGGAATTTTTCCATGCTTCTTTCTCCTCCAAACGGGCCCTAGGGTCTACCCAGCCCTCTATAGAATGGGTACCGGCTTTCTTTCCCGGGAGTTAAAGGCGGGCGAGCGACGGGCCGACCCCCCC
>JAFIDM010004315.1:45798631-45809716 GCA_023159025.1 Thereuonema tuberculata | reverse complement strand
AAAAATATCTATTAGTACAATTATTTTAATTTTAAATATAAAAATAAATTAAATAAAATATTTGTTAACTTATAGGCATTGTATGCATTATTTGCAACAACAAGAATGCAATTATTCGAAGGAAAACTGTTATATGCGTACATGCGACAAAATGTGGTTCTCTATCTACTTTGCATTTTGAACACAAAGGCCCCCCCCCCCCCCCCCCCCCCCTCTCCAGTTATGCTTCTGGTCATTTCCCCATTCCGACTTTAATTTTAAGCACCACCAATTTCATCTCAATTGAGGCAGCCACTGCCAAAATGTGTCAGTTGACCATCTGAGATTTTTTTTTGAAAAACTACAGTAGTTACTTCTACTTGGAATGTAAGATATTCCAGAAGGATTTTTCTGAATAAAAAAAATGTTTTCGCTGAGTTACAGCATTTTGAAATTTGGTAAGAAATTCATGAAACGTCTAATTTTAGAATGCCTGTACCTCCAAAAGCACTACCAGCTAGAGAGTTAAAGTTTGTTTTGTTTTGAAACTATTAAGTTGTACTTAATTTTAGCATTTTTAAGTGCTTAAAACAAAATTTTTTTTAAACAAAAAAATTTCAGTTTTACTTAAAAAATTTCATTTTTTGGTATTTTAGAAATTGTTTTCTCAAAAAGAAAAGCTTGACGGAAAGATTGAAATGAAAATTCATACCCCTCCTAGTGCAGGCACATAGGTATTTTTATTTTTTAACTGTGATGCATGTAGCTGTTAAAAAATGTTAAAATATGCTGAAATGCAAAAATTCACCATTTTTGAATGCAAATTACTCAAAAACACAATTTTTAAAAATCCGAAAATTTTGCATAATATTCTCTTTATTAGTAAGTAGTGTAGTGGTGAAGACAGAATAATGGATTTTTGCCTCATAAGTTTTTTATTAGTTTTTTTTTTTGAAAGTGGCACTGTTTCATTGTCAGCGAGTCTTTTTTTTTTAATAAATATATTCTAAAAAACATTAATAATTTTAAATATTTCAATAACAATTATTAATTTATAACATTCGGAATGATTAAATATAAGTGCTGAAAGACAAATATAAGTGACAAGACGATAAATACTTAAGTAAAAATTCATTTAAATGAAAATTACCTTATATTAAAAAAAAAAAATATGGAGATAAAGAGCTGCTGAATCTGAATCACTTCCTTTTTATCAAAACTATGGAGTCATGCAGACAGTCCAGCTGGAATGGGATCCTTCATTTTCAGCAGCACATTTTGTAATGGCACTGCACATTCATCTTGTACTTGCCACATTCTTTTGAATCCTTTCACTGGACCATGAGGACACAGTGATGTCCTCAAGTTCTCTAGAGATGCTTGTGATATGCCCCATTCACTGGTCATTGCCATATATCCATGCAAAAAACTTGCAACTATCTGAAAATGTCCTATTGAGAATGAGCAGCGTTTCAGCTGTCTCATGAGTTCTATCTTTTACACTTTGTGTTGAACTATTTGTGCCATGTATGATTGATTTTCTTGTACTGACTAGTATTCCAATGACAGATATTACTTTGGCACATTCTTCTTTTTATTAGATCTGAATTCCTCAACATTTTCTGTTTTCAGGAGTAAGAGTGTTTTTTATATTAAAGTAGGAACAGTCTCGACGAATGAAACTGCATCTCTGATAGTCAGTACAGACTCTTTTTGAAGATTAAATTTTGTTGTATAATGCTTACACAATCTTCCTACACCATCACAAGCACTCTTTATCATGTCTAGTTTTCAAATAAATCCACTTTCTTTCCACGACTGGGTCACCTTTGGAAAACTCGTAGAGCTGAAATCTATTTTTAAAATATCCAGTAGCCCCATCTGAAATTTAATTATAGATTTGAAGTTTTGTAGTGTGCATGTCTTCCTGATTTCATTTTTTATCTATCCAACGGCACAGACAGCATGAGGTGTATCATGAGTGGTGTCACTAGAAAAAATAGCAAAACTTTCCTTGTCCAAAGTAGACAATACATGTAAAATTAAAACCTGAACTTTTGCCACAGATAGCTTTGGATTTCACCTGGAAAAATCACTGACCAATTTTTGTTGTGAAATCACTGCAAAACTAGCACAGGACTTTCTTCTATTGAAAATTTTTGTTGTGATGAAAAGGGGTACATGATAACCTTTTGTCCCAAACGGGAGGCACAGAGCGAAGAGAAAGTGCAATTTTGAAGAAAAGAGTAAACAGAGCTTTAGTGCTTTATTGTTAGCAGCCTTTATGGAAGGGTTACACCAGCCGCAGGTGTTGTGGTGACAAAAATAAAGGTCAACGGAAATCCAGTGGAAGCAGTAGTGGATATCAGAGCAGGTGTATTGATAGTAAATTCCGAATTTGTTAAGAACAACTTGCAGAGGATAAAAGGGCAAGCAGCAGTTAGAATTTGTCACATAGGAAGACAGACCGTTAGTTCTGTTGGATTTTTTTCGTGTTCCAGTGAAGATGAATGACTATGAATGTTAACTCCACGCTTTGGAATGAAAGATGTTCCATATTCACTTATCTTTGGATGTAATAGGAGCACAAGGAATAAAGCTCCAATAGATTTTGGGCGGAGGGTTTTATCCTAGCAAATGAAGATTGGCAGGATAAAGAAGGCAATATATTTCTTAACTAAAAAGGTACGCACAGAACTATTTTCAGAACAAGAAGGTGGACAGAAAGTCACCATCACTCCTGAATGGAAATATAAAGCTGGAAGAAATATACGGATGCAGATGCACTGTCTAGAGTGGAAACTGTAGAAGAGAAAGAAGATTCTGAGACTGAAAGCTTTAAAATTTTTCTTGTATCTCTTGATCAGTTGGAGATGGCACAAGAAGCTGATGTATGAATTTCAGATATTAAAAGGATGCTGACTCAGAATCCCAATTCTCTTGAAAGGAAGGAAAAAAGAAGAATTAGAGGATATGAAATTCAACACGATATCTTGTATAGAGTTGGAGATGATATCCCTACTTTTTAATTTGATATTTAATTAATTCGATGATATTGATGTATGGTCGAAATGACAGAGACTAACGCCATGGTTTAGTCTAAGGCACACACATTTATTTACAAGTTTATATACATATTGGGCTGGATTCTGAGAATTAAAGATGGAGCCTTCTTTCTGGTCCGTCACTCGGAGAGAGCCAGCGGCGACGCTCTCTGTTCGGTCTGCCACTTGTTGAGAGGACTTGATGCTTAGCCGATTAGCCTCCCGATTCAGCCAATCACAGGGCAGTTAAACTGACCAATCAGGCAGGCTTTTCGACTTTGCATCATACCCTCCCCTTCCAAGGGTCTGCGTCCTCACTGACTCAGGTATCAGCTGTCCCGTTAGCATCAAGGGTGGGGTTCATTCCTCTGTGAGCGGCGTAGAGGCGGGGGTGCGTTTCTTGCTGTGGGTTCAGGCGGAAAGGCATGACTCGTCTGTTCAGGGACAAAGATGGCGCCGTCGTCTGGTTCCAGAGTCGTCCAAAGGTTGTGAATTGGCTGCGGCTGTACAGGTGTTCTGCTTGCTGGGGCTCGTCCTCCATATTGGACCAGATGGGCACCTCGTCTGCCGATACATAGAGCTTCAGCCATGTCAGGTGGGCTACCCCCCTCTGTTGGGGGCGAGTTTTCGGCTGCAAACGATGGATCTCGTAGGTGACAGGAGACAATTGACGGATGATGGCATATGGGCCTCGCCAGCGATGGAGCAATTTTTCGGCGAGACCTACTGAGCAAGTCGGGCTGAAGAGGACGAGATCTCTAGGGTTGTATATCACCTCACAATGATGGCGGTCGTAGGGTAGCTTGGAATCCCGTTGTGCGTCCACCATAAACTGTTTGACTATGGTGTTCGCATCGTTTAGTCGGCGCTGTAGGATGGCTGCATAAGTCAGTGGAGATCTCCGGGGCTTGGGCTAACAGGGTGTCTAATGTGCTTTGTGAGTGTCGACCATGGACCAGGAAGAATGGTGTAAAGGATGTTGCTTTATTCATGGCTGTGTTGAAGGCATACGTGACAAACAGCAGGATTTTGTCCCAATTAGCATGATGTTTGTCAACGTACATCGATAACATATTCGCAATGGAGTGTTTCAGTTTGTCTGTTGCTCCATTCGTCTGGGGATGGTAAGGTAATGTGGGGTGATGGAGCATCTTGCAGATGCGAAGCACTTCCCGCATCACTGCACTGTGTGCCACGATTGCTGACAATGGACACCGGGGAACCATGAAATGGGCGACTTCGGTGGCTGTTGTGTTTGGCAGGGCTTGTGTAATCGCAAAGTGGGAAAAGTGGTTAACTGCCACGACAATCCATTGATATAAGGCAGCTCGAAAGTAGCAGTCGGCATCATTGGGACTTTCTTCCTTTGAAGAGAGATCAACAGTGGCAGCCAGCTGCATAGGAACCTTCTCCTGTTGAAGAGTTTGTGATCAGTAGCCAGTCAAACAGGAGACTATCTCCTATTGAAGAGAGATCGACAGCTGCAGCCACCTATATAGGAACCTTCTGCTGAAGTGAAGAGTTCATTGGCGGCAGCCAGCAGCAAAGGGTCCTTCTCTATTTGCCTTAAAATGGTCATACTTTAATTCCCCTCGAATTTCAATTTCAGAATACCCATCATTTCAAATTTCATTTGCCATCATATATTGATTATGTATTTTGTAATCATTTCCTACCAAAATAATGAAAATTCATGTTAATGTTATTGGTTCTATGTTCTACATAATAATCAACTTGCTGTTTTAAAGAGAAAGATCTTAAGGTTTACTAATTTTGTTCTACCTGTATGTGGGCTGAAAAGTGTGCAAAATCTCATTATTGTCTTAAGAGAAAAAGGAGTTTGAGACTACTGTATACTGTAGACGTATTACAGGCACAATTACTTGAGGGGAAAAAAAAAGATTAAAGGATTTAGAACTGAAACATGTTATTGTGTTTAACAGTATTGAAAAGCAATGTCTGAGCATTTGTCACTTGCCTTTTAGGCTTATCTTCAAAATATATTGAAACTGCCTGTTGCATTTTTATCTTTCAGTGCCTTAAAACTTCACTAAGCCCCTTATTACTTTGTAGGTTTTGATAATTTGGCAGCCCGGGAATACTTATTTTAATGTAATTTTAATTTGCCTGGAGATTTTACAATTTCATTATTTTTTATTTGTATCCCTCTCTCTATTTATATTTTTTATTTTTTTAATTATAAGAAAGCATGTACTTTATTTTTATTTCACCAGACTATACTAAAATGTCTTGCTTTAAATTTCCTTCCAAGTCAATATGATCTTTGTGAATTACTGCTGTACAAGAAACAGTATGGGAATGTTAGAAGATTTCGGTATTTCACTTTCACTCATGATGCCATTTCTTGAATTTTCAAAGCCCTCTGGAGAACAGGGAGTAGAGTTCTCCAGGGACCTTGTAGGATTTGTTTGCCTCAAAACCTTATTTTTATTTGCTTCAATTTATATTAGCATTATAGCTAATCCAGTGGTACCACAGATGCTGGGCTATGGGCTGAAGGAGCTGCATTCAATTTCCTGCAGAGGTCGGATTATTTTCCTAGGCGTTTGCCCTCACTCGACTCTGTAAAATGGGAGCTCGGTTAGAGGCGGTGGGTGTGCAATTGACCATCTAACCCCAACTTCTTCCCAATGGTCATGAATTGTTGGAGGCCTTCATGGTCTGTGAAGTAGAATCATTTAACTAACAGTTATTAACTGTTGTTAGCTGTTATTAACCAATTATAAGTGCCCACAATATTTTTTCTTGTGGGGTGGGGTGGGGTGAGGGCAAATTATATAAAAAGTCTGCAAAAGTCCTACTTTATATTGAGAAACTACATAAAAAAATATAAGTAAAATAAAGTAATTAGTTATAATAAAATTTACCAGTTTTCTATCTTTTAGTTCTAGAGGTTAGCTTTAGAGTGAAACCCTCCCCACCCCATCTGCCGCTGCCTATATGTGCATGAGCTTATGGTTTCAATGTTAAGTATCAAGACAGAATAAACTCTTTTTTTTTTTTTTTTTTATTTGACACGAAGGGAATTTAGAGGTATTAATAAACTAACAAAAGATTCCATTTTTGGTTTTTGCTAAATTGAAATTTTACTTGAAATTAGTATATTATAATAATATAATTTTTTTATTTTTTTTCCAATCCAATATTTCATCTGAGCAGTACAACAAGCCAAGCCAACAAGCAAGGAAAATTGAAAAACTGAAGGAACGGCTTTCTGTAAGATTTTTCTTTTTTCACTATTACTTTTGTGCTTTCTATTTAAGCTACTAAAGGGCCATTTAATTGGTTTCCAGTTCTTCATGTTTTACATATTTAGTTAGGTCCAAAAGCTTGAAGTGACCAAAAATAAGAGTGCTTTATTCCATCGATTTATTCATTTTTTGGAAGCACAATATATTTTACCCATGAATCAGAAGTAAGTAAAAATTCCCAAATTTGTAACTTTGCTTGATCATAAAATTTTAGTAAGCAAAAAATGTACCATAGTTACTTATTAGGTTTCTCTGTTTTGTATGCAACAGTGAAGAGCTACAATTTCTTTTCCAAAAAATTAGATTTTGTCTGTTGATTTTATAGATAGTAAGAAACAGTCTGTTAGATAGAAAACAGCTACAAATAGTCACAGGGGATTATTCACTTTTTTGTAGTACTTTGCAGGATTAGTGAATGAATGAAAGATAAAGAAACTTTCTGAAAATACATATGTAATGAAACTTTTTTTCTTACTAGTAATTAATAAGTTGAGTTAAAATTATTTGCTGCGATGTTTTTTGCTTATAATACTTTTTTTTAAAAACAGAAACTGTCCTGCCCTTGGGTGAAGCGGTGTGATGAACAATTTATACGGGAAATACTTACACAACCTGGTGCTTATAGAATGGAAATTCTGATTTGGCTATTTCAAAAACAAAGGTACTACAAAAGCAGATTCTTCAGTTCGGTTAAAATAATATTTATCCACATGAAACTAAATACTGACTCCATCTTATTCATGTAATATAATTCTGAATGAATCCTTGTCTTAATTCCTCCTCACTTGATCCTCCCTTCCTTTATTTTTTTATGTTTCTCCAATTACTGATTAAGAAATTGACGACCACTTAAGCTCTTTTCTTTCTTCTTTACATTTATTTCAGACTACTTACAATATACTAAAAGCAGCATCAAACCGAATTTATAGAGAAGTTTTGTTTAACATTGCTTTTAATATACCAGTATTATTAAAATTGTCATTTCTTCTTTTTACAATTTATAATAGTGATTGATCTTCAGATTGGGTATTTATTTTTATATCATTTGAATTATAATTTTTAGTTTTTTCTAAAATGTAAAAGCTAATTTTCTTTAGTTTTTATTTTTATTTACTGTGGTCAATTTTATACGTAATTTCAATGTGAATTTGACAAAACTTTTTAGCCAACCCTTGTAATTACATAAATTGCATAAATATTTTGTGGAAATAGTTGAAATAACAAGTTCCCATGAACACACACCATTTGAATAATTTTTTATGCATAGGCTATTTTTTATGCTAACTCAAATATGGATTACATTTGAAGCGCAGTGGTGCCTCAAAGGAAAAGAATGTGAAACAGGTGTTCCAGGATGTCACTTGTAAATAATTTGGTCTCACCCATTGTTATTTGTCATAGATGGATTATTACAGTTCTTTCCAAATCTTTAATGATAATTTTTATCATCGATTTGACAAATTTCAATTGCTAACAAATCAAATATTTACTTAGAATATGATTTGTATTGTACAACATGTGACTAGATATTTGTAATTTTGTCACATCTATACATTAATATTTTTTTTATATAGACCTGTAAAGGTTAATTATCCTTTTAGTTAGAAATATGACCCCCTCCCCCCCTAAGTTTTAAACTGGAAATTTAAAAGTTTTATTTACTTTTCAGGAAAATAGGAACTTAATTGAGTTTATTATTTTTCAGAACTTTCCAATTGCTGATTTTTAGTTCATCGTTAATAGACTGTTTAAAAATTGGTTAAAAAATGTTTGCCAAAACGAATTTTTTTAGAGCAGTTACTGATAAATAGAATCCGAAATGTTCATAATAGTTATAAGGTTGAGTGTCCCACTACAGGTCTATTTGGCCCTTAGGGTCGGATGAGGTAAAGCTCCTGGTGTTTCATGACCAATGGAACTAAGTTGAGGTTGTGTAGCCAACCTGACACCTACCCGCCTTTAACTCCCAGGAAAGAAACCTGGTACCCATTCAACAGAGGGCTGGGTAGACTGTAGGACCCGTTTGGAGGAGAATGGAGTGTGGAAAATTCCCTCCACCTCCAATCCGCAGCCAAGCACCCTGACCCTCTCAGCTGCTAGGCCCACATTCATAATATTAAGAAATGTTATTTATATTAGTAAAGCAGATTTCTTATTAGAAAACTTTGATCCAAACATTCCACAACTAAGAAGAAACTGCAAGTTTCCTCATTGAATTATATGTTTAGTATTCCACTGATGAGGAGGAGCAGAACAACAGTAAAAAGTATGGTATTTGGAAAAAAAAATAAAAATTGTAAAAGAACTTAAATGCATAAACAATTCTTATTTTAACTCTTAAGCAAATGCCTTAAAATTTGCTTAAGAATTAACAGAATAAACAGATGTATTCAGATTGATAAGCAGGTGTTTGAAGATAATGAATTTCTACAAACAATTTTTATTGTAATCATACAATACAATTTAATTCTATTATATGATTGATAATAGAATTATATGAGTTCAATATATCAAATTAAGTTGGAGGGGAGATTAAAAAAAAAATACTGAATCAGTGCATCTAATTTTTAGTCTTAATAAAATTTCCTTTATTGAAATTGAATACCTTACATATTTAATTATAGATGTTATTCAGTAATTAATAGTAAAAATCATTTTAAAAATAAGGCTCTTAATATCTGTATTATAATTATCTAATCCAGTATTTTCATGTTCAAGTAAGTAACTTGGTTTGTTAATTTGAATTTAATCTATTATGAATGCAGACAATTAACATTAACTATTCATTTCTATAACATTCTGATTTGATCTTGCTAATCTTTTGACCAGAAGTTTTTAAGTGGAACTAAAATAAACACAAAGCCAAGAAGTTGGATGCTTAGCACAGGACATTGATAGTTGTCAGCAATAACAATTCCTTTATGTAGGGGGTATAACAGAATATGGAAAAATATAAATTTTTAACTGTTTTATTTCAAACTTTGTAGTATCTACGAAGATTATTTCAGCTGTGAAAAAGAAAACTTGGATATCACTCGGAGCACAGCAGATGAAACGTTGAAGAAAGGTACGTATCAGTCTTGAGCTACAAAACATTTCTGTTTCCCAGTTTTTTGTTTTACATTTTTTTTAATTTTTTTTTTTTTTTTTTTTTTTTTTTTAGCATCAAATGTAAGCAGAAGAAGTGTTGGGGGCAGAAGAAGTGTTGTAAGCAAAAGAAAACTTCTGGAAGGAAATGTTTCAGAGGCAAGTCAATTTTCAGCTAATTGTCCCAAGTTTCTGTAACTGATTATTTCATGTAAACATATATGGTCTTTAAAGTAAACAAGGACACCAAACCATAACTTCACCAATATTTCGTTTCTTTTATCAAGAATCTTTTTCAAGGTATACAAAATAGAAAGAAAAGAAAAGAAACCATCGGTCTCTTTCTAAACGGGAAAATAAATATCAAATACAATTTAAACAATAAAATAACAAATCAACATACATGCACTGGAAACGGGAAAATATAACAATTTAAACTAACATAAATATCAAATATAATAAAAATAAACATACACGCTCTAAACGTGAAAAGATAACAATTAAAACAAACAAATCTATACAAAGTTTAATTTCTCTTTTAATTTGCTGTTATTGTCCATAAATTTCTTAAACATTCCAAAAGAAATTTCATTTACTTTCAATGATTTTTCTTTATTAATGCACTTACTCCAATTGATGAAGCAGGATTCAGGTTTCTTTTCTATTTTGTACACCTTGATAAAGATTCTTGAAAAATGAAATGAAATATTAATGAAGTTATGGTTTGGTGTCCTGTTTACTGTGAAGTATTTGAAGTTTGATGGAACAATAGTTTGAATTTGAATAAATTATTAAATATGGTCTTTATTTACTTTCATTATTTTTTTGTTCGTTTTCAGAAGAGAGAACAACTTCTTGAATGGGCTTCATCATTGTGTCTATGTGAAAGAACAGAGTTGGATATTATTGAGGTTCTAAAAAAATTCTGCTTATTTCTTTTTTGTTTTTACTTTATGCAGATGTATATATATTTTAAGAGATATGTACACAATACTTAAATCATTGTTTCTCTACAATCAAAAGTTAATGAATGAGATACAGATAATGTAATTTAATATAACTTGATTCTATTGCTACACTAGTATGTGTTCAGTAGAGTTCAGTATTGTTCTGATTATCAAAAATGGCAGGAACCAGTAGCTGCAGGAAGCAAATTGGAGGTTAAATGGATTTTTTTGAAAAAAATTGGATTGAGAAAATCTTAAAGATGCACCAAGTTTCCTAATTTGAATTAAAAATTAAATTTATATTTTGTTTCAGTTGTATAAAAAGATTGATTTTAATTTTTGAACCATTTTGTTTTATTTTTTTTTTCATTACTGAATAGTTTCATTAAAAAAAAAATATAATAAAGCTATTAAACACGTAGCAGACATAGTTAATCAGTTTCCATTTCAAAGGTTGTGGTGGAAGCCTGATTAATTTTGTCATTGGAGTAATGCATGCATGATGGCTCCTTATCCTATTTCTTGGCTCCACTGTGGTTATGAGTTTAAGAGCCAATGGTCTGTAATTTTGCTGATTTATAATTTGAATGCAACTTGATGCCACTGTCTTTTGGATATGGTTGTGATCATTCCTCGACTTGCCTTTCATTCTTATTTGAATTTGATCTGCCTTTTGCTGTAATTATGATGCCTCCTTAGCTGCATCTGCTTGTTGTCTGTATGCCTTTGTCCTAGGATTTTGTTGTCTGTATGCCT
>JAFIDM010004315.1:45787529-45798621 GCA_023159025.1 Thereuonema tuberculata | reverse complement strand
TGTCCTAGGATTTTGTTGTCTGTATGCCTTTGTCCTAGGATTTTGTTTTCAGCCTGTATCAGCTAGTTGTATTTCTTGTCTCAGGATTTTTTGATCAGTGAAAATACTTTGCTCAAGTGTCAAGAAGCAAATGAGGAAAAGCTTTATACCATTGCACCTCATTCAGAAGTATTCTAGATATATTATTATTAAATAACCACATCTTCACCCCAATAAAATACATTCAATAAAAATACATTTATTTACTATATTAAATAACAGCAAATTTTTGGAAAGAATATCTTTTTTCCTTTTTCAAGCCTATTCAGAAACTAAGCAATTTCAGGCAGAAATTGAAATTTAGTTTTTTAATAGGCTTGAAAAAAAGGAAAGAAGATATACTTTTTGGAAATTTGCTATTATTAAATATATTGAATACATGTATTTTTATTGAATATATTTTAGTAGGGTGAAGACGTGGTTATTTTAATAATATAATGACTAGAAGAGAGGAGATTAGGAGGAAATACGGACTTATTACTTATTCTGGATATATTTAGTACTGCATTCAAGACTAAATTGGAACTTTCTATTCTATTCTACTTCCTCGTTACATTCCAATTAGATACCATTGCAACATAAGTAGACATCTAGCACCAGCTTTAGGATTAAAACAATCCTAAGAACAATCTAGGACTACATTCTAGAACTTTCTATTCCTGCCTTACATTTGTTGCTTATATAACATTAACTTAAGTACATATTTTGACCATGAGGAAGTCACTCTAGCCAATTTGATCATTAATACTTTACTCAGTATCGACAGTTGCTCTCAAGAGGTTTAGCTTTTGATATGGCTATTTGTTGAGCAAAAAATCAGCATTAATTCAAAATTTGGCCGCAGTAAATGCCACTTCAGCAATTTTTTAACTGCACCATTAGATTCCTCAAAGACTTCCTGTTAGACTCTTTGGAACCCTCTAAATAGTTTCCTCTTAATTACTATAGCGGACAAACAGATACAGATTCGCATTAAAAAATATATATTTAGTAGATTTTAAGTTCAACTTCATTCTTCTTTTGGGGGGAGGGCGGATAGAAAAATTCTGTTAAAAATTCCATTAACTTCTATTTACAAATAACTAAATATGAAACTGAAAACAATTGAACCTATCAAATTAAGTTTGCTAAAAGAAAAAAACTGTTTTGGCCAAATTGCAATGTACGATTTCATATTTTTATACTGCTGACCTGGAAGATCAGCTGTGAATGTATTTATAAGGGTTTCATCACCTTCATTTAACCTATTTCTTCTTTTACTGTGTTTGATTTCATTCAGAGCCAAAGGAGTTAACTATTCATTTCCAAAAGAATTCTTAAAATTTTTAGGATGTCCTCGTAATCAGTTACCCAGAAAATTGCGTAATGGTCTAAAATGCTACAAAAGCCTAAGAAAATATTTCCTACACTAAATTCACTGGATAATTGTTATAAAATAAATGAATAATGATTTTTACAATAAGTGGAGTAAACTTTTCATGTTAATTATAGGAGAAAGCATTTTATTAAGTTGGCATTTGATAAAATATTGTTTCTAATTTTCTTTAGTGTAATTAAGTAATCTTGAAAGACTCGTTTTCTCTTTTATGTTTCTAGGGTACTGCTCCTTTTGAAAGGCAATTGTCATTTTTTATATTGCTGTTGGATCAAATTCTGATACAGCAAGAATTAACCGAAAGATGTTTGAGGTTAGAAACTATTTTTAGTAATTTTACTATTATAAAAATAAAAAATAAAATAAATAAATTGAAAATTTTTCTAAAAACATAGTAATCTGTGTTTTCAGAAATTTATCTTAACAAAACACACATTTCATTACCAAAAATCCCTTCTAATGTTGAGTAAAGACACCAAGAAAGGGAAAATTATGAATTGAAGTAGCGATAGTTTATATATTTAATCAGACTAGAATTAGAAACCATTGTAGATAAAAGTAGCAAATTATGCTATTTTCTGCTGTTATTAATTGTCTTTAGTAAGAACTCTTCAGTTTGATCTTGAATATGTGCTGTCCTATGTCCATAATCTTCTTGGTTCTTATTTTATGCAGGAATAAGTGTCAGGAAGTTAATTAGGAAATACATCAGAAACTAAGACTAGTTTGGATTGAGATCAAAAACATTTAAAAGATATACAATTTGATATAGAAATAGAAAGAAAAATATGTATGTAGTACATTATTAGAATTCTTTAAAGGAACTCAGTTGAAGAGTTATCATTTTGTTTTAAATTTTTCAGTAAATATTCTTTACTGTATTATCTTGAAGATATTTGTTGATATTTCAATGTGTTTCTGAAAGTACAATAAAGAGAAAGTAAAAATAAATAAAACTCACTCACTTGCAAATATGACAAAGAGAGAATAAAAAAGATGGCAATAAACCTATAGTTTCGGAATATTCTGCATATTCCATCATCAGGGATGGCACAAACATATAAGACATCACAAAAAACATTTAAGACAACACGAGGTGGGAATGCATGGTGAGAGTGAGAGAAGTGAAAGGATTAGAGAAGTTTAGCAATAGTGAGGGGCATTTTGCCCGCTGGTGATAGTGTTGTAGGCTTTAAGCCGGATTCAGCTAGGAGCCGGTAAGAAAGTTTATTGTGGTGGGAAAGCAGTTTGGCAGCAGAGAAGTTGGAGGTGTATCCAGTCATGTAGTGCGTAACAATGTACGAATGTGTGGGGTCTTATGTTTTTGAAGGCTTGTTTATGTTCTTTGATGCGTGTGGATAGGAGCTGGGATGTTTGTCCCACATAGCCAGAGGTGCATTGGTTACTTGGAATCCAGTATTCAGTGTTGGAAGAATTATTTCATTGCTTGGTTTGTGTTGTTTATGTTGGATGATTTGAAGGCAGGGGCATACTGGTATTGGTTGAGGAATTTTTTTAATGAAGCTTTCAAGGGGTGGATAGTATGGAAAGGGGATGTATTTAACAGGGGGTTTGGGGGTTGTATTTTTAGATATTTTGCTCAGTTTGTGTGTGAGGATATTGAGGCAGTTGTGAAAAAGCTGGGAGAGATAGTTATGGAGTTTAAGTATGGTGTAAATCATTTTTAATTCAGTG
Source organism: Thereuonema tuberculata (assembly GCA_023159025.1). NCBI lineage: Eukaryota > Metazoa > Arthropoda > Chilopoda > Scutigeromorpha > Scutigeridae > Thereuonema > Thereuonema tuberculata. The sequence continues at coordinate 45,795,512 of JAFIDM010004315.1, read as the reverse complement.
TGTAAGGATGGTTTAGTGAGCATGTTGTGATTGCTCTGCGTATCAGAAAATCGATTGTGTTGATTTTGTATGAATGGGGTGTGTGGGAGTTTTAATGTTTTATTTATTTTCACTTTCTCTTTATTTTAATACAAGCACATTACGCACCCTTGTTGTTTCTGAAAGTACATCATCAGTCTTTTTATTATCTTGTTCATTTTAACGAATAGCCTTATAGTAGTACTGCTTGTTTTAATTGTTGGAACTATTTTTTATTATAGTATTATTGCTTGTGTTGTATTAACTTTTTACTGATTTTATTAATTGCATATTGTGTTGTAATAATTGTGCTTTCTATTTGATAATCGTTTAATCTGAATGTGAAAAAAAAAAAAAAAAAATTCTAGATATGCAGAGGTCCACCATTGAAAAATGGATAGATGTTCTTAAAGTTATGAACATTTGACTTCTAGAAAAGTCTTTCAGATCTTGATCTTAGATATAATGCTTCAAAATAGATGTCTAAAAGATTTGAAGCTTATGAGATTTCTAAGAAAATTTCGTGAGAAATATCTTACTGAAATATAACTGTCAAGATTGAAGAATAAATAAGAAAAATTGTGCTGGTTGAAAAGACAGCATTAATTTTGAATAATAAAGATCAAAATACACACTTTTTTTTAAATGGTCTCTACATATCATATTGTCGTAATATTTTTTCATTGGTTCTTTCCCTGTTGTTCCCTGTTATTCTACACTCTATCACAATAAAGATTGAGTCTGATTAACATTTGTATAATTATTTTTACTGTGGTTTCCAGGCTTTTTTGCTAATAAACCAGAAAACTTAAAAAAACAAAAAAAAAACAATGAAATTTCCTTTATTGAATGAATTGTTTATTTTTCTTATTTTTGATTGTAGTCTTTCAGTGTAAAGCTACTTATACTTAACAGAAAACAAAACTTGTAGCTTAAACATTTCATTGTTTATACAGAATTCCCATAGTGAATCATTCATCATCATCATCATTTAACCATCTCCAGTTTCCCGGGTGCGGTGCAAGAGCACTCTCCATCTATGACGACTCAGATACCACTCTTCCTCTTGAACTTGACTCCAAACCACTCCTCTCTCTTCCAGATCTTGTTTAAGTTGATTGGACCATCTTCTCCTAGGTCGGCCTCTAGGTCTTTTGCCATCCACAGTTTTCAGCAGCCATTCTTTGGCTACTCTGGAAGGATCCATTCTCATTACATGGCGATACCATTTTATTCTGGAACTGGTTATGGTTTCACCTAAAGATTCTCTTATTTGGATCTCTTGACGAATCTCATTGCGGATCTTATCTCTCCTGGTTTTCTGTATCACAGTTTGGAGAAATTTCATCTCTGCAGCCTGTAATCTACCTGTATCTCTGCCTGTGATGGTGCAAGTTTCAAGGCCATAGGTTGTTATTGGTATGAAGTAAGCCTGATAAAGTGTTCGTTTGGCTTGTATAGGGATCTGACTGTCCCAGAGGAGGCTTCTAACTTGCTGATAAAACACAGCTCCTTTTTGAACTCTGTTAGTGATCCATAGTAATTCATTATTTAATATATTCAATCCTCCCGGAAATTCAAAGCAGCTGGTAAAACCGTTAACATTCGTTTCACAACACTGTACCTAATCGTCCAGGTAGTCACCATTGGAGCTGATAATGTTGTTCCACTTCTCTAGGAGTTGAAATACCCCATTTCGATAGAAGTTCGGCTTTCAGAAGGTGAAGAAGTCATCAAGGCATTGTTTCACCTAGTCATTAGCAAAGTTCTTTCCATCAAGAAAACTTGACAGACTAGACGAGATGAAATTTTGATGGAACTTGGTCTGGGGAATACAGTGGGCGAGACAATATTTCCTATCCAAGCTCCTGTAATTTTTGCTGTTTCCATAAAGCAATATGTGTGAAATGTGTTATCCTGATTGAACACTACCTTGAGTTGATTAAGTAACACTGGTGCTTTTCTTGGGTGTAGCTTGGAGAGTTTCCAAATGATGGATGTATTTATCAGCTGTGATGGTTTTGTTTAATGGTAAAAGTTCCTAGTGTATCACACAGCAACAATTCCACCAACAAGGTCAGCATCACTTTCCTTCCTTAGCGACTTTCCGTGGGATTTCCCCTTCTTTATCTAAAACCTTTTTATGCATAACATTCAAGTACTGACACTGTTCTTTTTAGTTTATTTAATTTTTTGCTCCCATGACACTTTATGCTCTTTTCTGTCCACAGTTTTTCATTTCGTATTTGAGATGCGCATTAGTGTAGGTGTAGTTTTGTATTTGGGGAAGTAAGTTCTGTATTCTAATGATTATTGTGACTGAAAGAAAATATTGTTTTGCTTCATTCCATAATACATTTTATAAACCTTTAACTTACTTATCATTGCAGATGCTATTTTGTAAAGTTTCAGGAATTTTGGCAATTATTTGTATCATATTGACAAGTGAAGTATTATTTGAAAGCTGGTTTAATTGATGAATATTTCGTGGTAGCATGGAATATTGAATTTAAGACATATTTTATTCCTTTGATTTACAAATACTATTTCAGCCATTATTCTTGCTTGTTCGCTAAGTAGGTTACATGGCAGGATGAATGTAACATGATTATAATGCAGGATCATCAGCGCTGCAAGTTCGTTTCAAATGCAAGAGAATCATTACCATTAGCTGATATTTTGTGACATGGCCAAGTCTATAAATTGAAGCTCAGAGAACCGATCAAGAGACACTGAAAAACAATTCATTGGAATTACAAAAAGACACTAAAGAGAATTTGTGTTCTATGATGGTTGTACCAGATGAAGTGTATGCTAAACACCACTCAAGATACCCGTGCCTAATATGATTCGGAATTGATACAAAATGCAAAGTGTCAATTCTCGTAGCTCAGGATATGTTGAACATTACCAGGTTTGAGGGAAGGCAGTTTTAGAAGTTAGGAGTAAAAAGAACCTTCTGAACAGAAGACTGAAAGAGTCAAACTGACCATATGGGATGACTGCCAGTGAGACTGACTGCATTTTTCAAAAGTCAACTGAGGTACTTTTCTGAAGAATTCATGGAAGTCCGGATTCCTATCAGACATAAGAGCCCACATGAACGAAGAGCCATTTCACATGAACAATATTACAATGATTTCCTGCAGCCCCTGAATGTCAACTGCCTAACGGCCATATAGATGGCTAACACCGGCGAGGATTCATATCTCCAATGCAGCTTCAGCCAGGCGGTGTGCGATGGATGTCCCTGAACCGAGTTAACAGCAGCAGCGATGGTTATTTCACCTCCAGTAATCAACACACTATTCCCTCTTTCTAGATAACACGCACTCAGTGGCGATGATCAGTCACTCCATGGTCATCATTAAGAAAGCTGTCCAGCACTTGAACCTGGCCAAATTCCCATTCTAGCTGCTGACCAACCACTTTATGCTCTTGCTAAGAAAATCCTTACTCGGACAACTCACTTCTAAGGGGGGTGCGATTAAAGGTGTTCCCAAACAAGCTTCTGAACTGTAAGTACTATTGTTTACTGCTTACCTGGGAGAGCCAACCGAGCGTAATCACAGCATAGACACATTGCAGTCACTTCATGGACATGTGTGTATCCTTCCTTCTCAAATATATATGTAATATATTCAGAGCAATATGCTTATCAAAAAAATAAAAGTACAAGTAGTCTACTAGAAAAATTAAGCAGTAATTTAACGAAAGCTTAATTAATGGAAATTTTATTCTATTATTATCTATAGATCTTAAAGCTTTCGATTCAATCAACTTAGACATACTTTTAGTCAAATTGTACAAGTTGGGAATTAGAGGTTTAGTATTGGATGTAATAAAAAATATTTTAAAAGTAGAAAGGTATGTGAGGAGTGCTTTATCAAAATGTGACAAGTCCATGTTCATGCATGCAAATCAGTGAAAACGTTTTATGAAACTCAATGTGTAGATAGAAACTAAAGAAGTTACTCAATAACTAATATTGAATACAAGAAATGCATCAGTGTAAAATTTAGAAATATTTTGGCAAAATTAATCAAATTTTTTAATTAAATCTAATTGTTAGGATTTGGCATGTTTTGTTCCTTTCCACTGAACTTGGCACATTTTGATAAAACACTCCTCATGTGTATCCATAGAAGGCAAAAAAAGTAACAAAAAAATCAACAAAGGCAGGAGTTCTCCAAGGCTTCAATTTAGGGCCACTTTTCTTAATTTTATACAGGGTGTTTTGGAAATGGTAGACAAAGTGAAGAGATACAGGTTCCAAAGGTCATTTTCAGATTTAAAAATGTTCTATGACATTTTGTTGTACAGGCCATAGTTTTAGAGTTAGGAAATGAATCTGATCTGATAATAAAAATTATCAATCTTCACAGTAAAATAAAATACAAGTTATAAAATTCGGCATATATATATATATACTCATGGACAAAAAAATTAGCGCACCAAGAAATAATTGCAGGATCGTAACGAAACTTGCAATGAAGGTACATGTCGGGGAGATATGCAAATGATTAGAAATGCAGCGGGATTGCGCATTACGTATAGCCGGTAGAAGGCGTTGAACATCGTACTCTGTGGAGTATAAAACAGGTAACCAAAGCTTGTTTGAGTGTGCTGAATCATTTACAAAGGAAGAGCTGAGGTAGACATGCCATTACGCCGTGTTCGAAGACAGTATACGCAGTTGTCGCAGTTTGAGAGAGGGAGAATCGTCGGGATGATGGAAGCTGGGTGGTCAGCTAGGTGAGTAGCTCGTCAATTAGGCCGCTCTGATTGTGTTGTGAGGAGGTTTTGGGACCAGTGGACCCGAGAGATGTCATGTACACGAAGACCAGGCTCAGGACACCCTCGACAGACCAGTCGTCGAGAAGACCGCCACATAGTCAGAAATGCACGCGTACAGCCAACTGCTTCATCGGCCGCCATCCAGGCAGAGGTAGCACCTTCACTAGGGGCCGCTGTGTCTTCTCGAACCATACGAAGGCGCCTGGCTGAAGGAAAGTTGGTATCGCGGCGCCCATTACGTGTGCTGCCCTTGACGCCCACCCATCGACGCCTCCGTTTGGAGTTTTGCCGCGCACGAGGAAACTGGACTGCAGCGGAATGGAACCAGGTCGCCTTTAGCGACGAATCCAGATTCAATCTCGGCAGTGATGACAATCGTGTTCGTGTGTGGAGAGCCCATGGTGAACGCTTCAATCCTGCCTTTGCTGTACAGCGACACACCGCTCCCACAGCTGGTGTGATGGTATGGGGTGCCATTGCCTACAATACACGGTCACCCCTAGTATTGTTCTGTGGCACCATGACAGCCCAGCGGTATGTTCATGAAATCCTGCAACCACATGTGTTGCCACTCATGCAACGGCTCCCAGGAGCCATTTTTCAACAAGACAATGCTCCGCCTCATATGGCAAGGGTGTCACAAGACTGTCTCCGCACTGTTACTACCCTTCCTTGGCCTGCCCGATCCCCAGATTTGTCTCCAATCGAGCATATCTGGGATCATTTGGGACGACGAGTTGGGCATCCCACGAGTTTGAACGAACTAGAGGCAAGGTTACAGCAAATATGGAACGAAATGTCTCAAGACATCATACAGAACTTGTATGACTCAATGCCCGATCGTATCGCATCGTGCATTCGCGCTAGAGGGGGTCCAACGGAGTATTAACTCCTCTGTTCTTTTGCCTTTTTCTCTGAAATAAACTATCCTTTTTCTTTGATTTTCTAATCATTTACTTATATCAAAGTAGTCGTTACGTATGTAAATTTTCGTTTCATTTTGACGACTCCTTCTTGGTGCGCTAATTTTTTTGTCCATGAGTGTATATATACACACAGCAACCCACCCAATTTTTTTAGTGGCTTCCCTGCTGACTGAGAAATTGATCTTTGGAAATCCAAGTTTCCAAAATCTTTGGAAGCCGACCAAAATGAATGGTCACCTTTAGCCTTTGACCTTATCTCATGTGACTTACGGTTGACCCACAATGATGAAAAATGAAATGTAGGCATCCTCAGTAGTATACATAATTTTGACACCTTATTTGTATTTCTGTGTCTTATGGTTTCGGAGGAGTAGCGGGCAGAAAAACCCAATGTTTTCTTTTATAAATATGGTTCCGATGCATGGAACAAATGCTGCAAAATATTCTCATTGTATCTACTTGCACTTCCATTGTGCAACCAAAACTTAACTTTCTTTTTAATATTAGTAATGTTTTGAAATTAATAATTAGTAGCATTCCTACCATATAATTCCATAAATTCTTAATGGATATCAATGGCATTCTGTCTTTGGACTACAAAAAACAAACAAACAAACAAACAGTATATTGCTGTAACTTATACATTTCCAATAAATGCATTACTTTTGAAATCAGTTTGTTACCAATTTAAAGAATCTTAATGTTTGTCAGAGAAATATTTGCAGATATCTTGACGATAGTGAAGATATTTTGCATTTTCATAAAATATGAGCACAGATATTTTGATCACTCTTTAGATTAATTCTTTATTCATTTCACTTATTGGAATTGAATAGATCATAAAAAGAAGTTGTCTTAAACAATTATCTTTCAGTAACACTTCATATTATATTCACTAAATATAGCGTACAGTCGGACCCCGATTTAACGAATCCCTATTTACCGAATTTCGCGTTTTAACGAATTTTTCTTTTTCCCCGATTAAAATGAAGGCAAAAACCCCTATTTAACGAATAAGAAACCCCGAATTAACGAATTATTTCAACAGCCGAAAAACAATTTGTTGTTGTTGTTAGTTTGGTTAAACATACCTAAACATACCTAATGCAGCAGGATATAAATGACCCTGTATTTTCTTCTCTCCATAAAGTCGAAAAAGAACTTTTTCGAATCAGGAATCAAGGAAATTGTCAAACATTACTCAGCAGGCCTACAAACTTTAAAATTTCAAGTTAACTAGTGCGTAATTATTCGCTGTATTATTAGCTGCTGAATAAAAAGTGTACAAATTCTAATTATGGATATTTTTTGTAGTTGCTTATTAGGGCTGTTCCTTAATGTAAATGCAGAAATTTTTTATTTTGGACCCCGATATTACGAATAACCCCCGATTTAACGAATAAAATGTTCGGTCCCGATGAATTCGTTAAATCGGGGTCCGACTGTAGTTGTAAATATTCTGAATGATTAAGTAAAATGATGTAAATTTTTAAGATATTTTTATTTCATTCAATTAGTATATACAAAAAGGTTGCTAACCCAGATTTGGAGAGACTGAAAAAACTGGAAAAGGAAGTTAATGATAAAAAGCTGGAATTGGAATTAAAAGAAAAAGTAAGCCCAAAGATTCTAAACTAAGATAAAGTTTAATAATTTTTGTAATTTTATTGAAATCAATGGATTTTGAGCTAATGGATTAATTTCTTCATTTTAAATCTCCTAGTTTGTAAATATCTTCAGATTTTGTTGAAAGATCTTTCCATATTTGAAGGGTATGGGGGAAAACAATGGTAACCCACATTAGGTGTAAACTGAGATATTCAGTGTTTAAAATGTAAAAAAATAAATCATACAAAAGTGATTGATATTTATTAGCAATAAAACTTCTATTTACTTTTCATACATTTCAGTATAATAAATCAACAGAAAAAGTTACGAACTTCAAATTATAAATGCAGGATTTTTCATGTTTTCTTTGGAATGGGATTTTATTAGGATCCTGCAGTGTGGCATACCATTATTTTCTTGCATCCAGCTGTGTCATCACATCTCGTCAACAGATATATCCAGATATTCATCATCCTTTGAAGGTGTTTTCTTAGTCTTTATGGAGTTGTAGGAGGAGGCCACGTTTGTTCAGATTTAATGTCTGATAGTCTTCACAATTGAATGTCTTTGAAAAAAAAAAAAAAAACCCAAACCTATCTGTTTAACCAAAAAAAAAAAAAAAAAAACCTTCAAA
>JAFIDM010004315.1:45720553-45780099 GCA_023159025.1 Thereuonema tuberculata | reverse complement strand
TTAGGTTTCTTTGCCATCATATGACCCAGCTGATGTAGTACCAACAAAACAATTGGTTAGTAAACTGGAAGAATTAAATAAAATATCTCAAAGATTTTGTGATGTGTATGAAGCCTCTTCAAGCAGTCAATCTGTTTGTAAACAAATAGATGCAACAGAAATTGGATCTGAATGCAAAGAGATTTGTGTTAAACAAACCCAGTTAACAGATGTAAGTATTTGACATTGTGAGTTCAAGGAGCAATTGTATGGAGGTCTTGTATAGTTACAAAATTTAGGCTTAAAACAATTTTCAGTGGCTTGCTTACTTTACGTCAGTGCTTAATACAAAATTATCATCTCTTAAAGCTGATAACCAAATCTTCTGTTCCTTTATAGCACTTTTTTTTTTTAGTAAGAATTGACTTGTGTAGTAAGAAATGCTGAAAACCCATCCTTAAGTTCTATCTTTCAGCTTATGCCTTCCAAGTGCTGAAATCTCAAAGTTTACATCTTCTAAAGGTTGTTAAGAAATTACAGCAATTACAAAATGAGTAAATTTAATGAAAAGTTGATATAATGGATAATGGTTTGATGTCTCCAGTAGAATGTTAAAAGATATATCAATTTATAATAATAAATAAATGGCTTTTTGTTAACTAACTGGGAGGAAACTCTTTAATTCCTTTTTAAGGCTTACAGGCGACTGTAAGGCTTACTGGCGACTAGGACAATAGCCTAGTGTCCATTCCCTATTTTCATGGGGTGCAGCTGTTAATAGACATGTGAGAACATAGTGAACGAACGGGCTGGGCTACTTACCAAGATGCATTGGCCAACACCTCCAGGTTTGTACTATGTATCCAAACAAGAAATCAAGGCCCTCATTCCCAGAGGCTGGAACATCCCTGACCATGGCAGCAGTCAGCGGTACTTGAAGGCAGAGGGTGCAAAGAATCATCAGATTACAGGACTAGGCTGCCATTGATTAATGACCTTGGCTACATTTAACTGTCAAACTCTTTCGAGTGAAGGAAAATTGCAGGAGTTGGAGGAAGAGCTTAGCAACATCAAATGGAATGTTGTGGGACTGTTGTGTAGTGAAGTGAGAAGAAATGTTGGAAGTAAGGAGTGGACATCTATTCAACTATAGGGTTCCAAAAATGGAAGGAACAGTGGAGTTGACTTCATAATTACTAAGCGGCTAAAAATAATGTGGCATCAACTGACTGTAATTCAGATAGAGTGGCAACACTTGTTTTACAATTATCAAGAGATATCAGCTTAAGATACAGTAGAGTCCCGAAACTCAGCACTCGATAACCCGGCAGTCCGGATAACTCGGCCACCCCGTGGCAGCGCAGAAAAACCTTGCGCGCAGCCTGTTACAAGTTACATTTATATACAGTTCATGTATTAGGTATTTCCTTAAGTTTATTTGGATAGTTTAAATTTGAGTTAAAGCATTCTTTGTAAACTGTTGTATTCTCAAGCAACAAATAAAAGTATTTTACAACGAAAAAATCGTACTTATTCTTTTTTTAACACCTTTCCCGATAACCAGGCAGTTTCACAAACTCGGCCACCCTTCGTTCCACATTAGGCCGAGTTTTCGGGACTCTACTGTAATTCAAGTTTTTGCTCTAAAAACTTATCATTCTGACAAGGAAGTTTGAAGATTTTTATGAAGAGATATAAAAAGCTAACGGGAAAGGTAAAGAACACTTTAAGAATTATTATGGGAGATTTTAATGCAAGAATTGGTAAGACGAAAGTTCAGTTGATAAGTTTGGATATGGAGACAGAAATTAACAAGGAAATAGGTTACTTGAATTTGCCGCAAACGAGAATCTTTTCTTATAAACTCTTTCTTTAAGAAAAACCTTAATAGAAAGTGGATGTGCAGATGTCCTTCTGGGAGCCTTGCAGAACTGGACTACATTTTGACTAACAAAAAGTATGCTATAGAGGATTACTCTGAGCTTAATCAGTTTAATACTGAAAGTGACCATTGATTAGTAAGGTGCAAGTTACCCCTCAATGTCAAACTGGAAGGCAGAAATTGGTAAGAAATTCAAGAATTCTTAATTTAATAGGTATAAGAAGGTATTCATCTGAACTAAAGTTACAGTTGAGAAATCGTTTCACTGCATTGCAGAACATTGATGAAAAAGAAGACATTTTGAATGAATCAAGTGATAAGTTAACCAAAACCATTATTGAAACAGCTGTAAGTATCAGAGGATCTAAAAAGCAAAAAAACTGAGAAAAAAATATATAATAAAACTAAACAATTAATAATCAAAAGAAGAGAAATGAAATAAACAAGGATGATCCTGTGACGCGAATAGAATATGCTGAGCTTTGTAAAACAGTTTGTAAATATATTACTGAGGAGATAAGGAAGTACAATTGTGAACTGGGAAGAAAATCAGTAGAGGAAAATAAAAGCCTAAACTCTGCTTAATGTTCTTTATGCATCGGCTCTGAGAAATGAAACTGGCATCACGATTAGAAATTGTGAATAACTTTGAAGTGTGTTGAAAAGTTTTATAGCGATTTATATGGACACAGTGAAGAGTAAGGTGAAATGGCATGTAAGGCTTGTGAAGTTTCTCCAGTATTGAAGAAGGAGATCAAATATGCTATCAAATTGAAAAAAGAAAAAGCACCAGAACATGGCAGTTATTCTCAAAGAAGACATGGAAGGAATTGTGGCTACTCTTTTTTACTAAATGTTTGAACCTCAGCGATGTATCAGAAGATTGAAAGAATGCAGTGGTAATATTGCTATTGAAAAAGGAGAAAGAGAAGATATTGGGAATTATACGCCTATCAGTCTCTTGCCAGTTTTATATAAAATATTTATGAAAGTTATTACCAATCGCTTGCAGAAAACTTTAGATTCTGCCCAACCAAGAGAGAAAGCTGGATTTCGTAGTGGATATAGCATGATTGATCACATTCATGTTTTAAGAGAAGTCATTGAGAGAACCAGTGAATATGAGATACTACTCTGCATTGAATTTATTGATTATGAAAAGGCTTTTGACACAGTTAACATGTCTGATATTATTAGTGCTTTCGAAAATCGCGATATTGACTAAATTGCTATATAGAGTTCATCAAAAATATTTATAAGAATGCGACAGTAATAATTCATTTGCACAAAGATACAGAAAAAAAATCAGAATAGGAAAAGGTGTCAGACAGGGCGATACTATCTCTCTTTACAGTAGTACTTCAGGAAGTGTTAAAAAAATTAGACTAGGAAAAATGAGGCATCAATATTTAAGCCATCTTCGATTTGCAGATGATATAGTTATCCTAGCTGAAGATGATACAAAATTGCAATTGATGATACAAGAACTTTCTGATAAAAATTTAAAAGCTTTGTATTAAGCTAAACTTAAAGAAAACAAAGATTATGTTAATAGGCATCCAATTCAAGTTGGTAATTCTGAATTAAAGGAGGTTAGCAGCTATTGCAGTCTATTGGACAACAAATTAGTATGGATGGAAGCATTAATCATAGAATCAATCTTGCACAGAATGCCTTTCGCTGAAATTCTGTAATAATGAAAGGAGCAATGCCTCTGTGTTTAAAGAGAAAAGTTTTTAACCAATGTATATTGCCAATTCTAACATACCGAATGGAGACATGGACATTGACCAGGAAAGCAATCCGGAGACTGCAGACAGCTCAAAGAAGCATGGAAAGATGCATGTTAGGAATCATACGATGAGACCGTAAAAGAAATGTATGAGTGAGACAGCAAACCAGTGTGTTTGATATTATTATCACTATAAAGCAGCTGAAACGGAATTGGGCTGGCCATGTAGCAATGCGTAATGATAATAGATGGTCAATAGAAATTCTAAACTGGATTCTGAGAAATAAAAGGAAGTCAAGAAAGTGTCCACAAGATAGATGGGTGCATGAAATTAAAAGTTTTGTTGGTTTTGACTGGAAAAGAAAAGCTTTTGGCCGAAAGAATTGGAAAAAACTTGGAGGGACCTTCATCCTGCAGTGGATTGAAATTGGTTGAAGATGATGATATATACACTGTCTGGCTACTTTATTAGGTACACCCCTGCTGTCCGTAGGAATGTCTGGACCCATCGTGTCTCACAACAACTCTTCAAGCTGATGGGGCAGTGTCATGGTGTGGGGGATGTTTTCCTGGCACATATTGAGTCTATTGATACCTCTGGAGGCATATCAGGATGCTAGAGCGTACCTAAACATCGTAGCTGACCAAGTGCAATTGCACATGTTAACAGTTTATCCTCACGCAGATGGCTACTTTCAGCAGGATAATGCACCGGTGCACAAAGTCCTCATCACTATGGGATGGTTTGAGGAACATGACGATGACTTTTCCTTGCTGCAGTGGCCGGTCAGTTCCCAGATCTCAACCAGATTGAAAATTTGTGGGATGAGCTGGAACAGCCTGTTCGCTCCAGGCCTACACCTCCATCAAATCTTCAGGAACTGCATGACACACTCATGCCTGCATGGTACACAATACCTCAACAATATTTTCAGCATGTTGTGGAATCCATGCCTCGACGAATTCAGGCTGAAAGGAGGTCCAACACGCTACTAAGAAGGTGTACCTAATAAAGTGGCTGGACAGTGTGTGTATATATATATAGATTAATTGACTTTCATATGACTGGATCTTATATGAAACCTAACTAATAAAAAGTTGAAGAGAGTATTTAGTAACGTTCACAAATGACTACTGATACCCGAGTAAAATTGACAAAAATCATATGAATAAGAACAGACAATTTTTAAGGTTGTAACAATTTCTGTAGGAAATTTATGATGATTTCCTATGCTGTCACATCCTGTAACCAATATGCAGTAAATAACTGTCTAGCTACACTGTATTCCATTAAATAATAAAAAAAAAAACACAAACTTTGATAGCTCAAAAAAAAAATAATAAAAATAAAAATACATGATTAATTTGTATGGATGTTGGTGAAACCCTGTAGCATATTTTACATTAGCTAATAACCAAAAACATTTTGTATAAAAAATTGGTATGAATGAGCATGTGTAGAACCTGGTGGAAAAAAAAAATGTCTAAATTAAATAGCCAAAGTATCTTGATATGAGGCTTGGTAATATCTAGCAGCAATGCAGGCCTCATAATGTTATGTCATGCTATTTATGATAGCTTAAATAGATATGACCATTGTTTTTAAGTTCTGAGTTCCTCCAAATCTTGAGAAGAAGTGGTTGGGGTAGCAAGTTATCTTTCAAGAGAATTCTAAACATGGTTTAAGCGAGAGATATCTCGCTGGTTAATCTATATCTATAAGGGAAAGCGAGGAGAGATGATGCGCATTTCGATAATAATTTATATTTTCAAAATTTTGGAATTCATTCGAGAATGAATTACGCCAAATCATTCTATAGACATTAATTCCTAAAAAAAAAATTATAGTGTACATTGCATCATTTAAATATATAAAAAATTACGTTTTATAAAAATACTATATTTGCCATCTCTCCTCATACAGTAGGTGAGATGACGCGCTATGGGAGGAGAGACATCGCACCTAATTTTTCCCCAACAAACATGGCCGAACACGAAAGCATTGTGAATACAATCCCTCCAAGAATCCAGTTTCAACTAACAACAGCAGAAAATACTTTATCGCTGCGATAAATATGCTGTGTGGAAAATAATAACACAATTACATGAAAATTCAGACACTTGCCAAAGTGAGTAGAGGCAGAAATTCCCTCGAAGAATCCAGAAATATTCACAAAAATGTAGTAGAATTTCACAACATGTATACTACACACCACTGTACAATCCGACTGAGGGTAAATATCACCACGCTGTGTTAGACATGTAAACTGAAAACCGCGTCAACTTTCCTACCTGCGTCATCTCTCCTCGCTTTCCCTTAATGAAGTCCTATTAAAGATTTTGATTTACAAAACTAGATAGGTGTGGACATGCAGTTAGTATTGCAATACTGCATATGCATAAGGTTGAAACGGGGTCTAGGACATCATTCCCATATCGCTTGGCATTCATGGAAGAATTACAGGTCTGTCTGTGAGCCTAATAAAATGCTTCGCTCAACCCTTCAACAGTTGCAGCTGCTTGGGACTGGCTTTGTCAGAGTTAAATGCAAATTATATAGAAAAGCTGAAAGTTTCCTAGAAACTTTATGCAATCTAATGACCTTTGGAACAAGTAGCTTTGGAAATTGCAATGCCAATAATTCAGAATTAACATAAAATAATTTGTGAAATTTTTGTATAAAAAAAACTGCAGTGTATTTAATTTAAATATTTAATGACTGCTACTGAGCTATTCAGGATTATGGTTGTGACATTCTTCTGCTAAGATATTTTGGCTACATACTTGACATTATCCTTTATTAGATTTTGTAAGAAATTACTGAAAAAACAAAACAAAGGAAATTTTTCATTTGCTTGTTTTTAATAAAGGAAATATAAAGTATAAGTTGATTTTAATTAAACAAAAAAAATGAACTAACATTTCAAGTATTAATTTAAAAAATGATATTAATTTTTTATTTAAAATGAGTATCTTAAGAATGGTTTTGCTTTAATAAGAATAGAATGCCCAGAAGGATGTCTTGCTCTTGTTTTGCTGAAAAAAAATTGTATTGCTTACTAAGTTTATATGTTTGAAGACAGAATGATTTTCATTTGATTATCATTTTTTTTTTTTAAAATATTGTTTTACTTGCAGTATTTCCAGAATTTTGAAAATCCCTTGACGAAGCTCAGCCAGAAATTGAATCAATTTCAGAGAGAAGTGTTACATCTGTACATAAAAGTAATTAGCTTTCTTTTGATAATTTGTTTATTAAAAACATATATTTTAAATGAACATTCCATACTTCTTCTTCAAATCTTTTCTACTGTAATGTGTACTATTAATCATCTTCCCTACTACACCAGAAAATAAATGCTAAACATTACATTTTTTTCTAGAAAAAATCAGCGAATTTTCGAGGAGAAAAATAAAAGAAAACGTCTCCTCTTCTTCAAGACTTTACAAATAATAAAAATTTTATTTTTCTCCTCGAAAATTCGCTGTTTTTTTCTAGAAATAAATGTAATGTTTAGCATTTATTTTCTGGTGTAGTAGGGAAGATGATTAATAGTAAACATATATTTTAGTTAAAAATGTATTATATTTTTAAATGTCCAGGTTTTAGCTCATGCACATTAAAGAGAACATAAGAGTTTCATTCACAATTACAGGATGGATTCAAAGACGAATAAAAGTTTGAATAGTAATAATTGTATATTATTTTTAACATCACACCAAATTTAAATGTAAAAACTACATTTAATATGAAAAAGCAAATTTTCAAAAACATTACACGTCTTTTCTTTTTCAAGCCTTAAATAATTTAATTTTCATATTATTGAATAATTACAATCTTCTTGATGGTCGGGTTTTAAGAATGGTTTGTTTCTTCACATATCATCATTTCTATATGAGGCTACTATCATTTCTTTTTAATTTACTAATGGAAAACTTAGTTTCAAATTTGCACATCTCTCAAGTCCTTGAGAATGGTCTCTATACAGTGTGGCTGGGAAGCTCCCGTACCCCTTAATTGGTAGTCATATTTTTAAGAAATATTTACTAAGTGCCCAATGCGACTGTGTGTTCGCCATCTTGCTGTACACACAAGTTTATATGCCGCCACATCTTACTTGACATTTTTTGGAGCATGTCTGGTATAATGGTACCAAATGCATCCTCAAGTACATTGCGCAATTCTTCATTTGTAGCATAACTATGTTCAGACACGTAGGCCTTGATGATTCCTCACAATGAGTTGTCAGGCGTCGGGAGGTCAGGACTTAGGGGTGGCCATTTCAATAAAGCTGGCAGTGCTGGAGAACTGTGACAAATCCAGCGTCCTGGAAAATGTTCATGAAGAATCCTGCACACAGTAAGAGCGCAGTGAGCAGGTGCCTCGTCCTGCTGTAGTCATACTCATTCCATAATACCTGCGCCTTCAAGCTGTGGGATTAACCGTGTTTGTAACATGTGTAAATAAGTTTTGCCATTAACATGACCATCAAAAAATATGGCCCAAACAAATAATAATAATACACAATAGGGGGTATGGAAACTTCCCGGCCACACTGTACATAACCGGACATTGGATTTTAATTTTTTTTTTAATGACGCATGTTGTTTTAAACTTAACTTTTAACTTGCATATTAAAATTATTCCATCACTAATGAAATCCTACTACTATTTTCTTATGAGTTTTAGTGGTTGATAGTTAAAATAATTTTCCTGAGAGAGAGGCTGTTTCATTTATAAGCCATTCCCCAATTCCACTTTTGTTTGCAATTTTTTAATTATTCATTTTTAACATCTTATTAGTTAAACTGACAGAATAACCACTGTTCCTTATTTCTACTTTGTATTTGTCAGTTGTGTCAAAATTATGCCATTATTTTCTAAATTGTAAGTTCTGTTTTCCTTCAGATGCGTATTACAATTGAAAAAAAAAAAAAAGATCATGTGCTGTAGCTGTTCTGTTTCCTCATTTGAAAATCATGGAAATTTGAGTTTCACATTTCCCATCTATTGCTTTTCCTCCCCCAGTGTGTAGTATAATATCTCATGGTAATACAAAATAGATCAGTTATTAATGGAATAAAAATCAAGATCTGCAGATGATGGATGTTTAATGTAACTTCGTCAGCCAAGCATGGTTTCTCATTGATGTATGGTGTGGATTGCTATGTTTCGATTACAGTTGGCATTTGTTCATGAAATTGGTTTTATGTGTAGCACATTTTGCAATCTATAAAGGGAAAAAATCTAACAATTAATATTTTAAACAGAAGGACCAAAGTTTACGAAGGAGACATCACAGTATTTCTAAATTAAACAATAGGTACAAAAAGCACCACTTTTTAAAAAACAGTCTTATAGTTTTATTGTTGACATTAACAGTGTGTACATTTTAAATCAAAAATAATTTCTTTAAATATGTTTTTAAACCTTCACTCTAAACTTACTAATGTGTACCTTTTTATTTTCAGTGCTGCTATCCAAAAACTACCGCTGATAAAAAAATCCTTTGATTTATAATGTGGAAGTGAATTGTTTCAGATCTGAATAAGTATTTACTTTGTACATCTGCTTGTGATTTGATCAACAGATAAGGAAAGATAGAAAATAGAAGGAAAACTGAAATAAATTTTATACTTTACATTCAACCTAAAAATTTCACCTAATTTCTCTGTTATGATGTGCTACAACAATAGAACGCTTAAGTATGAGAGCTTTATGCACCTAACAATCTTTTATTCCTTTTACACCTTTTCTATCATTAAATTTTTGAAATGCTGATACTTTTGAAAAATAATTGGAATGCTCAGTTTCTTTTGTTAAAGTGGATCTAAACTGTATACATTTGAGCTCAATTAAGATATCTTTTTATAAAAGGTCTAAATTTGTTCATCCCAGTGATTTAATAAAAAAAAAAAAAGAATTTATATAGAAACTTAAAATTTGTTTTTCTAAATAATTAAATGAAGAAGCAAGGAAAGATCTTTAAAATTTTACATAGATAGAATTATAAAATGCAGTTGTAAAGGATAATTATTTTTTTTTAATTTACTGTATAAATGTTTGTTTACTAGGTACTTATTTCATTTCTTTAACAGTATATTTTTGCAACATTGTGTATAATGTAGAATTTGAGTATTTGTAAGTTTTTGAGTGGGAGAATCAACATAAAGCAAATAGGCAAAAAAATAAATGAAAGTAATGCACTAACAGTGATTACTGAAAAACTTGCCTGAGTTAGAATTATTATGCAATGAAAGTGTATTAAGCCTAGATGATAGCAGTTTAAGAGTGATGTAAAGATGTTCCAATCATTGTCAGATAATTATTCTGACAATAGGATGCTGCAGCAGAGATTGCATTTCCAAATGTTATTTTAGTCTACAAACTCGTTTTAAGCTAAACAAAAAAGTGTAATGCATTCAAAGCCTTGAAATTTTTATTTTTGTGGAAAGTACATCTGTTATGCAGAAATATTAGATAAATTGTAAAGCTGAGAAATTTATGACCAGATGAAGCTTTCTTCTGACTGCCACAGCAAAATTGAAGTTGCTCAAGCAATGCCATGAAATATATCAACAAATTGGTTTTGAATAAGTGGAAATTCTTCCAATGTGAGATGGATAAAGATGAATTCACATTGCTATGTCTTGGTTCTTGTTTATGAAGTTCCATATAATAAATAATACTGAACTTATGTTCCCAATAGTTTGTAATGGAGTTTAAAACTAAATCGCATAGTCATGTTAATGAGCATGCAGATTATTAACTAGGAACAAAGCAGCAATGCCTGAAAGTACATTAAATGCTTTGATGGTAAAATGCAGAAATGGAAGTTATAAATAAGTTATATTTTGTGAGTTAGTTTCATTTAAAGTAACAGTAGGAGTTACTTTTATCAGTAACAAGAGTAAAGAAAATGTGCTACTTTATTTTTGTGTGTCTCTTAAGGGCTACCATTGTCTGATTAGTTGGCACTGGTTGTTTCTAGAATTTTGAATGTATTCTTGAGTACTTGAACAATGCTTGTTACTATTCAAAAGTAACTCTCCCAGCAAAGGTAAAAATTGTAATGATGCCCGTAACAATAAATATTTTGCAAATGAGCTCCTTGGAATATTCTGTGTTGCATATAAAAGTGATGGTGGATTTTTGGAACAATAGAAGAAAGAAAGCAGACAAACAATAAAGTCTGAGATAGTTAGGGAAAATCAATTGTTGATGAAGAAAAAAATTAAACATGTGAAAAGAAAAGAAACACTGGAAAATGCTTCAAAACTTTTGAAGGAAGCAGAATGTTTAAAAAAGTCTGGAGTTTCACAGGAACATCACTGCATAACAGTAGTCGCTTTATAGCAATGATAAGAAAAAGAAAGAAAAGAAAATAAAAAAGTAAAAATCATTGGAGATATTTTTTTTACTCCAAAACCTACCAAATCAAGAAATATTAACTCTGATTGCCCACATGATTCAGTATTCCCTCACAGTATCTGTAGGTACTGTACTTCCAAATTCGCAGACAACATTGTAAATATCCTGACTAATCAAGAGCCCTGTAAATCTTAAATCCAGTTAAATCTTAGCCAAAACCTTTAAAAAAATATCTCAGCTGCTTTAATTCGGGACATAATTGAAAAGGTTCGAAAGGTGGAGGGAGAAGCTGATGAGCAAAAATGCTCTCTACAGAAACCAAAACTCAGCTGAAAAAAGAAAATTGCAGTTTTTTTTGTTTTTTTTTGGGGGGGGGGGGGAATAATCAGGCATAAAGTTTTTGATATTTTATGTCAGACTTCTCTTTTGTTTTGATTCTTCAATCAGTTTTTTTCCTTAGTTTTGCCATTTTTGATGGATACAAATTGGTTAAAATTGATATTTGTAATATGTTCTGTAGTAAGAAGATATGTAACTGTACAAATCAACAAAACTTATCTATTTTACAATATACTGTATATGTTAATTTTTATCACTGTATACTTAACAATCAATTTGTAATTACCAGTTATGTACCTTCGAATCGAATGAACAAAGAGGCCAGTTCATAAGGTGGAATTTGTGTTTGTGCTGAACAAATCTCCTGTGCAGCATGACATGGCAGATTATCCTGGTAGAACACACCTCTGCCTCCTCGAAGGCTGTTGCCATAAAGGCTGTACTTAATATTCAGTAATGTATAAATAGCCAGTTGCATCAAGGGAACATTTGACCTGTATTAGAGGTCTGGTCCTACAAGAATGACCAATGACACCTTTATCACCTGTCTGTAAGGGATTGAGTGTTGGTCCCAAAGCATGTTATGAAATCAGTCTGATCCTGCCCTCTGTCCATTCACCCGGCTGGAATCGTCACAAGGCAATCTTCTGCCAATCTGTCAAGATTCCAATAATGTGTTCCTGTGCAGATGCAAGGCGGTTTTGTTAATGGGTGCCAATAAACAAGTCGACTGGACATTGGTGTCTGAATTCCAATGGATATGGGAGGCCATAATTTGATTGCATAGCATGGATATGGTTTTAAGAACTTTTGTAATTTTGCATCATATTTGTACTTTAATAATATTTTAAGCCAATTCTGTATTTTAATAAAGTTGTGAATATGCAGTGGAGCTGTTTAGATTTTTTTTTCTTCCCTTCCAAGTCACAGTCACTTTTTTCACTTTATTTTTCAAGTCATGTTAAAACTGTTTTTTTTTTTTTTTTCCATTTACATGGCATTACATAGTAGTGCAAAACAGTCAATTCTAGAGAAGCCATGTATAAGCTAACACAATTTTGAATTTTAATGACTTTATTCTCTTATTTATCTATCGCTTATGAATAGATTTGAACATTAGACATGCATTTCTAACAACAGTCAGTATTTTTGACTGTCACATTTCCTTTTGGCTCTTTCACCACACTTGAAAGTAAAGCTTTATTAATATTATGCAATAACTAAAAATGTGGGTTGAAATGTAGACAAAAAATAGGAGTTTCTTTAATTATAGAGATGTAATGATTCACTGCATTGATTTTCATTCTACAAAGGATGAAACAAAGCCCATTCTTTTAAAATTATTAAATCAAATTTAATATGCGTGACAAGTTATTATTACTTAAAAGAAAATAAGAAACGCACATAACTAGGTAGAAAAAAAACAACAACAAAGAAACAAACAAAACTTTACTGAGCTAATTTTGGTTTATGTGCTGGGAACCGGAGATGGCACCGTTTCGAGTTGCAACACTCATCAGTCCAGTCCTGCCCAGCATACCCAGCTCAGTGAAAAAGAACAATATACAAAACAGACAAACGAACAAGACAATTCACTGAGCTGGGTATGCTGGGCAGGACCGGACTGATGAGTGTTGCAACTCGAAACTGTGCCGTCTCCGGCTCCCAGCACATAAACCAAAATTAGCTCAGTAAATTTTTGTTTGTTTGTTTGTTTGTTTTTTTTCCTAGTTATGTGCGTTTCTTATTTTCTTTTAAGTAATTTTAAAATTATTACTTTTACTACTGAAATGTCGTCATTCTGGTAAGCTTAAATTTAATATTATTGGAAGATTGATTCAAACTATGATGGAGTTTTAAATTTTTATTTCTTAGTTTATCAAATCTATGAATTTGACATAATGCATTTTAACATTTCTTTTTTTTTTGTTTTTTGGGTTTTTTTTTTTCCCTCTTAAGTTCTCACATACAATGAATAATCTGAAATCAAGCTATACAACTTAAAATAAAGCAGATCTAAATGTTGGTTAATTCAGCTAAAGTTCCACAACTACATGTAGCAGAAGAATCGGCATGATAACCATCGTCAGTTTCTTCAGCCTCAGATCCATCTCGAAGTTTTCGAATTATTCTTGAGAAAACAGCACGGCGACGCCTTTGCCAAAACTGAAAGACAAGTTAAAAGAAATGTTTAGAACAGCAGATGTTGTATTAAAATATTGATGCAATTAGCAGTACAGAGTATCAGTTTTATTCATATAATCCTAACTTAAAGTATAAAATAGCGTTTTTCCATTGCAGTATTGCAATCCTGTTGAGTTTCATGTTACATAGCAAATGTTCTAAGAAGGAAAGATAATTGAAAATACAATGCAGCAATTTAATTCATTAACAATACTAACACTAAACAGAAAAGAAAAATCACTACAGTATAACTACTACTCAGTAATGTCATTGTTTGATATTGAAGAGTATACATTTTTTAGACCAGGGAGATTTACTATCTGAGATTGGGTTGACAACCAAAAAGATTCTAAAATTTGTTTTGTTGACAGAAGTGCAAATAGTAAAAATGCTCAAAAAGAAATAACAGGACCGACGCCGCAATTACTAATTTTCAAAATTGTCGTTACAATGAAAAGAATTTGTTAGTAAGCAAACCTAGTTAATATGAATTAATAAACACTACATCATACATTGAACATATTTTTAATATGTTTAATGTGTGATATAGTGTTTATTAATTAATATGACTATTAAAAGGGAGGAATTAAGGAGGAAATACAGACTTCAAGTTTACAAAACCTAGTTAATGCTCATTTGTTTGGATGGCAATTACACACTGCCTGCTCAATTGAAAGTGGATACCTGAGGTACGGAAGAGACGCTTTATATACAGCGTGTCTAATAGTGCTTACTGTGGCCTTTTACCCTAATCATAGCATCCACATGCCACGGCATGCTCTCCATCAGTTTCTGATAGCAAGTAACCGGTATTCTTGCCCACTCCTCCTTCAAAGCCTGCACAAGTTGGTTGCATGTTTCCGGTTACATCGAACGCTCACAAACCCGGTGCTCCAATTCATCCCACAGATGTTCAATAGGGTTGACGTTCGGACTCTTGGCAGGCCACAGAAATTCCTGGACATTATTCTCCGGAAACCAGGCACTGACAACATGGGCCTTATGGCAAGGCACATTGTCGTGCTGGAACACAAATGGTCCTTCATCAAACTGCAACGTAGGAAGCATGGAATTGTCTAGAATGTCCAGATTGTGTGGGTGCCATGTTCTCCTCGATCACAACCAACGGACCACGTCCAAACCAGGAGAAACAGGATCACACCACCACCGCCAAACTTCACTGTTGGGATGACACCTTCAGGTAGCAGCCGCTCCCCTGGCAAACGCCACACTCAGGTGCGCTCATCCGATTGGTAGAGTGTGAAGCGTGATTCGTTTCTCCACATAATGCTCTTCCAGCAGTCAATCGACCAAGACTGTCGCTCTTTACATCAGGCCACACGGCGCTGGGCGTTCACAGGGGTGATGTTAGGCCTGTGGGCAGCAGCCCGACCAGTGTACCCTAAGGCATGGAGCTCCCGATAAATCGTCCTGTACTGTCAGTTGTTTCCGTTGCCTGCTGGAAGTCCTGCGACCATTGTTCCGCTTGAACAGCCCTGTTCTGCCATATCAACAGCTTCAGGGCCCTCTGGTCTCTATCGATCAGCATGCGGGCTCGACCACCTCCATGACATCGTGTTTCCACTTCGTGATAATAGCACCCATGGTCGACTTCGGCAGGTTCAGTGTCGCTGCTATGGCTTACACACACTGACCACTAATGTGGCAGCCTAAAACTACTAAACCTTGAAAATCGCTCAGCTGCTTTGATGGTGGCTTTTTACCTCAGCACATGGTAAGATTACCAAATGACTCCAACTACACATGATCATGTTGTTTTATAACGAATATATTCAAATTATTGCCCGAATTTGCAAGGGTTGTTCCACTATGGCAGATGTCCACTTTCAATTGAGCAGTCGGTGTGTATCCTGGATTTGTTTATTACCATTGCAATATAATTGATTAGATTATTTTTTAAAATGAAATGTCTGCAATATTCTTCACTTAAAAATTAGTACAGGCAATGCTATTGGAGCATGACTTTTTGTCATAAAAATCATTACTGCTTCATAATGTATTAGGTAATGAAAAGTGCAAAGCTTAAAAAAATTTGTATTTACTCCGATCATCCAAAACATTAATATGATGTTGATTATCCTCTTGCCATCAAAACAGCCTTCACTCAGCCAGGCATGGATTGTATAAGCTCTTGATAGGTGTTTCTGTGATAGCTGGTACTACGATGTCTCCAGAAGATCCTTCAGTTCCTGCAAATTGTGGATGACATGATGCATCATTAACACGTTTCTCCAACTCAAACCACAAATGCTCGATCGGATTCATAAAAGGGGAATTTGGAGGCCATGGTAATAGCTGGAACTCTTCCTCAGATTCTGCGAACTATTCCTTGACAATCTGAGCTTTATGACTTGGAGCATTGTCTTACTGATAGAAGGCATCTCTATCAGGCAACACAGTCGCCATAAAGGGGTGTACTTGATCAGCAACAATGTTCAGATAGGTGACACCTGTCAGAGATCTGTCTATAGGGATGATAGGTCGAAGCGTTCTCCCAGGCAAACATTGCCCAGACCCTCCACCTGCCTATGTTCCCTCCAAAATACATCCAGATGAGAAGGTCTCTTTTTTGGTAAACATTGCACATGTGCTTGGCCATCCACATGATATAACAGGAATCATGATTCGTCAAACCGCGCGACCATCTTCCATTCCTTGGTGCTCCAAATTTTATGCATTGCAAGCACTTTCAGCAAAGAACAGCTGTTAACAGAGGAATATGACTGGGTCTGAGGCTCCATAATCTCATACTCAAGAGTGTTCGATGAACAATATGTTCTGACACTAACACCATCACCACTATTGAAACAGAGAGATTTGTACCACAGTGCTCCTCTTGCTTCATACAAGAAAAGACAGCTTACGCTCACCTCTTGCATCAATGCGTCTTGGTCGGCCCGTTCCTTGCCAAAGGTTCATTGTTTCACCATTTTTGGACCAACTTTGATAGACCTTCAATAATGATAAGCTTGAACAGCCCACTGGCCTCCCTGTTTTGGAGATGCTCTGACTAAGGCATCTGGCCATCACAATTTGACCTTTGTTAGAGTCTGATAAATCCACTGCTTTACCCATTTGCGCACCTTAACAAATACTATTTGTGCAGCCTTGATGTCATCTCTTATATACCCAATCAATGACCTTACCACTTGCTGCTGTGCGTCTGTAGGACTGGTTCATTGCAAAGTCCGAGGTGGCCCTATGTTTTGGCTGACATGTATAAAGTATCTCAACAGACAGAATACATACAGATGAAGCAATTTAGGTTTTATGCTTTTTTTTTGTACCTGTTGAAACAATGGAAAATTAACATTTTATATGTATATAAATAAATAAATTGTAAAAATGTGAATGTTTTGTTGAGAAATGATGGCATTGCATTATAAGAATAATTCAGTGTGACCTTAAGAGCATTTTGATCTTTATGCTGCACTGAAACGTATATTGTTCATACTACTACTGGACCTGAATACTACTGTTTATCACTGGCCATGAATTGTGTGAACCTTATTATATTAATTAATTACTATGTTATTACCTTATTAATACTTGTGTAACGCCTAGCCATGGTTCTTAGGCACATATGGGAGGAAAGGGTTATGATAAAGGAGAATTAATGCAGTGGAATGTCAATTGTAGCGAAGCAGCTGGGCCCAATTTTACCTCGTCAAGGAATTGAGAAATAGGAAAAGGATTCGGAGAGTAGAATCGGTGTTTGACTGTGAAGCCAGTAGGATTGGGGACTGTTTTGTAAACAGAGCCTAAATGGCTCTAATTGTGGCTAATGATGATGCGGGATCTAGTCAGGTAGTAGGGGTGACCCCAATGGTTGGCTGACGAGACGGGCCTGAGGCCTCCACCACTTGACTCAGCGTTTGTTTCCATATGGTGGCCGAAACAGGGGACAGTAAACAAATGACTGAGTTAAGATGGATTATCTTCTTCATTCCTGGCGCTACAACCCTGGGTGGGTTTTGGCCTCTCGGACAACACCTCTCCACTTCAATCTGTCCATCGCTTTACAAGATGGATTATAATTAGTGAATAATACAGGTAACTGAGAAAGAGTACAAAAGAGATTTAATAAAGGACAAGATTTATATATTTATATATAAATGATTATAATGAGATTATACATTACCCTGGGGTTTCGAGTGCAGTTGATAATATATATAACACAACACTAACACTAATGATAAATATTGTAGTAGCGTTCTGAGATGCCTGAACATTTCAGTGTCCGCCGATGATGACGCACAGTTTGTAGAAGTCTCTGGAGCGATGAAGAAGGTCAGAGTTCAATTTGTACTCTTGGTCAGTTGAAAAGCATTGCTGGTTGGGCACAGATTTCCCGTTTGCATTTTTTTAGGGCACAGATTTTGCCGGTTTCGATCTGTTGGAGACGCACCCTTCGCTATGCAGGCCCGAAGATTCGAAGAATGCTCTTTAGATGCAACGATAATCCTCAGTGCTGCAAACCATAGCCGAATCCTGCCTTTCCAGCGGATCTCAGTCTGTTTCTTCAAAAGATGGGCCAAGCGGTTTTCGCTTGGCACAGTCTACCTTCCTTTTCTAGATGTCAGCTTCTGGAGGGCAGCGAGAGTAGCTGGCCACCTGCCTTTCTCAGATGCTCCCTGCTCACTGTCTTATTTCACTATTCTATCCAAAGCACTGGCCCCCCCGGAATGACGTCACCTACTGCAGAAGACGCCATCTTGTATAGAAGACATCTGCTGACAGGCTGGAAGATGGAAGGAACACAAAGGGAAGCAATAAACTGAAGGCAAAGGGAAGTTGTGCAAAATGGATGCCAGATGAAAAGTCAGCTCGAGGAAACACAATGAAACATCTGTAAGACATCCGTTTCAAGAAGACGAAGAGACCTTTAGACGAAGTTTGGGGAAATGAAGAATATATCTTTCTAAAACCTAAATAGAAGTTATTGGAAATGGCATTTGAGCAAATGTTTAACCATTACTTGGATTTTTAGCAAACATTGTCTTTGTACATTTAAATTACTTTTAACTACAGTTTTTTGAATCATATCAGTTAAAATTAAGAAAAATATCTGAAACCCCCCCCCCCCCCGTGCCTTTCCAGTTATGTCATATTATATATGATTGTATATATGTCATATATATAATCTTATATCTTCTTTTCCCTCGCAAGAATTTGAGAATCTTGATCTTTCACTACTTCATTTAAGCAAAAGCCAATTATTATTTGAAACATTTGAGAGTGCCCAGACTTTACTTAAATTCTTTTAGAAAGTGTCAAAAAGTAATATAAATGCAAATTTTTGGAACCATTCTTCATTCCTTTTTCAAGCCTAAAAAGGAACAAAGAACCAAAATTTTACATTTTATATTATTTATTTAAGTTTACTGGAGAATTTATTCATTTATACTCAGGAGTGCCAAAGGAGGAAAGAGCAAAACGAGGAGTATCAGTTTTAATGAAAAAGAAATTTGAGAGAAATCTTAAGAACTTTGATGCTGTGGATGAAAGAATTTTAAAGATCAATATGGATATTTTTGGAAGAAGAATTACTATTTTGGGAATTTATGCTCCGAATAATGATGAAATTATTGAAGTTAAGAATATGTTCTATCAAAAACTGCAGGAAATTATCGATGAAATTGGAGGAACAAGGGAAATTATAATGATGGGTGATTTCAATGGAAGAACTGGATGCAGGAAGAGAGATAACATTGTTGGAGAGTTTGGAGAGGATGTAGTCAACGATAATGGAGAAAGACTTATTGAATTTTGCAGAACTAACGATCTCAAGATTACAAATGGTTTTTATAAACACAAAGATATTCATAAATACACATGGTATCAGCATACTAGACAACTTAAAACAATTATTGACTATATAATTATTAAACAAAGGGCTCAATTAAAATTATTAGACATCAGAGTACAGAGAGGAGCAGAATGTGGCTCAGATCATTTTATGGTGCGAGCAAGACTTGCATTTCCTTATTCGGCTAATATAATTAGAGAGAAAAGAAATCCCACAGAGATGGACGATATTGATATCCCAGAATATATGTTGGAAGGATTAACAGAAGAGAGTACAAAAGGACTTTTTCAAGTAAGATTAGATGAAAAATTAGAAGAAAGGAATTATACTAATACAACCGAACTATATCAACATATTAAATCATCTTTACACCAGGCTGCAAAGGAAGCACTAGGACAAAAAAGAAAAGGCAAAAATTCCCAAAAAAACTTTTGGTGGGATAAGGACATTGAAAAGATTGTACAACAGAAAAAAGAAGCCTATTTGAGGTGGATGAGTTCAAAAAAGGAAGAGGATAGACAAATTTATAGAACTTTTAGAAATGACACTAAGAAATTAGTAATAGGGAAAAAAAGAACATCCTGGGATAAAAAATGCAGAGAAATTGAGACATATATAGGAGGAAGACGATGTACAGAGGCATGGAAATTTTTAAGGAATATTAGAAAAGAAGGTAATAATTCATGGCAAGGAATATCGGTTGAGAAATGGGAAGAATATTATAAGACTTTGCTTACAGAAACTAGAAATGAATTTCAAGTAAAAAATACACATATTGATACCATACAACAACCTATACTATTGGAACTTGAGAGAGTTAAAACAGCAATTAAAAAATTAAAGAATCAAAGAGCAAGTGGTCCCGGTGGAATATCAGCAGAACTAATCAAAAATGGAACAGATAAATTGCTAAGATTAATTACACAATTATTCGAAAGATGTTTAAACGGAGAAGAAACACCAGAAGAGTGGAGAATTGGATATTTAACATCAATTTATAAGAAAGGAGACAGACAAAAATGTGAAAATTACCGTGGCATTACTGTAACAGCAACGTTTAGTAGACTGTATGGACGAATTTTAAAAGATTTTCTTGAAGAAGAAATAAGAATGAAAGAAAGTGAAGAACAAAGTGGATTTAGAGCAGGAAGATCATGTATGGATAATATATTTTGTTTTAAACAAATTATTGAAAAGGAAATGGCGGTGGGAAATCAAATTCATCTTCTGTTTATTGATCTAACGAAGGCATATGATAATGTTCCAATCGCAAAATTATGGAATGTATTAAAGGAAATAAACATAAATTTTAATATTATTAGAGCAATTCAAGAACTTTACAGACAATCAAAAGCAAAGATTAAAGTAGGTCAAAGATTATCAAAAGGCTTTATAACAGATAAAGGACTCAGACAGGGATGTTGTATCTCCCCAACACTTTTTAAAATTTATGTTGAAGCAGCATTAAAAGTTTGGAAAGAAAACTGCAGAGGATTGGGACTTAATGGGAAAGGAACGTCAATGTTTACTCTGCAGTTCGCAGATGACCAAGTCATAATTGCAAAGAGTAAAAATGATTTAGAGAGAATGACGATAACAATTAAGGAAGAATATGAGAAATGGGGACTATACATGAACGTTAGCAAGACCAAATATCTATGTATAGGAGGAAATGAGACGGACCTAAATCTAAATAATAACATGAAAATAGAAAGCTGTGAGCATTATAGGTATCTCGGAGTAGACATTAATAGAGAAGGCAGAGACTCACAAGAAATTAAAAACAGAATTTGTCAAGGAAGGAAGGCTATAAAACTATTAAATTCTATTTGGTGGAGTGAAGAGATCTCTAGGAAAAGAAAGTATAATATATACAATTCTATTGTAAAGAGCATCTTGTTATATGGGGCAGAGGGATGGAGAATTACGGAGACAGAAAAAAAAGAAATTAGCGGCAGTGGAAATGGATGCCCTAAGAAGATCATGCAGGGTATCAAGAATAGAAAGAACAAGAAATGAAAGAATCAAAGAAATGATGAAAATAAAAGGAAACATTTTGGACGATCTTCAAAGAAAACAATTAATTTGGTTTGGTCATGTTAAAAGAATGAATGACGAAAGACTGCCCAAAATCGCTTTTGATTACAAAACTAATCAAAAAAGGAAACGAGGAAGACCACGAAAGGCTTGGATGGACGATATTAAAAAAGCAATGAGGATTAGAAGTCTGGAAGAGGAATGGACCCTTGACCGGAAGACCTGGAATGGAGTTCTTGCAGATTCTTTCGGAAGGCGGCACCTGACGCCATGAACCGAGTTTATATATATAAATAATTCATTTGAGTGGAAGAATTATGTTTTATTCATTACAATGAAGATGAATGAATTAAGGAGAAGGTTTTTTTTACATTTTTATATGTTTGCTTATAAACCTAGTATAATTGAAGAAGTTAGCTCTCATTAATAAATATACACTAATAATTTAGTGCGGAACCAGATATACAGTAAATCAATAGTTTATTAATATCTTGTTCCGCACTGCCATTTTGAATTTGTAAAATTGGAAACTAACTGCCTTGTTTCTAAATTGAACTGCTGCTAAGTTATTTACAGTTGAAATTTTGAGAATTGGTAATTGGAATCCCCCTAGAGAAGATGCATAAAACTGGTTGGTTGAGTTGTTGAACACTGTACAACTTGAATGGACTGACAGGCGAAGGATCTGTATGTGAAAGTGGAGCTGGACCTTGAACTTTGGTGGGAAGGGAGGGGAGGGCAAATGAAGGATACGTGGAGTTGGAGGCACATGTTTGAGGGAGGAGCCGAGATACAGCTGTGTTGTGTTGTGATTTTTGTTGTTGTATATATTGCTCTTATGTTTTACTCGTATGTTAATTCTGTTCTGTTTGTCTTCTCTACTTCAGTGTAGACCCTTTACCTTGTGCCTACCCCTACATATTTGTTGGTTTCAATGCATTTATGATTATCACATTGTTTAATTGTTTTTGTCCTACCTTAGCTTTGCTGAACTTTTCAAAAGATATACAGAGGGTTGATTCACGTTTATTCAGTCGATTTTGATCACGTCATAGACTTAGCAGAACCCTTTTCTCCACCACCAGTTGTGTTCAATGGGATGCCTCTGCATTCTTGCAATGGCTCTGCATCGCAGTTTTCATTGAAGAAGGCTGCGTTAGAGGTAGACGAGGGGGATCTTGTTCAACTCCTCTTTGCAAGCTTTCCAACGCCCTTCTACTGTTTTCGGTCGTCGTGTTCCCAGAGCCCGTTTAAGTAATCCGAACCCGCATAAGTCCATTGGAGATGCATCGGGGATTTTACAGGAATCATACTCTATGGGATTGCTTGTGTTCCGGTTTCAGTCACCATATTGGCCATGTACAGCTGGGTTGCTCTATCTGTATGGTTCAACGCCTAGTCCTGATGAATCCATACTTTCCTTTTGTCGCTGCCGTACAATGGGCTTATCAACAATGGGATACAACCGGATTATCGTCATAATATAAGGGTTCCAGAACATGCTCTCGGTAGCAGCATTAATCTTGACCTTTGCAGGTACTTTCCTCAGCGGCAACTTTCCTCTGTAGCTGTAAAATATTGCACTTGGCTTCTTGGTATCACTAAGGTAGATCCATGCCTCGTTTAAAGTAGCGACGTACTTCCATTTTTCTCCCGATAAGTGGTGCTCGTAAAGCTTTCAGCTGTTGGTCTTCCTTTCAGCAACGTGTCGAGGAAGTAGGCGATGAACGAGAGCTTTATGATACTTTTCTAATTGAAGATCACGCCTAATTATCTGTGCAACCGTTGGCTGAGAAACTCCTACAGCCTGGGCAACCTTTGGGTGTTAGGGTTCTCGCCGACAACCATAGCCTTCACTTTCTTAATAACGTTAGGAGTTGCTGCCAGTTTTCGGATGTTTTCAAGCCTGTGGCTTACCCCGCTCTTGGCTGGGCTATTTAGCAGCCTATTTAGCATTGGAAAGGGCAACTATGTACCCTTCCCACCAATTTGGGATTTTTGGTGGCATATTTAGAATGCACACAATTCCAGCTATCAGATAATCAACTACAGGCTTATGACCTCTCATTCGAAAGCAACAATGCTGCGTCACGTGCACTTGCGAGTTAGCATACGCTCTTGAAATCGACCGAATAAATGTGAATCAACCCTCTGTATTATATTAAAAAGTAATACAGTAGTTCATTTTTTGTTACATTAAAATGCTGCAATTTAAACGTTAGTGTAGGTATTGCCTGCAGAGGGCATTGGAATTATGGACCTCCTCACAAAGAATACACAAAAGAACGAATGGTCAACCTAATGCTTATCTGCCATTGTTTCTAAGAAAGCACTTGGCTCAATTTTACAGAGGACTGTATGAACCCTAAGACTCACCTGCACATTAATAATCAGGATAAAATTTGAAATCTCAAGCAGTAGAATTATTTAAAAAATTACTAGCCATAAAAGAAATGAGAGAATGGGTGTAAGAAGCACAGGTGAAAATACGAAATTGGTACCATCTTCTATCCTATACAGTCATTCTTCTCCATATGATCAAGAAAGGAGAAAAACAAGGAGAAGCATGTTAATTCTCTGATTTTTAAAAATATGAACCATTAATTTTATGAACGTTGTAAAAACTTAAAAGCTTCATGAATTACTTAATTTTGTTTCTTAAGTAAATACAGTGATTGCCATTAATTAAAGGAAAAAAAAAAGAAAATTGCAATTACATGATAAAAATTAATTGGAGATGAATAAAATTTGGACATATGAAGTTAAAATATTGCAAAGTTAGGGTGTCGAATGCAACTGAATGGTGCTGTCAACAGTTCATGTAAATGAGCTGCATCATGCAGGGGTATTTTGCGAGGTGTTTGTCAAATTTTTCTGACCTTCTAGACATCATCAACAGCATGAAACTTCGTGGCTTGCATTGCTATTGGCGTGACCTTACTTTTGACCTGATTCTTTATTGCCTGAACATTGAGGGAAAACATTTTTTTTTACTAAATATTTTCAGATCATTAGCTCATTTACAATATTGTTTACTGTTGGCTACAGTTTTTGCCAACTTTCTTATAAATTAATCATGTATTTTTT
This sequence comes from Thereuonema tuberculata, assembly GCA_023159025.1. Taxonomy (NCBI): domain Eukaryota; kingdom Metazoa; phylum Arthropoda; class Chilopoda; order Scutigeromorpha; family Scutigeridae; genus Thereuonema; species Thereuonema tuberculata. The sequence goes on along the minus strand of JAFIDM010004315.1, from coordinate 45,755,657 downwards.
TCAGTTATTGCAATTTTTCTGTTTTTTTTTTTTTTTTTTTTTTAATATATGGAAACCACTGTATATTTCACACATCTAAATCTGGTATGAGATAATCAGGCAAGACTGTTACCCTGATTGTTCTGTTGTCATCAAATCCAGAGGTATGGGAATCCTCTTCACTTCTAGTTGCATTGTCTTCACTGCTGTCTGTTTCACTGGTCAATGCTTCTGTCTGTGTTTCTTTGTTACGGCGATTTCTTTTGATCCAATTTCTCTTAATATCCACTAAGTGTTTTAATGATTTTGGAACAGAGTTTGCTCTTCTATTCCCTGTCTGTCAATGAAAAAGAAAAAAAAGCAATGTGTTTACATGAATGAGTAGTATTTTTTTTATTTTTAAATTTAGATAAGAGGCTCATGTTAGTGCTTGCATGTACAGTCGAACCTCCATATATCGAAGTAGCAAATTGCCGGAAAAAAATTCGATATATAGAAATTTCGATATACAGAATTGTATCATAATTACTCCTAAAACATTAAAATTAAAGCTAATTTTCATATACGAAACTCAATTTCTAATTTATACGCGAATCACATTAAGTGAAAGTTAATACGGGTAATTAAAAAATGAATTAATATGAAAGATTTATTGAATACTATATAGGCCTACCTTTAAAAAAAACAATAATCCAGACAGTGGTTACAATGATCACAATTACATTTTTGTTAAAAAAACTTCGAATATCTTGCTGAATAGCCAATTTTGCGGAAAGTTCATCAAAGAAATGTTAGCTTTTATTCAGTCCACTAAAAACTTCATCGGGAACATTTTCCGCGAATTGAAGTCCATGACGTATTGTTTCAAACGCTTCTCGCATTTCTTTTTTCGATGGCTTGGAAATGTTTTCAGATTCATTTACTTCCTCTGGTTCTTCGATTTCTTTTTCAGTTTCATGAAACGAACTCAGTATGTCTTCGTGTGTAGGATAATCAACAACGGCATTCCGATTTTTTATAATAGTTGGGAATACCAAATTTAGGTGAAATGTCTTTTTTGCGCATTCCGCTATCTACATTCATCAGCAATTCAACTTTATCCACACTTTTTATCCCAATAAGTCTTGAAAAAAAATTTCGATATATAGAGATTTTTTCGATATATGGAAACAGTTTTTCTATGTAATGAACATGGAGATTTGCTAAGAGTTCGATATATAGAAAATTTCGATATGTGGAAGTTCGATATATGGAGATTCGACTGTATCTGCGTTTTTGCACCTAGCAAAAACTAGATACATAATACTTAAAAGGAACGAATTCCTTTTATAGGAACTTGTAAATGAAGAATTATGATTGCCATATAGGAACTATATTCACATTTTTGAACTAAGTTCCTTTTATACTTAATCATGAATGGATTTTTAGTTATTTCCAGTTTAGTTATCTTCCTGATAATTTTAACTATATTTAATATTCTTTTGAAATATTTTAGGAATGTTTGTAATTACTTAAAAGATCTTCATTTATTAGCGGTCCCTAGGTTACAGCTTGCCTGTAAAACATAAGGGACCGCTCTTGCTTTTATGCTTGGTGGATGCCTTACTCTGTAGTGGCCAAACTGCTAGAGATATTAGAATGAAACCTTCTCTCGATGGCTCCTAAAAGCGGAGGAATGAAATCAAAGATTAGGAAACAGATTTTTGAGGTTTTAATTAAACCCAAAGTTTTATATGCTGCTGAGGTCTGGGGTGGCTCTATTCGCAGCATTAAACAAAATGGAACCTTAGACTCCATCGTGAGACCATTTCTCATTGTTATTGCCCGTACATACAGGATGGTTTCAACAGATGCGTTGTATGTCCTGTGTGGTATTATTCCCATGTGGATTCAGGCACGTGGCATTTTTAGACACTATGAGAGGATTGTGAATCTACAATATGTTCAAAAAGTTCCGCCAGCTGAGTGGTTACATCCCAATCGTAAATATCCCATTACTTTCAATAATTGGGAAGATAACATTCATAATTTTGATTATGAAATTTATACTGATGGTTCAAAAAATGAGGAACATGTTGGATTCTCTCTGGTTATCAGGGATGCCATTGGTATAACTTTGGAGATTGTCAGAGAACGTTTGCCAGATTATGCTTCTGTTTATCAGGCAGAACTTGAAGCAATCTCACAAGCTGTTTCTATTTGTCATGATTTATGGAATAATAAAAATGTTAAAATTGCAATAATTTCTGATTCTCGGGCTGCATTACTTTCTATTTCAAATTGCTCTTATTTAAATAAGACTGCCCGAGACACTTACGTAAATTATAAAGAATTTCTATCTGAAGACAGATCGATTCAGCTTTTTTGGGTTAAAGCCCATATTGGCATCTCTGGTAACGAAGAAGCAGATAAAGAAGCCAAAAAAGCCTCTCATGGTGACGAAATCACTTTCCCTTGTCCTTTGCCCAGAACACATTCCAAAGCTATTAAATTCCAGGAGGAAATGTCCCTTTGGCAACATCATTGGGACTCTTCTAAAAAGGGCAGATTGCTCTACAAATTTGTAAATAATGTGAACATTAACCACCTTCTTTCTGATTTTATAATCAATCAATTCTTAAAGGGCCACGGCAATTTTAATTCTTATTTGAGTAGATTTGGAATCAAGAATAACCCGGAATGTGAGTTTTGCACTTTGAATGAAGACAAGGATCCTGACCCCGTCTTATGGCGTTGTCAGGATCCAAGTCGTGTAAGAATTAGAAATAAATTTGAGGCAATTCTTGTAAATAAAGGTTTTACATTTCCGGGTAATGACAAGGAACTTATGAAAATTAATAAGAATTTCTTTAAATTTATTCATGAAATTGGTTCCTCCTTCTAAACTACTCTTTGAGATCATGTTTTTTTTCCTTCCACCTTAAGGCCGTGAGCGCACTTTGGGAATTTTAGTTCCAAGTCGTGAAGAAACCGCAAAAAAAGCAATTAAGTCTCCCTAGTTGGCGCGTGCTTCGGGCAAAATTCACTTGAAATTCCACCACTGCTTCATTCTACTAGGAGCAAGAAATCCTGTTTTTGTCACCACAGTAATAATTACTTAACCACAGCCCCGCGCCAACTAGGGAGACTTAATTGCTTTTTTTGCAGTTTCTTTACGACTTGGAACTAAAATTCCCAAAGTGCGCTCACATTTTAATAACACTTGGGTGGCAGGCTAACAATTTTACTTTTTCTTCTGTCGTTTGGTAGTGGCCACCAAACGTGAAGTCTTCTTTCTTTTTTTACAGGGGACATTTTTTAATTGGTTTACAAGTGATCCCTTTTATTTTTTTGTTCTTTTCTGCAGGCTACTCTCTTGGAGGGGTCAATGGGGAGGGTGGAGCCCGAGCTGTAGCCGGCTCCTTGGATAGGGCCTTTGGCGGTCGGGGTGGGCTCCTGCCGACCAGATCACACCCATTCTTGGGGTTGCCTGAATTGTTACAAAGGATTTTTTTTTTTTTTTTGCTTTGTACTTTAATATGAGGTGTTTTTTTTGGTTTCTTGTAATTTGATTGGTAATTTTTTTTCTTCCACCCCCCCCTTTTAATATATATATGTCCTTTGTCAATGTTTTTCTTTTTGTTCGTTGTATATGCTGGGGACCCGAAATCTGCTCTGTAAGGGGTGGTCCCCATTTGTCTTATATGTTATAGGCTATAGAATGAAAACTTAAATTGCTGTAACTGCCCTGTCTTGCCTGTCTTGTGCTGCCACCTATCAATCGGTTTTTGAGTTAGGGTTGGATGAGCCTATTTTCCATTGAAAGTGCGATAAATTTAGGTTTTTGGGTCCACCATTTTGAAATTAGTTGACGGATTCAGTTCATATTGGCACACATGGTAGTCTTGTATACAAGTAACATAAATGCGTTGGAATTTTTATACTATCTCAATTTGTTAAAAAGTTATAACAAATTAAAGTTTTTACGCCCCCATGCGGATATCTCGAAAACTATTAACCGGAGATGAAAATGAATATCAAATTCGGACTCAGCGTTAAAAATTCTATAAAGTGACCTATAAACCAATATCAAATTCAGAATAACACTTCGCGGACTTCCCATTTCAGATGAGAGTAGGTTCAGGCTGTCTTGGGATTGTAGACACCAATTGGTCTGGCATGAGAGTGGTACTGCGTATCGTCCAGAAAATATCCAGGAAAGGGACCGATATCCGACTTGCTATATCATAGAATAGGCTGACATCTTGATCAATGGCTGCCCGCCCCTACATGTTGTTGCATCTAGGACTATGACCGGCCAACGATACATTGATGAAGTTCTACTGCCTCATGTTCGCCTTTTCCATGGTGCTGTTGGTGATACATTTCAGTTCATGGACGACAACGCACCATGTCATCGATTACTCGCTGTTCAGGATTGTCCAGACAGCGAAGGTATTCAACGCCTTGTATGGCCAGCACGTTCTCCAGATCTAAACCCCATTGAAAATGTTTGGATGCTTTGGGGAGGCGCCTTGCTGGTTGACAATATCCTCCACAAACAAAACCACTCTCATCCGTGCACTGACAGAGGAGTGGGATAACTTGCCTCAACAGCTGCTGGATAATGTTCTGCAAAGCATGACATGTCGTGTGAAATGTTGTATCGCCCTCCACGGTGGACATATCTCGTACTGACACCATTCTCAAAGGTGACTGCTGTCGTTCTTATGCATTTTTCCATTTTTCCGTACACATCATCAAATGAACACTTTTGTCCTTTCAGCTGTTTTACAACCTTCTGTATTTTCCAGAACAATAAATGATCTTTATTCTAATGTGCGAACAGTGTGGCAACAATATTCTGCTGGGCCTCCACCCCCTCATAATGTTATGATACATCGCAATTTATGATCCGTCCTTAGCAATTGTCCAGCAGTGTATTTTGGGTTATACGAAACACAGAAAGAACTACAGTGCAACTTGGATAATTCGAAGCTGAAGGGATCACTACAAAACTTCGAATTATCCAAGACTTCGAATTAAACAAGTTACATCTTTTAACTTTAATTTCAGATCCACTGAATGCTTGAAAAGATTATTCTGTCAATAAGTAAATATTTATTCAGAAAGATCATGGTATGAAAGACTTAAACACTATGTGTACGTAAACAAAATAAGATTTATATTACGTAAGCTACAGTACATATTATATTCAATACAGAAAATTATAGTTTTTCAAAAAATTGTGCAATATCTGATTGTTTTGTAGAATTCAGTCGCTTAAGGTTAGCAAAATCATCAAGCATGTTTAGTGAACGGAAAACAGCTTCACTTACGTAGGTTTGTTCTTCAATGTACCGACGAAATTCGGCGCTATCCCGTGCTCGTTGGCGATTTGCCATTTCTTCTTCACACCCTTTTCCACCTCACGAATGATGGCGACCTCTTCAGCGAACGTTAAATTCTTGTATACGCGTGGTTTACTGAAAGACATGGTGCCACTGACAGCAGGAAGCTCGAATGGCGTCTGAAGCGTCACGTGTCGAACGGTGGCGGGAAGGGGATTTCAGTTGTCACGTGTCGAATTTCTTAACGATGAAACGCCGAAAAGTCGTTTTGGTTCGAAATTTTTTATAAAACACTTCGAATTAAGGAAGTTGAAATTCGAATTATCCACGATTTTTTAACATTGATTAATTAGAAATTCAAGGGACTAAGAGAAATCTTCGAATTATCACGATTTCGAATTAAAGACGTTCGAATTATCCTAGTTGCACTGTATTTAGGTTTATGATATACAGTATTATATACTAGCAAAAATTGAAATTATGAGATCACATTGAAACTTTCCCAGTTGGTACAAAAATCACGTGATAGTTACAAAGTAATGTTATATTTGAATTTTATAACTCTAGATCCCTAACTTCCCATTCCTTTCTCCCCTTCTCCACCCCACTATAACTTCAAACCTTCCCCAGTTCGTAAAAAAAAAAATGTGAACATTACAAATCTATATCTATCCTGAAAACCCCGTAGAAGTATCCTTCGTGTTTCTAACTCTAAAGGTTTCCGAAATATGCATACCTTTCAAGAAAGTTGCCCCCCTCCCCATTTGCCCCCTAAGTTGCCAATATCGAAAATTTGTCGAATACGGGTCTTTTTGATTTTGACAAAGAACACCCACGTCAAATTTCGCTGTTTCTAGCTCAAACCGTTTCCGAGATACGCATAATCTTGAAGAAATTTCCCTTTCCTCTCCCTTCCCCATTTACACCCTTTAAGCATTTCTAAAAATCTTTTCTTAGTAAACTCCTACGTCATAACGAAAATCCATCCTGAAATTTTAAAGTTTCAGCATTTTTGACTGTTTATGAGTGACTACTGAGTCACTGGGTTTTGCCTATTTTCTTTTTATTAGCCTTGATCTACTGAAATGTTCGAGGCTGTTAAAGACTTCAGACAGCAATGATGGCTGTTCATGTAAACAAAAAACTGACTGCTAGGTGAGATCTCTTAAAGAAAATTTTATTATTAAGGATTGGTGGTTACTAATATTAATCAAGATTTTACTTTTAATCAACATAGTTTTTCAATTAGAACGCACTTTGTAGATAGTACCGTATGTTATCTCGTGGTCTGAAATAGAACAATTATTTCTGGTTCATTCTGATTGGTCACCGAGATCAAATATAAAACAAAACCATGCACTCAGAAATGGTATTGTGCCATTCGTCAAATAAAAGTGAACTTGAAAGGATTTTTCTTTCTTTTTATTTTTTTTGGTTTTGTCTAAAGCTGCAAACTTAAGATCCTTCAAATCAGATTAAATTGAACTTACCGAAAATACAGTACATAATTATTGAAATGAGTTAAAATGTTCTAATAATTCTATTACTCACTTCCTTCGACTCATCAGTGTCTGAACTGGGAGGATAATAAGTAGAATCATCAGATAATCTGCTAAATTCTTGATGGCGGTTGCTGGCAGAAGCCCATTCTTTAAGAAGCCTTTCTCTCTTTCTGAGTTCTAATTTTCTTGACACTTGTAGTAATGCAAGGCTGCTGCTGTCTGGTAAATCCTAAGGAATACAAAAAGATCATTCAAGAATATCAAATAAAAAGAGCAAGAACCATATGTAAATAGTATGTATCAGGAGATTAGTTATCAGATTTTGATATTGAATATTACTTCTTGTAAATTTGTAAAGAAATTAACAGCTAGTCTGATAAAAACATTATAATAGAATTATTCTCCTATTTCTCAAAATTATGTTTTCAGCCTTTAGTTGTTCTGAAGACAAACTTTAATGATAAAGGAATTTATCAGTTACTTGTAAGGAATTCCGGATTCTGATCCCATATTAATATCCATATAAATTTCCATTCTCTTACAGGGATGTAAAGTTTATTTTTCGATCCAATACGGGAGTTGTGAATATGGTTAATGCTGTCTCAGATGAATTATCTGCATCACTAAAAGGAAAGGTATGAACGCCTCCCTACCGATTCGATCCATTTTCATTGCACGTGTAGGCCAAGACTAGGACTGCAACAGGTGCAAGTTGTAGGGTACACTTCGCAGCCACTCCCGAGAAAATCGAGTTTGAAAATACTTTTATACTTTTGTACTTTTATATACTTTTAACTATATATATTTATTTATATGCTTTTATATACTTTTGTACGTTACGCCGTTTCCAAGCATCACGTGGCACAGCGTGTAAGCGCGGGGTGCCCAGATAGATTCTCGCTGCTGACAATGTTTGCAGTTTTTTTTTTTCAGTCACATTACAAATGTGTCAAAATTACACAAATGAAATCACATTTAATAATCAATTTTGACGAAACATTTCACAGCTCTTGTGAAAAGTCGGATTTTCCATCAAAAAAATATACAATACTTTATTCCTTGTAATCAATTTGCTTTTCTCAATCTCCTCAAAAAAAAATAAAAAAAACAATATTCCCAACCCCACATTATCCTTTGGTATACCAGAACGATCATCACTTACAAATATATATGATATTTACAATTATTGACATTTCACAGGAATAAAGTATTGTAGGCTGTATTTTCGATGGAAGTCCGATTTTTCACAAGGGAGATTATGAAAATAACAAGCTGTGAAATGTTTCGTCAAAATTGATTATTAACGTGAAAATGGATCGAATCGGTAGTGGACGTTCATTTCCTCCCCTTGTGAAATGGAATAGTGCAACTGACGATTGTTCAGAATTTCAGTCAACGGCGAGATCTCCAGGTTTCAGATGTTCAATTGTAGGCTAACATCTGTAAGTTGCAGAGTTAAAAGTTATATGCATTCATTATCCTTGCTCTTTGGTTGGGTAACCTCAAGACGATTGGATATCCTTTGAGCATTAGTATGAGGTTGGGCTGGATATCAACAATGTTCTCTTTCCTGTCACATCATATTCAGCTGCTCTTTCAAATAATATGAACGCGCTATGAAAAAAAATCCGTTTTTCTCAGAGTTTTACAAATTACTAAATGTTTTCTGGTCGGAATTCTATAGTTATTAAAATTCACCAATGGCATCGAAAGCATTTGCATCATATAATCCACAATCATACCCCATTTTGTCATATTGTAAACTTAAAGATAGATTTAAAATGTTAGTATTGTAATTAAACACATCAGAATTTCAATTATTGATTCTCTGCTATTTGAGTAGGCTACGCCAGATTAAACTTTGACAGAGCAGAAGCAACGAACTATGAGGGTACTTCATAGTTGTGATTATCTTCAGATCAACATAATTGTAACTGTTGAGAATCAAAATACATGCAGCTTTTTTAATCCCAACGATCCGAACAATTTGTTCTTATTAGAACTTATTGTGAAAAGTTCCGACCAGATAACCATCTAAAACTTAAGTAATTTAATTTTAAATATTTAATATTAAATTCTAGTTTTAAGGAGACTTGCACTTTTTTAAATAGTGTTCCTTTTACTGAAGTTTTCATTCAACATACCAGAGATGATTCCAACATTTTGAAATTTAAAGACTCTCCATTTTTGGGATGTATGAAGTTTAGCAATGAACAAACAGTATGAATCATAAAAACTTTACTTTTTTTTTAGTTTCTCACAATAAAAGATAACGAATTTCTAACATCACACCAAAATTAAAATGTAAACTACATTTAATATCAAGAAAGCAAATTAAATTTATTGTTATTTAAGGCTTGAAAAAGAGAAGACGTTTTCTTCTCGAAAATTTGCTTTTTTAATATTAAATGTAGTTTACATTTTAATTTTGGTGTGATGTTAGAAATATTTAATGGTAGAGGTTGTAGGAGAAAGGATCTACTAAGGAAATATGGGAACTTTACATAAAAGGTAACGAAGTCTTTGCAATGTTTCTGTGTTAGTGGACAAATAAGAATTTCACTTTTCTAAAGATTCATGTTTCTTTATTTAACATTACGCAGTTATCTTCTGTTAATTATCTGGAAATACGTTAAAGTTTTTATGCAAGTATCCTCTTTCGAAGATACAGAATTTTCCGTTCCTTCAGTAGAAGAAGGGACAAAGTTGAAGTTGGAGAGTCAGTGTGACGTCTGGACTCCTCAGCTATTACCTATTTAACTGCTGGCCAGGCTATTCCTGGGATCGTCTGCAAGGGAAAAATCTCTGGAAAAAATCCCTGATCTCCACTGGGATTGAACCTGACACCTACACACCGAAGACAAGCACCTTACCACTTGAGCTATCTGGACCACTTCAAAATATGAGTGGGAGGTTCTGGCGTCCTACAGATCAGGGAATCTCAAGGAAGTTATTATCATCGACTAAAATAGTATTTCGAACTTTAGCTGGCCGTATGAAAGCTTTACTAAAATTGTCTAATAGTCAAACTTTTAAAAATACGCAAACAGTACTGCCGGGAATGCATAATGTTTCGAGTTTAATAGCCGTCGATTCAAGCAATGCTGAACGTGACGCTTTCGACCCGAATATGTTATTAAATGAGTTCCAGATTGAGAACATCTGCTTGAAAGCGAGAAATTTAATTTCAGCTGGGAGGATTTGTGCATTGAATTTCACGTTTTGAATTTGGATGTTTTTTTCTACAATTCAAATTAAAATTTACATTAAATTTAGAAATGCATTAATTTGAATTTTTGTCAAAGGAATAGAAATTGAAAATTAACTTTGACGTCTCGTTCTTGACAAAAAAATACATAATTTTTTTTATTTTTCCCATTCTGTAAAAATTATACGAGTTGCTCTTGTATTATAGATGTACTCATCTATTTTGATTTCATGAAGAAAACAGGTTATTACTGATAAATGAAAACTCCCATAAAACAAATGAAGTCCCTATAAAAGTCCTGCCTGTACTGGAGATTAAACTCCAAACACTTGTATAAACAAAACAGACTAGAGTTCGAATGTCCTACGCTCACACATAAAACAGTTCAAAATGGATCAAATCGGAAGGCTCATAAAGAAACTATCAATGAAGAGGAAATTATTATTTTCCTATAATTTGCCATTGATTTTAGTAATATCAGTAACTGAAAAAAATTAAGACTCGTGGGGAGGGACAATAAAAAAAAATCAAATATAGGAGATGGTAAGTTTAGGCCTGTGTGTCCTGCAGACCTTTCTAAGATTTAGGATTATCCTAATTGCGGAAATAAAGCAGCAGAAGGGAAAGTTTCTAATGAGATCTGTGATATTCCCTTCGTTTTCGATCATAAATATTAATTGATATCCCCCCCCCCTTTTTTAAAAAATAATTACAGCTAATTTCTCAAGTTTGCTTGACAGTTGCTTCTAGTTTATCTTTTCAAACTATTTATGAAATTCTGATAAAATTTAACACTGATAGTTAATATCTAACTTGAAAAATATATTTTGCAGTGATGGTAACAAATGTCTGTTTTTTTTTATCTTTTTGAGAACATCAATTCCACGATGAAAATATATATATTGAAAGCAAATAAAGATACAGATAATCGTTGAAGAAAAATCATTTAAAATAAAAAAAGAAATCAATTGTAACTTCGTATTCTCAGTCGAACTGAACCCAAATTGTCTGAAAGACAACTAGGCTAATGATCTCTTTAGCAAATATCTCTGTGCCGAAGAGCTTAGATTTCAAATCCTCTTGTGAATATTACGTTTACTTTAATAGAATAAAACAAAGAGTAATTGAATGAAACTTAACTGAGTCTTGACTGGACGATGGCTCTTTGCTTATCTCTGTGGGCTTTTCGTTTTCCTGAGAAGTTATTTCCTTAATCATTTTGGAACACACTCGAATCCAAACAATGACACAATTTAACTAATTTCCATCGAACTTGTTTTGTTGATTTGAATGAAATGCCTTTTTTTTCTTTTTTTTTTTCTTTTTTAAAGGGAAGAAAGTAGAAGTATTACATTATTTTTATTATATGTAATCTAATATTAGTAAGAATAAAATTACCATAAATTAACTGAAATCAATTGTTTCTGGTTAAAAATAACAATACTTTAGGGTTATTTTATCATTATGTAGATCGTGATAACCGATTAATTGCAGTTATTAGGCTTTTGTTAATCTAAAAAAAGGGTCACGTGACAATAATAGAATATCAATAAAAATACACGGGCAAGATGTACATGAAAAGCATTTACTCTGGCGGACGACAATAGGTTAAGTTTTGTTGGCTTTAGTTTTGTTAATTGCCAACCATTATATACTGAAGTCGTTAGCCTTATCTTAATGTAATCATTAAAAACATAGGGATTTAAACATGCATATATCTCTTGCAGATTTCGCAAAATATCAACTTCCATTCCTAGTAGATTTCAAGCATATTATAGACGATGGACGGCTGCGTTTCACTGCGAAACCAAAGTTGCTAAATTCTATGAAGTCATATTGAATTTAACACTAATGATGTAATTCGTCAGAATTATCTTAAGGTTTGAAAACTGCATTAACTATGAATATGGTTTTACTAATGATTACTTCATGATTAATTCGTTATTACTTTTTTTTTCTATTAGTTTATAGTGACTGGTTAAGAATATTAGAAGTTTCGCTTTAAGGAAGATTTTTTTGCTGAACTTTCTGTAATAATCTGAAGTCGTGTTGTTTCAGTGCAGTTTTAATTGCATCATATATTAAGCTTCTTTTTTTTTTAAGCCAATGTTTGCATGAAAAAGCTTCCTCAGTCTTTTTCCTGGTGCCTTTTTGTAGTGTGGCTATTCCGTGAACTAATTTCTCCAGATTTCTGACCATTTAGTTTTCCAGTAAAAGGAATTCTGTGAATGACATCATCTATTAAGGAAAGAGACGATAACAAGAGGGTTTCACCAGAGGACATTAGGCATACGATTTGACGTGAAATGGTATAAAATGTGGAAAAGTTAATGCTTCCTGTTTATTGTTAAGGCCAGTTTGTGTAACATGGTAAAGCTTTTCTTAGGAATTTCTTTGAATCTTTTCTGATTCTTGCATGAATGACATTATGATTTTAAGCTTCAAGGAGCTTGGCTTTAATTATTTAGTTTTATTCTATCATGGCGTTATTTTTCCAATGATGTAAAAAAGACGTCTTTTCCTTTGTTAGTGTTTTTCTCCTCTTCTACATTCCGTTCACAACGACCAGTCTAGGCAGCTGCCTAGAGCGGCACTCTCATAGGGGGCGGGGATGGTTCCTATCCCACCCTCCTTGTTTATTCTTTTTTCCTTTTATTTGTAAGTCATACTGCGAATAAAGCAACCTAGAAAGTTGAAAGTTCCTAAAACTGACGGAAGTCAAGAGAAATTAATAAAAATTATCTTATTGAGAAAACACGTTGTTGTGTTCATTTTCCACGTCCGAAGCCACTTTTGGATATGGATAATATACAGGGTGTCCCAGGAGGAAAGGTGAACATCTTGGGAGTTGATAGTATCGGCCATTTTAAGAAAAAAAGACCATATATGAGTGAGCAGTTTATCTCGTAATGAACTCAACGTCTGTACATTTCATCCAACCCCATAAACACAAATCCAAGGGGATTAGGTCTGGAAATCTTGGTGCAGTGTTGTGAAAGAGAAGGAAAACAATGACCAGCAGGCGCAGTGACAACTGTGTGCCAAACTTCAATTTTCTCGGAAGCCATTCGGAATAGGACATTCGTTCATAGGAATTTTTTCTTAAAATGACCTATACTATCATATCCCAAAATATTGACCTTTCCTGCTGAGACATCCTGTATACAAAAAAATGTGAATAATATAAAACTAATAATAACAGTACATAGGGATGTTAAAGATGCAAAGAATTAAAAGAAAAAAATCTTGTTTTCTTCTACTTTGATTTGCAGAAATATAGAAAATAGTTATGATGCTTTGCAATAGATAAATGAGAGAATTTTATGCAGGGGCAAAAAAAAACAACGCTGCCTAGGGGCGGTCTACTTCTGAATCCGACCCTGACTGTGAAGGCTTTATACAAATTCAGGAGGGTAAGATTAGATGACCATGGCTGGCAAATCTGAGAATCTCTTATCACGAATCCACTGCAGAGAGAATACACGATTTTAAGTTCATTTGTACTACGAATGGAGGATGTCTGGTGTTATATTAGCGATTCCCCCATCTTTTTCATTGGAGGAACAGTTAAAGTAATTGCTCTAGATAATGTCTGTCAAAGAATTTGGAAGAAATCAGTCCACATCTCTTCTAAGAGACAATACAATGAGCTGAATGCAACAGTGTTAGGTCACCTGTTGCTGATTCTAACAGGAGCAAGGTAGCGAGAAACTAGTCCTTGGCTTTTGTATACAATTTCCTTAATGTTATGCAAATTTTGGAGTTAACTGGATGCCATTTGTGGATTTTCTTACCAACAAGAACTGGATTACAAGCTAAGAAGAGTCAAGAAGCTCAAACAGAGCAAGGTTTAAAAGATAACAGGTTCGAGGAGGTAGGAAGGTCAGTCTTAAGTTCGCCCGCTTTTAATTCCGGAGAGAAATCCATTTTGGGGCTACCAGGGTTCTCTCTAGTATCCAGTCGATGGGAGAAACAAACTGAGAGAAATGGCCGATCTTCGCTGATAATCAAACTCGATTCCTGCTGTTAGACCAGTGCGTAAACCAGTAGGCTAAGCATCGTGTGCTACTCAGTTAAACCCGTTCCAATTAATAGGAAAATGCTCAAAGTTAATAATAATTTGCTTTCATTTTAATCTTCATCCGTAATCTTTTTTTCTTTTCAGATCTTTACGATTAAAACTGATCTAAATTATTTTTAACGTTTATCAAAGTTTAAATATAATTCACTTCTACTCTCTTATTTCGGTAGCATCTATTCACTTCCATATTTATTTACAGTGAAAACTTTTAATCGGCGAATGTTACAACTGAGTTATTTAGAAGATTTCTTAGTACAATGATTTATAAATTATAATGAAATAAATTTGTTCGTTTTGTCTTGAATTAATTATTTTTGAATAATAATAAAAAAAGAAGCAAATGAAAGTACCACTGCCTCTTCATTTCACTGATTACATTATGTTAAGGAGACTTTGGAAATACTTCAAATTCCTTACTACTAACTTTACAATTATTACAAAATGAAAAATTGACAACTTTTGGCATAGGCCTATATATCTTCTTTTTCTCTGTTATGATATTCGAATTTACAATCATTATTTCATTTCTTCAACTGTTTGAGGCTGAGCAAGTGGATCAAAACATGACAAAGAAAAATAACATCCTCGGAATTAAATCATTATTTACGTAGTCACTCATATTTCCCAAGAATCCACTTTTGGAAAACTTCCCTCTAGGAGTGGATTTTCCAATACTTTCGATTGAAGCGTTTCCTTGTGTTGATTTCATGTTTTAATCTAATTACTTAAATGACGTCATGTATCCTTCCGCCCTTTAACGTAAGTTATACAAACTACTATTAAATTTTGTTGTATAATTAACAGAAAAAAATGAAATACTGTCACCGTTTTGTTGATAAAAATGTAAATAAAAATGTTTATCTGATCTTAAATTGTTATTTAAAACTTGAACTTGGAACTATTTTTTTTTTTTTTTTAGCACAATCGACAAGAAGGTGACTTTTAAAATAAAGTAAACTAACATTTCATTAAATTCAATTTTCCACAATAGAAAACAATTAAATTTCTATTTTGTGTGTATCTAAGGACTAAAATAGTGATCAATTAAAAGGAAGTATAATAGTTTGCAGTTGTGGGAGGTAATTTCCTACCGTTGAGTTGACTGAACTTGAACAGCATGCAATTGTCGTTTCTAATTCCATATTTTTCTCGTCTAGCCAATATCACAATCATTACGAGTTCATTCTGAGCAAATAACATTTCATCAGAAGTTCTTTTCGTTGTTACTGAGTTACAATGATTATACTGTAATTTAATGGTAGCGTGTAGTGATAACTTTGAGTCCTAGTTCCTTAACCAATTTCGACCAAAATCAATAGATATATGATATCTGATTGCCTAAGCTACTAATAAATGTATTGCTTCCTAGAATAAGTAAATTTGAGTTTAAAGATGGCTATACTTCTCTTAAAGCTAACCTGATAATACAGAAACAGTTACGGAGTCAAATCACACCAAGTCGTCTCACCGAGCATCTGAAAGTATCCCTCCGCGCCCACATGACGCTTTTTCCAATGTAAACAAAACGAATTCTCATTACAGCTATCGCGATAGAATTCTATTGTATATTTAGCAATTTCAAAAAAAAAAGAACAGATAGAAATTAAACTTATTAAAGAAACAATCTATTTGTAATTTTAAAAGAAATCTTAAGTTACAAGACAATATTTGTTACAAAACGAAAATAAACAAAAAAATTAAAACTTTTTTTTTTAAAATTGTATTTCAACTTACTCAGAATCAAATTTCAATATAAATTTCTGTAATGAAAATTTATTACAAATATTTAAAACAATTATTAAAATTGTAATGGAAATTCTTTCTTATTTGACTTTTATTTTTACATAGACCTGTATTTCAAATTTTATTATTATTTTATAACAAATAAATGATAACTAAAACATATGGAAGAGATATTGTCATGTTATGATTTTTTTATAAACAAATATAATCTTTATTCTGAAAATAAATTCATGTGAAATAGAAAAGCAAATTAATCCTCTTTCGTAAAGAATTGGTGGCCCTGAAAAGGGCCGTTTTTCAACAATCAATTTTTCAGAGCGGTCTCAGCGTCAGTATTAGGCCTACAATCCGAGCTGATCGAGAAACCATTTCTCATAATAAACACCGTTTATTTCTGCGGGATAATCCCCAAGTTTTTTTTGAGCCTTAAATATACCACACGCTCCAACGTCAAATCCTTCTGAACTTCCTGCATGGATAATTATTAACCGAGGAAGAGCCGATATCGAAGGATCAAAAAGCGATGTCGCGATGAACGCTAACCCTCGCGCAAATGCGTTTCAGCTGGAGATCACAGTGTTATCGTGCCATATCGTCCGCTTCGTATGGCCAAAATTTATCCATGTTTCATCTATATTCTAAATATAACGATCATGAGAACGATAATGACGGATGTCTCGGGTTTTGTTGGTTTATTTGGTTGAAAAACACTGCGTTTGAAAACGCCATGTTAACTCAACTGTGGGGCTTCCTTGATTGGTTAATCAACTAATGACTTTAAAACTCATAAACATCTGAAATGATGTCTTTATCTCCTTAAAATATTTACCTTGATAAATTACGACATGCTTAAAATGATAATTTCTGTTAATTGGCATTTATTTTTGACCAGATCATTATTTAATGTACGGACTACTTTTCATTGCGAAGGTATACATTCAGTAGCTGTTCCTGTATTATCAGGTTAGCTTTAAGAGAAGTATAGACATGTATTTTTTGACTTAAATTACATTTTGAAATGTTTCTGTTCTAGCTTTATTTGCTTTACGGCGCATTTTAAAATGAATTATAAGCATTAGACGAATCTATATCTTTTGGGAATTGTGCTTCTCTGTCGATTTGAAGAAAGTCATGTTATATTAAGCTTAGGCTACATCCACAAAAGCTGTACAATTCAAGCTGTCTCTTGAAACTCCTTTCTTTTTTAAATACTGGCGCATTCTCGACTGAAAGCCTCAATGTTATATCTTTCCAGGAGTTCAAGAACTATCAGTTTATCAGTAAACGTTTAAATAAAGAAACAATGAAGGGCGTTGAAGCAGAGCGTATTTTCTTTTTTGGGGCCAGCAAACAACTGGGCGAACGAAGACCCGTCAAAAGAAGGAAACGTCAGAAAACATCCTGATATCTGTCTAGAACTCAATTACAACGCGTTCTTTCGGTGCTTTGGTATTATTCTTAAAAAGAATGCACTAATAAACATGGCACTTTTTTATTAGAGCGAAAATCTCAGCCCATTGATTAGTCTAAACAACATGATGTTTTTTAATTTTTATACTGGAATTAGATTACTTGTAAATGTGGGTGGCTTGACAACCGAGCACGTTGACCTGAAAGATCTATTGTACTATCCCACGGAAAGAAGGACAGACGAAGAGAAAGACTGATGTGAGAAATGCAGGAGAAACGGGAGAACCCCGGAAAAACCTGCCCAGCGCGGATCGCCACCATCAACGAAACCCACATGAGAACCGAACGCGGTACTCAGAGGTGAGAGGCCAGTGTCTTAGCGACATCGCCAACCCCGCGGCCTTATACTGGAATAGTAGCTTTCACAACATTTGTAGGTTTGCTGTAACATCCATCCCTTTGTAGTCAACTTAGCTCAAAAGGTTTAAGTTCTCATAAATAACATCCCTAGTTATTCTGCTACAGAATGCTAATAAGTAAGAAGTTACGAGCCAAAAACTGCTAAAATATTTCGCATTCATTTCCGATACCAGAATATCTTCGGAAATGGAAAAAAGAAAAACAAAAGACAAAACCAACAAAACTCCCTAAGAGTTCTCTTACCTGTAATACACCCTTCTGAATTCTTCTTTTCTTAAGTTGGTTTTTGAACTGTTAGCTTTTTTTTTTTTCTCTCTCTTCAACTTTAGCAACTTCTAAACGGCTTTTTATCCTACTTTTTAATAAGTTTTATAGGAAAATTAAAGATATGAAATTTAATCGAATTTTTCTATTCCAGTTTTTTATTTTAACTTGAACTATTTAATTTAAGAAAATATTAGGATTAATCCCATTGTTGATAACAAGACACAAGATCTTAAGAAACTAAACACATCTTCGACCCTTCCCATACCAACTTTAAAAATTTGGTCCAGTGAGCCAAACGGTTTTGTTTTTGGCAGCGTTTCCTGATGGATACTATTTTTTTTTGAGAAATCTATTTGAGTTAATCACCGCTTTAATGTCCTATTGATAAATGACAAATATCAAATTCAGTCGAGTCATTCTGGAGAAAACCAGATGAGATTTAGGGCGTAAACAGTACAGCAAGGAAATATAACTCATAAATAAAGTTCACGAAATTCATAAATATTAATATTTACTTTATATAATTTCTGTCAAATTTTTATTTGGCCTAAGTTCAACCTTAAGTTTTTAGGGAGAAAAATTGAGAAACAGCAATTGGTCGACTGACGTACGCCTACGATATAAAGTACTTACATTAAAGGAATTTGATTGCATTAATGGTAGGCTTATGTGTAAAATTCAATTTCTTTCTTAGGAAATAATATTTATTTCAGCAAAACGTAACAGCATCGGAAGCTGCTGACACGGAAATGTTGCTCTTGAACCACATCCTGTTATGTGACGTTGGTAAGTCCTGCGGGTTAATCGTTCTTTGGCCGGCGTCGTAGGGAAATCCCGTCGGTGAGAACAAAATGAGACATCGCCATAAGTTAAGAACAAGTGGATGCCATTGAGTCTCATTGGAAGACATGGAAAGGAAAATAAGTAGATCTAAACGGACCTTTCATGTACGTAGGAAAAAAAATCGTTTTATTATTATTTCTTATCTGTTATGATTAATTAAAATTAATACTTAAAAGAATTGATTATATATTTGCTGCTCAGAATATTTTTTTCAATAATTTATGCTTTTTACTTTTAAAGTAATAAAATCAATCAAACTTATGAAAATAGTTTAGAAATACTCGCTTTTTAGCATTACCTTTTCACAGTTTCACGTGATAAAAAGTACAAACAAACTCTACAGGAAATTTCCAGCACACATAAAAAATAAAATGAATAACATCAGAAAAAAACCCAACCTAAAACAGTTTTAGTTAAAATTAATACTTCTAAAGTTGTATAGATACAAATAATTTAATAAAAGGTTAAACTATTACTAATTTCTCTCTTATTTTTTCCTATAATCCATCATTGTTAGCCATACAAAACAAATTCTTGAGAATTTTATATTAAATAAACATTATGATCCTTTTCGTATTAAGACCTTGGACAACATATTTTTATTTTTTTTAAAGTTTTAATTTCATTAAATTACTATCATCGAAACTTTTTCCAAAATCATTTTATTAATTCTATTAATTTATTATTAGCTATAACATATAAAGATCTCTATATTTTTCTTTTTTTTATTAATTTTTATTATTTATTAATAACGATCTTAATTATTTAATAATTAATTTTCTAATCAGTTCTTTAAATCTTTTCAAATAAGAAGTATTTTAAATAGTTAATCCATTGTGGATTAGTTATACAGGAAAAATATTTCAATATAACCTTCGTACAATTAATAAATGATAATTTTTAAGGATGGATAATTTACAAAGGAGTTTAAAAATAAAGGAGTAAAAAAATTCTAAAGAAAGTTAGATTCATCGAGTTTATTGTAACGTCATCTTTTCGTCTCGTCAGGGGATAAAAGATTTTGAATTGTCTATCAACTTTAAAAGTGGGTTTTTTGTTAACGTAAAGAACTTACATTTATCTATTTGAAGCTTAAATCATTTTTAATTAACTGATAAATATTAAAAGGATATTCTCTTCTGTCTCTAATTTGTAGCATTTTGTTTTCCTTTGGTTTATCTTTCACAGGCCTTCTGTAGCTTACGATTCTCATCAAAGTTAGATACAATTTAGGATAATAACAAAGCAATCATGGCTTAATATGTACTTGTGGAGAGCACAAACTGCACTAAAAAATGAACATTTTATGATTGACGCAGTTCTTTTGCTTTACTCTTCATCTAAATGGGACAAATACAGTCTTTCACAATATTGCTTTAGGGCAGTGCTTAAATACCACATCTCTATAGGAGATGCATTTTTCACTCGAGTTGTTACGGGAGATGACGCTCCTTTTCAGCATCCCCGCAAGCCACAAAAGGAAACAAAGACGTAGTCTTTTTCCAGTGAAAGGAACATCTCAGAGGAAATACTTTACGAGTGATGACTTAAGCTAGGAACACACTTGCAACTAAAAAGTTGACCCTTTATTACTGTCTGCGGTTTTGCACTTCCCCTCTGAAAGAGGGGAATTTAGAGTGTATTGCTAGAATTAGCCCCCTCGCAATCGTCACTTTTTAGGGAGTGGATTTTTTTAGTTGGATCCTGTTCCATTTTGCGAGGATGCTGAAAAGTGTCAAGGCTAATAGAGCAAACGTGTTTGATTTGGGCGTCCGCATTGAGAAGAGAAAAAATTCTCTTTTCAGACCCTCAGGCAAAAAAGGTCAGTGAATGCAAAACTCACTAAAGGCGAAACCAAATAATAAAATTTAGATATTTCATATAATTTGCTTGGATAGTTAAATTTTTTTATTTTTAACCTGACTCACGTTTTGTTTTTTTGTTTTTTGTAATTTTACTGAAGTTATTGGAGGGATATTTATTAGATTAATAATGTCCCATCGTAACTTATAAGGAACTATAGGCTTTATTAACAGCTTATAACTTTGAAAAGAAATAACTTGAGATGTTTCAAATTAAAGATTACGATTTGAATAGCTGAGAAGGATTGCTCAGTTGAAAGTTAAGTCGATAGTTAATTTTTTTTTTTTTTTGAGGTAATGTATTTTATTCGATTTTTTCTTAACGTCACCTAAATTCCATTCCATATTAATATGTTCTTATATATAAAGTAAATATATGTTTTTTAGCTTGTTTTTGATTTTTTTTTTTCATCGTAAATCATTAAGATATCTATCAACCTAGGACGGCATTATAAATACAGTATTTATAGTTAACCAATTTAAATAAACTTGTTAATTGTTATTACTTCTCTGTTGTTTTATATTTAAAATATTCTAATTTGATTATCATGCTACGTAGTTAAGAAATGACCTTGAGATAAATTAATTGTGAGATTTTTATTGTTTCTACACTTTTGATAAGGACTGCGCGCAGCAGTCAAAATTAATCATGTACTACAATTATAAGTTTTAAAAATACCAATAATTCTAATTTGTGTGTTTCGTTTGTTCTATATATAGATATATTTTAGATTAAAAAACGATGTAAATTTAGAAATTATAAACAAAGTTATGTGAACGCGTGTCCATACAAGACAGGAGAACACTTGACTATTTTGTAACACGTGCGCGAGGTAAGATACACACGCCAATTATGACCTATTAGTAAACTCCCGAAGGCCTCCAGATCCCTTTTATGGTCCTGTGTTTTCCACTGTAAAATCTCTAGTGAGTTTGAGCTTTTACATGAAGGACCATATGGACGGAAACTTCTATGAGTTGGACATACGAAAGTTAATCTCGTGGTGGCGAAAATATGCCGAGCAAAAATAGACAATGATTGCGTAGCAATGATAGACTTTGTATTCTTACTCTTCGAACAACCCTACTATTTACTAAACTACGACATAGTGAAGAGTCAGAAAATGAAAGGTACCCCGTTATAACTGTCAGCTGTGTTTAATGAGACTACATGATTTTTTAATATGAAAATTCCAGTGTATATTTTAGTATTGTTGCAGAATCTCTGGTTTGGTTAGATTTTTCTTTCTTTCTTTTTTGTACAATTTATCAAATACGTATTACTTTGAAAAAGTTCAGGAAACCATGGTTTCAGTGTTCGATTCCAAGAAAAGAAATCTTCAGCCCCGGAAATCAGAGTTCGGGAAAATAAACACACTATTGACGCGAATTAAAAAATAATAATCCAAGATTTTTAGAATAAGAACTAGAGATATGAAAAAAAAAAAAAAATGATCTTTATTTTTGTCTGAAGTTCTTTCTATAAAAACATTTCGATATGAAAAAATTTCAAGTTTGTTAGTTTAATATTTCAATTTGTAATTTTTTTTTTTTTTGGTTATTTAATCAAGAAGCGAAGCCTAAATTTCAAGATAACTGAATTTTGTTTAACAAATATGCAATAAATTTGTGACTAAATTATTTATATTTGTTTGTATTTTAGATAATATTATTAGTCTATCAATGGATGATCTTCTTTACGCCAGGTGTTAATACAATAGAAAGAAATAGGAGAAGAGGTAAGAACATCAACATTTACAAATTATTGGAGATGATGACGTTGATAAATATTGAAAATATGAAATGAATAATTTTTGCATTACAGCCAAATTCAGATTATAAAGTAAACAAAGCTATCAAAAGGTATATTTAAAAATACATAAAAAAAAGACAGTGATCTTATAGTGAGTAAGGATTTCATGCCTTCACTTCCGTGATTTAGTTGCTGATTATATCAAGAGAATTATATGGAAGAGATGGAGGAATCTAAGGAAATGTTCACGTAACTTACATTCACAAACAATTCTTTTTTAAATTTTTTAAAGGTTTTAAGAATAAACACTTAAATAAAGTAAATTAATATAAAATGTTATATTATTTATTTATTTATTTTGTAACAATATAAAACGTTCTTATAATGTGGAATTGTATTTAGCCGAAATTTGTCAACTTCCCAAGACGTGAGTTCTGTTCTGTCAGAATTGATTGGTAAATGCTCTGTATTCTGTTCTCTTATTTCATTATTATCTAAGTTTGGTAGCACAAATAAATGTTTTTCTTACCAGCAAATAACATGACCGATCAGTTTCGCCTGGTCTCCAACATTATAGGTCTACAGTATTAATTAAATAAACATTTAGATATTTCATTATCCTTTTTAATCGTCAACATTCTTTTTGTAATTAAGGCAGAGAAGACTGGAAGATTACGACATTATTAAAATATATAAAAATAATATAAATAAAACGTTTTATGCAGCTCTAAATTTAGATCTCAAAAGATTGCAATAAAGCAACCGATTATACAATATCTCCATTATTTGTTGCGAGTCGAAATTGAAATAAATTACAATTTACTTAGTATGTTTTGAGTTTCATTGTTTGCATGTAAAGAAATTTAGTTCCACAAGACTTTAAGATGTAGGCCTACTTTAATATTTAATTAAATACTAAATGATTTTTAATTTGAGATGTTTCGACATTTTTCGGCCTTTGATGGCTACCACATCACTGCAATCACTGAAGTAATAAGGAATGTTTTTTTTTTTAATATTTCCATATTACGAAATCACAAATATTTCCATAACTTGATAACATTTAAAGACTATGAAGATTCGTAAATCGGTCACGAAGTGTCTCACTTTTAGTTCGGAAGCTCTTGCTACTTCAAAACGTGTTTAAATTATAAATTTTTGCCTAATTTCACATTATATTTCACAGAAAAAATTAATAAACAAATACTATATATTAAAAACTTCAAATATGAATTATCTTTCTAATATTTTAATAATATTGGATGAAATTTGTTATTTTAGGCTGTACTAATCTTGGCAAATTTCCTATATAAGTGCTTTAAACAAAATCGATAATCGAAATAGCAACTTAAGTAAACATTATTTCCTTACCCTAATACAAATATCTAAATCTGATAATATTTATTTAGATATTACCTTTCCAAGTATTGAAGAAGATGATAATAGATCCTGTCTAACACCTGATGACAAACCGGGTATGTGTATATCTCTGTCTAACTGTGGTCCTTACAATAAATTACGACTCAATGTCGCGAAAGACCTGGACTTCCTTCAGAAGGCAGTGTGTGGTTATGACAGGTTCGATGCCTTGGTCTGTTGTCCGACGGAGACAAGAGTTCGAATAAATCCACTACCACCAACAACAGTGACTCCAGAAGAGACCACAAAGCCAGAGAAGCCACCAAGTGAGTACATTTGATATTTCGCCTTCTTTAGATTTGTCATTATTGTAATGAAAAACCTTTGAACCTCCACGAACCCTGGGACACTATTTTCTAGCTTTTTGGTTCTCATAGACAAGGGCTAACTTGAAACTTACGAGAAGGACAATTCTTACAAGGGAAGGCCCTGGGACTTACTCTCTCAGGTGTATCCTCGACGGGAAGTGAATTCTCGTCTCTGATTTCCTAGCCTTGTCCTGACGTTGTCAGAGGAGCTAGCGCGTGGTCCGTTGAGGCCCATTCGCAAGTAGGTGTAGAATAGAATGCAAATCATCTTTTCAGCTTAACCTACCTCGTTGCTAAAAGTAACTGTCCACAATCAATAAGAAATAAAGATAAATTAAAAACTAAAACAAGTACTTTCACCAGCGTCGTAACCCATTACACTTAAAAGACTATTCACAGAGAAAGAAATAAAAATAAAATCAAGGCTTTTCTTATTCATTTTTAGCCTACTTCCTATGAAAACGACTTGCTTATCAATCGAAGTTTTGATGAAACTTGAGAAATAACGGTAGCAGATCATATGTTGTGTTGGGGTAGAAGTTTTAACGATTGGGGAAAAAGATGCAAAATCTTAACGGAACTTGTAGAATGTGCTTTCTGCTTCGTTTTTTTCTTCTGAATGAATGACTATCTGCAATATCCGTATTATGGTTAACTTGACAGACACTACAATCCAGTAAAAAGATTTTATTCTTTAATGTGTTTCAGGAAAAAAAAAGTATGGATTCCGCTCCTATTTGTAGATAACAGTCCTATAAACACATTAAAAGTTTAGACCCCGCGTTTACAAGTGACCTCCCAAAACAGCTGTTTCACGGTGAATTACCGATCATCAGTTGAGAGTAGTCACCTGTAAACAACCAGGTCTTAATACGGAGGTTAATTTATATTGTCTAAACTTCATTGAAGCCAGCGGAGACTGGCACATGAATTTCCTTATTTTATTTTTATTGTGTATTTCTTGTTTTTTAGTTTAGACTTTGGAGGTTCCATGCTTCTTCCTACCTTAAGTCCTACAGTTTGACGGAAAAGCTACAATGAAAGACTTATTTTGTAATTTTGTGGTATAAATTTTGGTATGGGATTAATAATGATTGTCTTACTTCCCTTTAAAAACTAATGATACAGAAGGACTCCTGTCGTCGGATATTTGTCTAATGGATGACTTTGAATTTCAAAACAGACAAACAGTGATTCGTAAATAATATTTTTTTTAACCCATGTCATTCACTTAGTTATGTCGTTTGAGTATCAATAGTGTTTTTATCAATATTGGAAGAAATTATTGTGAAAGGAAGTTGGATATAATATAAAGAAGGTTTTTAAAGGAAAAACTCGCAAATTTGAACAAAAATTTGTAAGATGATTAATAACAAATGGAGAAAAAAACTCCAGTCTTTTCATTTTTGTCTAATCACTCTTAATTAGAACATTCATTAATTAAAGGGAACTAAAAAAAAATCTTCTTTAGCACACTTTCCATTCTGTAACCTGAATGCGCTTCTAGCTTAAGTTTTATCTTCTAAGCTAATGCTTGGGAAATAAGCTGTGTTAATTTTTCAACTTTTTTTTTAATTCAGTAGGTTGTGGCGAAAGTGGTGTTATTATTACGAGGATAATAGGTGGTGTGAATGCAAGTCTAGATGATTGGCCTTGGATGGTAAGATTTTTTTTATTTTAAGTTTACAACAACATCTGCTTTTCTTATAATTTAAAAGATTTAATGGGAAAAATTTAACGTGCTTGAAACAATTATTAAGGTATAAAAATACTCACAGAAATAAAAATCACTTAGCTGCTTTTGGAATTTTTGATACCGACTGACTGTTTTGTTTACTTATCCTTTGTTTGTTTTGTTGTTTTCACTGAGCTGCAGATACTGGGTAAAAACAACTGAAGATGGCTAACAAGCATGAAACAGTCTGTCTTGGATTCCCGCTATCAAAAATTCCAAAAGCAGCTCAGTGGTTTTTTTATTTGTATGCATTTTATTCCTTTTTATACCTTATTAAAAGAATTAATTTTTAAAATATCTGAATCCTTATCAGAGAGTTCTTTTGAATTGTTTCTCTCCATTTATCTGTCTATGGCTGATGTTATATTAATAGGTTTCTATGTACTAGGTCACGTAGAACCGCAATAGTACCGCTGTAGTACATCATTTAATCTGTCTTACTTAATCAAGACTAACACCACAAATATTCATCAAAATTCAGAGGATGATCATTTTCTGACCTCTCAATTCACTGGTGGTTGTCGTTTTTCTGTAAACCTCTGCAGTTGTTCACTAGAAGCCTATTGTTCCATCAAACCTCGAACCTGTCGCTCGCCTGCTGCTGCGCCAGTCGACACTGTGCAAATGTCTGTATCGAATTACTTAAGGTTGTTTGTTTTTGTAGTGAAACGAAAAATGGTTCGAAGATTGGTCATCATCCAGATAATGTATTGAAATTGGTTGCAGCCATGTTTCGACGAAAAGTGCGTCATAAAGATGGTATTGGTCTGGAAGACAAGTCATTCGCATGCTTTCTTTAATCTTGTTGCTTTGATCATTCTATTGAAATTCCTGATATAAATGTATCCTTGAGACACTTGTACAACTTCCGCATTCTAAAGAAAACTGATCATCGGTAATGAAGTCGGAGACGTCACACTGCCCTATGTACAGAATTGCATGCAGATCCGATTCTTCACGCCAAAGAAATTCAAGCTTCGGCGTGTCCGTTGAGATCAAAGACCTCTAGTGAACAACTGCAGAGGTTACAGAAGAACGGCTACCACCAGGTGAATTCAGAGGTCAGAAAATGATCATCCTCTGAATTTTGATGAATATTTGTTTGTTCGAACCCAAAGGTTTTTCCTTGTAAGTAGGTTGGAAAGTATCTTTTGTACTTTTTAACTAAGCTTGACAAAAATTTTTCAGATTTTCTATCTGAACGCATATCACGCTAAAACGACGGTTCAATTTTCTTATCATTTTCCTATTTATGAGCCTCAAAATAGAAATAAGATTACTATGGTCTTGATTCCCCTCTCTCCCCATGCCGCCAAAAATCAGATCTCTTTTCACTAAACTTCCCTGCCGCTTTTAGAGTTAAATACATTTCAAATCAAGAGACTCTTCTCTCAAAGAATCGAAATTATTGTCTTTTCGCTTAAGAGAAGAATGCAGACTGAAAAAGTTGAAGTCTACAATTATTATTTTTCAAATGATGAAAATAAAGATAATGAAAAATACTCTGTAGAAAGAACATTGATTTTTTTTTAATAAAATTGTATTGTTAAAAATGCATTATATTAGATAACTATGGATTGCAAACGTTACAGTAAACAAATGATCTTTTTATGATTCTGCCAGAATTTCTCATTTATAAAAGAAATATAAACTTTAAAAGTTAGAATATCCCTGTGTGTTGGTCTGGTTACTCATGCGTCTCGTACAAGGTGTCTAAAATGGGTATATAGTGTACGGTGATATTGCTGGGTCTAAGTCTCGATAGGTATGGAGGATTGAGTCTCAGGTTGAGGGGTTCGGCATTAGGTCAACATTCTCACTCTCTGAAATACACACCGTTACAAAACCTCAAAAAGATAGAACAGGACCTATAATGGAGAACGAGTTGGCAATGGAGAGGAAAAAGGCAAAACCAGACCTTCATATTTGGACCTGGATTATGAAATCTTACTTGGAAATCCGGGAGGGTAAAAGGGGACAAGGACGACCAAGGTTAAGATGAATTGATGGAGTAGAAGAGGATGTTATGAGACTTGATCGTCAAAACTGGAAGATTGCATCAGAAAATAGAGATGAAGGGCGAAAACTTGAGGAGGCCAAGGTTCATACAGAACTGTTGAGCCATCGAAGAAGTTAGAATGTATTGTTATACGTTATATTTGATGTTTAATTATTTAACATCAAACTAACCTTATACATTATACTCACACTATATATAATTAAAGGATAATGTTGCTGCGGTTTAAAATATTCTGTAGATTTTAAGTTGTAGTTGCAGAACAGTAGATTAATTTTAATTAAATAGATTTAATCAACAATCCACTAAAGACTTCGTGTTAGCATTTATAAAGTTACGATTGATTAACGAATAGTATTTCATTGTTTGTATTATTTTCTTTTCAGACTGCTATATTTATGGAAGATGCCTCTGGTCGTCGGGTATTTCATTGTGGTGGAACATTGATTACCGGAGAACATGTTCTAACAGCTGCTCATTGCTTTATGAATAAACAAGGAGTAAGGTACAGAAAGAATTTTAAATTACACTTAAACTAACATAAACTAATCATATCTACACTCTCTTTCAAATCCCCGATGCATTTTTTTACACCATTTAATCAAATTTCCAAAATCAAATTATCAATTTTTATTTATTGCGAGAGGTCGATCGGAAAAAAAGTCATATCTATTAAGAGTTCGATTTTGTTGAAGTCCTAATATTCAGCAATCAAAATGTTGCTGATTTACTCCCTACTGAGCTTACTGTCACACGATTTAAATGCCATGAACAGTAGCCCCACCTCAGTGGCAGTTAAATATACGACTCGCATAATCAGTCTGAGCCTTCCAATTGTGATAAGTAGCATTTTTTTAGATAAAAAATGACGGTAATGGAGCTATGACAATCCCATTAGTTCATTCTATACAGCGATTCACGAAGAAACCATAAGTTTAAACTGATGTATGCTGCTAGAAAATTGATGGCCTCCATCGTCTAAGCTTCATCAGTTGTGTTATAGGGGTACCTTCTACAGCACAATTCTTTCCTATTTCCTATTTGGAAGACATTAATAATGTGGTGTAAGCATTAGTGAATTGCTGCATTCGAGGTTTTACTGTTTGAAACATTCTACTGAAGCGTTGCCACCGATGCTAGTCAATGAATCCGATATTTCTTGTTCAGAATCTTTAGAAAATGGTAGTAGAGCTACTGTTCACAGTATTCCATTTCACATCTTTACCACAGCAGTAGGTCACTGATTTATTATTATTATTATTTTTTGTCTTTTAATCATCAATTTAACCTCGTACTCATACTCGGACTCCATTTTTCATTGTACTATTTTTTTACCTTCTGATGTTCTTCCTGGCGACAGCCTTCACCTTGTGGACCATCTTATAGAATATGTCATATACAGTGGTACTTCGGGTTACGAACTTAATTCGTTCCAGAACTCGGTTCATAACCTGAAACGTTCGTAACCCGAAACATTGAAATCAATGAAATAGAGACGATCCGTTTCAAAATGAAAGAATCGTTCCTTTTTATTAACATCCGATCGTTTACCTGACAAAACGCAAAGAATACGTGTACTTCACATATTAAATAAAGAGAAAGAAAACAACCAAATGAATTAAATGCAAAATAATTACATTTAATAAATACATTATACAAATACTTTACGATGTCTTGTTTATTTCGGAAAAAGAATCATTTGAGCGCGGAGAGATACGTTCAGATGCTAGGTGAGACGCCTTTGGTGTGATTTGGCTCCGTAACTGTTCCTGTATTATCAGGTAAGAATTGTCCGGACTGTAGGCTAGCGCTAAGCGATGACGTTACGTGCGTGGCCTTGTCTCCAACGTTAAACCTTGCTCTCTGTCTCACCTTCGTTCGTAACCCGAGGCACTGTTCGTTACCCAAGATAAAAAATTTTCGAAGTTGTTGTCGTAACCCGAAATGTTCGTGACCTGAGTCGTTCGTAACCCTAGGTTTCATTGTAGGGCATATGACGGAGGAAGAGAGCGGGAGAAGCAGACAAACATAGGAGAGAAAGAAAACATCTTCGCCGGTTCCGGGATTCTAACCCAGGCTCAGTCGTATCAGCCGCGTCGCCTTGATCAAAGGTTGTGTCTAAACAGTCAATAGTTCACTGAATGTATTATTACATATTTAGTATATCTTGACAAAACGTTGAAAGAAACCTTAGTCACAGCATTCAATTGTGCACTAAGAGTATCTTCACAGCACAGTGATAGTTACTGAATTTTTCTTTTCATCTTTAGAAAGGAATGTAATGACAGTAGTAATGGTTTTACGGAAATCGATATTTCCTGTTGTAAGCACCTTAGCATAGTGTGGCGGTAATATTAGTCGTAATCGATTGAGGTTCTGTATAGGAAAATTTCAATACAAAACTTTAAACTCTATATTTACTATTTGGAAAAGATTATCAGTACCATCACAGCGGCCCTAGTTATGCCTTTCCACGTTTCTTGTGGAAAACACCATAGCAATATAGCTGCTTAAAAATTGATGTTTAGTTTTCAGCTTCTCTAATGATACTTATCTTCTTGTTTATGAATTTTGTATTTTGTACGTTTTTTTTCCTGATTCTCTCTCTAATTTTAAGAAATTCTGTCAATTTTAAAATAGATTTAATGTTCTGAAAACCGATTTTCTCCTAAGATACCTTAATTACGATTGAAGATAATGATTTGTTGCTTTTTGAAATGAATAATTCTGTTATTTCAAACTTAGAAAATTTGTTGCACTTCCATATTTCACATATTAACTCATGGTTAATTGATTGGAAAATAATAATTTAAGATTAATCATGATTGGTAGTAATGTGGTTAGTAAATTCTAATTGACCTAATTATTTGTTAATCAAATATTTAATAAAACCTAAATTAAAAGTGTTTTTGTGTATGTGTGTGTATTAAAATAAATATTTTTTGGAAATAGACCAAATCTTATGAATACAATGCATTATTACATCTTTTACATAGATGACTTCTAGTATTTATTCCTTGTTATTTCTTTTTCTGAATAATTATAAACAAAAACTGCAGATTTTACTCCTTTTTCTTTTTTTTTCGTTTGTTTGGAAGAAATCTGAACTCTAAATGAACTATAAACAGATTCAATAACAGTCTTTGTTTAATCATACTACTATTATAAAGCTGAAGAGTTTGTGTTTGAACGCGCTAATCTCAGGAACTACTAGTACGATTTGAAAAATTCTTTTTGCGTTAGATAGCCCGTGTATTGAGGAAGGTTATAGGCTAATATGACCAATAGGAGCGGAGCAGTAAACATAAACCTCAATCAACGGGTGCGGCGGTGGGGCGGTTTGGCTACACGACGAGAACCGAACATTACCGAGAAGGGCCGACACTGCGGGTGACACTGTGGGGCACAGCTCGTCAAATATAAAAATAACAGACTTTTTAAAATCGTTCCTTCCTAAAAAGTTACCAAGTTCTTTGTGAGGAATTTGAATTTTTTTTTTTAAGTATAGAATGCCCTGATGGTGACAATGGCTTATAAGATCTGATCGTTTATTTTTCTTTCTTAGTGAGAAATAAAAAGAGGTAGCCTAAATTTATTATTATCTATCGATATGTTGATGTTTTGTAGTTCGACTTTAGGCGCACAGGACTTAACTACTGCTATAGTCTCCTAATGGCAACTGCTTGTTCGTCTGTCAGTGTAAGTTAGTACGAAACAACTTAATACCAAATAAACCCGATATTCATGAAACTTGGTATATAGAGAGATCAATGACATTTTCAATCAACTCTAAATTTAATCGAAATTGACAAACATTAAACGGTCCTTCCGCACGTTTATTAATTTTTAATTACCCCCCCTCCCCCCATAAAGCTAATGCGACCGTGTGTCTCCGTCTAGTGACTGTATTCGGAACTTTCTACTTCCTTCGACCTCTTATAGACGGAATAATCTTAGTACGATTTCACTGATTTTGTTGTATTGGTTTCATTACAGGCGTTCCAACCAGAACTTCGTTGTTCGATTGGGAGAGCTTGATCTGAAGTCAGACTTGGACGGAGCTCATCCAATTGAAAGAAGAATTTTGTCCGTTGTTCTTCATCCACAATTTGAACCTGTTTCTTTTCATAATGATATTGCAATTGTTAAGTTAGATGAACCCATCAGATTTAGTAGAGGTATTCATCCAATTTGTCTGCCTCTTAAAAAGGGAGATTTATTTGAGAACTTTCAACCAATGGTCATTGGCTGGGGCACCGGATCTTTTGGTAAGACAGTTTAATTGCTCATCATTTTTTTAAAAATTAGTTATTATTTATTATTTTTAGAGTAATACTCATAAAAAGAGTCGTTCTGAAACTGTGAGGCGACCACCAAGGAGGGTAATCGCGAACGAATCCTAATGTGACTCGGAATAATTTTTAAACGATTATAAACTATTTCTATTCGTAAATTCCATATTATTAAAATTAAAAGAAAGAAAAATTGAAAGAATAGCTACAATTTCAAATTTCGGTGAAACCGGAGATGAGGTTCAAGCCTTCGAGATAATGGCCGCTTTTGGAACTATTTTCCAAATCGGAAAAAAGTTAGAAAGGGCCAAAATTTTTTCAAAATTTACCAAAAGATATATCCTGCAGCTGAGCAGACCAAACTTCTCTAACCTACAGCTAATTGGAATCAACGATTCGTTCCTTCGGAACTCATTAGCATGAAAGTTGTTTCTTAGGCTAATTAATGGAAATAACGGTTCGGATCGCTCCGCCACGTATCCTTCCGAACACTGCGATTGGCTTGTACCCTCTTCTCCGTTTTAGCCCAAATTTCAATTTGAGTCTATTATATAACGATATATTTTACTCTATTAATATGATAATATTATCTTATTTTTTAACACTATTTGATAAGTTTTTGACTTTTTTAGACCTTGCTAAATGATTAACAATCTGATTGACGTATGTTTCTTCCTATAAAATCAGCACAACAATGAATAATGCTAAAAAAATCATTATTACGGTGATTTAACAGAAATAAAGAAATATTGTATCAATGTAGCAATCTAACTTGATCTAATGAAAACAGGAGCAGAAATACTTACATATTTTTTGGTATTAAAATATTTAATAGAGATATAGTGAACTTTAAAAGAAAGCGCATACAAAGATTAAGCGATATTAATGGATATATATAGCATGTCGTAAAGAATATGATTGGAATTCTGCTAGTTTTCGAATTTTGGTGGCTGTCTTGGAAAATTGTCAACAGAAATTTGTTAGTAAAATCGCCAACTATTAAAACACTTTGTACAATTAAAATAAAGCACACAATAAAACACTACATACGTTTCGAGTCGCTCGTCGTATTGGGACTCTCCCTCCCCCCCGTTACTAAAATCTTCTCCTCCTCTGTTGGATTCGTTAGTGCATCTAAAATAAAGAACAAACTGAAAAAGCGAATGGACCTCCATCTAGCGTCGATTATCATAACTCGAAACGTAGTTAGTGTTTTATTGTGTGCTTTATTTTAATTGTATAATTACAATGTTTTAATAGTTGGCGATTTTATTATACTCTTACCTGCACGTTAAAAATTGTTTTAAAAAGAAATTTGTTAGTTTAAACTGCTAAGCTGTAGAATCTAAATGTGTTTATGTTGTTTTGTAAAAATCCCTCGTTTCGATTGAGACATGTTTCTTTTTCTAAGACTAATGTTTCAGTACAATTTATTTATTTTTGATTAGCGGAAGAAGAAGAAACTTCAAGGCTTCAGCAAGTCCAGGTTAAAGTCCAACCACAGAGAATATGTAAGAAACAATACGAACCATTTGCTCGAACTAACCCCATCATCCCCACTCAGTTATGCGCTGGTTACGCAGAAGGCGGGAAAGACAGTTGCAGGGTAAAAAAAAAAAAAAAGTCATTTCACTTCTACTCTAATCAGACTTTTCTTTCTTTGTTGTTGTTATAAAATACGCTAACAAGTTATCTTTTTAGAAGCTGGCAAATGATACAAATCTTCATATCTATTTGATACGAAAACTGAATTTGGATCTTTGGCTTATTGAAGTCTTAATGAATTCAATAATATTTTTAGTATAATTTCAATACAATACAATTCTATATAAAATCCAGACATTATAAATTACGTTTTTCATGTTCTTAAATCATTCTTGGGACGATCCAAAATTCTATCCACCATAAGCAATATCATACATGGTAGTGAATGTCTGAAATCAGAAAGAAAACCACAACCTGCATCATTGTAGGAATCTGATGATAATTAGAAATTTCCTGCAAACACTATAATTGAATCCATTTTATAGAGCAACCAACATATGATGGCAATTGAATCTACGCCCAATGGTCATGACATAACTATTTTTAAGTCAATCAGAAACAGCTGCGCCTCAGAGCACAGGCGCTGATTTAATTGACAGTTTACTTCAAAATGTCATCACGCAAAATATTATAGTGTGTTTATTCTCGAAATTTATTAAAAAAAAAAAAAAAAAAAAACTAACTATACAACAACCGAACCATTTATTCTGTAAGTATTTAATCAATAATTTATCACAAATAAAATTTACATTCAACTTTTCTCACTTAAAAGAAATGCTGTTTCAATAGAGGACTTGTTTGAACCCTGTAAGAGAGGCTACTTCTGCTACGTCATGACCATTGGGCGCGGAATCAATTGCCAAGATATGTTGGTTGCACTATAGAGATATTTTTGCAGTGTGACACCTAGTGGGCAAATATCAAAACTAGGCAGTCAGCTTTAAAACTAACTGTTCCATTACTATAGGGAATAAAAAGTAATACTGTTCTTTAATCCATGATATCCAACATATCCTTGTAGACATTCAACAATATTTCATTAACTTTTTCTGCAATAGAATGTCATCGTAAGCGGAATTTCATTCCTTTTTATTATAGTAGTCTTCTGTTCACGAGGGGAATGACTTACACTTGGATGCCTACAAGGATTCTCACTTCGACATTTAATATCACTACTCACATTATTTTAATAGCACTACTCTCAGCTAACTTACATAAAAATGAGATAGCTCCAGCATAGCCTTGATGCCTTTACAAAAATCCAATTCTCAGTAAATTGCAAATATCCCGAGGACCACTCTGCTTTCGACTGATCTGAAATGATTTTCTACATTTATTTTATTTTTATTTATTTATTATATTTTTATTATTTATATTTATTTATTTATTT
>JAFIDM010004315.1:45695433-45720543 GCA_023159025.1 Thereuonema tuberculata | reverse complement strand
TTTATTTATTTATTATATTTTTATTATTTATATTTATTTATTTATTTTATTTTTATTTATTTATTTATTTATTTCCAAAGATCTTCCTGCTTTAAGGGTTATTAAATGACCCAAGATCTGATCATCATTAATATTAATTAATTCTTTTTTAATTAATTTCTATGACTTTTAATTTCAGAAAGAAAATAGTTATTTTTTTATTAAAAAGGAAATAACTTTCTTGAAGTCTATTCGAGTTTGTTAGTGGCTATTCTATTTTTTTAATATTGTCCAATGAAATGAAAAACTTTTCCCGCGACCTTTGTAATTTAACTACAAATCTTTATTGAAGATAATAAGAGGAAAAGTGTTTCTGTAACCTTGAAAGTAGATTTAATAGCATTATTGTGTGATTACATAACATAACCATCATTGCTTCGGTCTCGAGACTCGAGAAAATGTCACGAATTTTCACTTCTTTTAACAAGCTAATACATCTCGGATTATACTTTTATTCTTTCTGGTTTCAGTCATTAAATGAAAAATTTTAAGCTTTGTTCCTTATTTAATATTTAATGATATTTACAGGGAAAAGAAAGACTACTCATGTTTTTATTCAATAAAATATGAAATTGCGGATGTTTCAATATGGTGGCTAAGAAATTTTTTAAAAATGGTGGATAATAGTTGTTAAATAAAGCCCTTTCTTTATCTTTAGTTTTTTTAATCTTTTCTTTTTTATATATAATAATCTTCGAAAGCTTGGGAAATTATGTAAGGATTCAGAAACTCTGTTTATTTTATAAGACTTATAAACAATTGTAAAGAAAATAATATAATATAATAATAAATACATATAATAAATAATATGTATATAAATATATATACACACACTGTCCGGCCACTTTATTAGGTACACCTACCTAGTAGCGTATTGGGCCTCCTTTAGCCCTCAAAACAGCCTGAATTCGTCAAGGCATGGATTCCACAAGATACTGAAAACGTTGTTGAGGTATTGTGTACCATGCAGACATGAGTGTGTGTCACAGTTCCTGAAGATTTGATTGAGGGGTAGGCCTAAAGTGAACAGCCCGTTCCAGCTCATCCCACAAATTTTCAATCT
Organism: Thereuonema tuberculata; assembly: GCA_023159025.1. Taxonomy (NCBI): domain Eukaryota; kingdom Metazoa; phylum Arthropoda; class Chilopoda; order Scutigeromorpha; family Scutigeridae; genus Thereuonema; species Thereuonema tuberculata. The sequence continues at coordinate 45,719,441 of JAFIDM010004315.1, read as the reverse complement.
GGCTGAGATCGGGGACTAAGCGGGTCATTGCAGCAAAGAAGAGTCATCGTCATGTTCCTCAAACCATCCCATAGTGATGCGGGCTTTGTGCACCGGCGCATTATTCTGCTGGAAGTAGTCATCTGCATGAGGATAAGCTGTTAACATGTACGGTTGCACTTGGTCAGCTACGATGTTTAGGTACGCTCTAGCATCCTGACGTGCCTCCCGATGTATCAATGGATCCAACATGTGCAAGGAAAACATCCCCCACAACATGACAGTGCCCCTACCGGCTTGAAGAGTTGTTGTGAGACACGACGTTCCAGACATTCATGCGCACAGCAGGACCTACCTAATAAAGTGGCCGGACAGTGTATAACTTTATATAAAATAGTGAATTTATATACTCATTAAGAAAATACACCGTTTTATCAAAATATTGTGAACATCGTCCCGAAAAGTTCTTTGATCGCGAGACTTCGGTATCCGAACTTCTGCTATGTAGCTTGGCATGGCTTTTTGTTTTAGGAAGATTATTTACCATCGATCTGCATCTGTACATCATTTCAGAATGGATCTGTCGATCGATATAATCGCAGATGTGATCTATGGGATTCAAACCCGGAGAATTTGATGGCCGTGGCGACATCTGAAACCATTTCATGTTCGGCAAACCATTCTCGAATTGACTGCGAAATGATATTGATATTGTATCATTTGGAAAGACAGTGACAATAATTTGGAAGCTTCTACTCAAGTATTTCGTAGCCTTCAAAGTGCAATCTGTGGACGCTAGAGATTCACAGAAAAATATCCCTCCTAACAAAACTGTTATGACTCCTCGACCATGGTCTCGACCATGGTCCCCTGCTCAGTCTATCTCTCCACATTCTGCCTGCACGGCTTAGCTGAAAACGAAAAGGCAGCTTTTTCGAACCTTGGTTCAGTAGTCTTTCTCAATACAAACTGTAGACAAATTGTTGATGTTTAAGTGAAAGATGAATTTAAATGGGAGCCTTTTCCAGAGGCCCTTATAAAGATAGTTATTTTGTGGTCTGGAAAATACGGTATTCTAAGATCAGAGGTCCAGCAGCTTTTTGTAAAAAAAAATAAAAAAAACGAGAAAACAAGAACTTACGAATTACGTTCTTCAAGAACATCGACAAGAACTACCATTGGCTTGGCAATTGCTTTTCTACTCTGTCACCCTTGTATCCTCAGTTACATCATTCCTCGAATATCCTACATACTGGCCAATTTCTTAGATGTAGTCACGTTAGGCCTAATAAAGATACCTATTCTGAAATTGATATCCCTTACCATGTCAATCAGCAATTTCGAATACCCAGCAAATCATTCACCTCCATTATCATATCTAATACCGTGATACGAGTCTCACCAGACGGAGTGGATTGACCCGATCCCATTAGTCACAACATTTTGACTGAACTGACAATCATTAAACAAACAATTAATTAAAAGAAATCAATAACAACATTGAATCATCTATATTTGATATTTCCCTTTGTTAATATGTTTAATGTTCCGATGTTTCCAATTGTGTAATTACCCATCCCAAACACTTCTTTGAATTCATTGTGATGATTTATTTTTCGTACTATCAAAATATATGAGTTTTTATTATTTTATCAAGAAAATGATCTTTTCAGCTAATAAGATATTCCATTATTTTTTCAGGGAGATTCCGGAGGTCCTTTGATGCTTCCAGACAATACACGAAACAAGAACTGGATGGTTATAGGAATTGTTTCGTTTGGTTTTAGATGTGGTGAACCTGGTTTTCCTGGAATTTATACAAGAGTCAATGAATATTTGGATTGGATTAATGAAAACCTGAAATAAACAGACAACTAAGATGAATGATTAAATTATTAATAGACTAATTTCTGTAAAGTGACTAATTACGTATAAAATCAAATATTGAAAGGAAAACTTGTATTTGAGATTCTTCGTAATTGCTGTGTTGTTTTGAATTTTCAGCGTGGTAGTGGATAAAATAAGTGATTTTAGACCGTGAGATCTCTTGGTCAAACTTAATAAAAATATTAAATTTAAATTATTCAATATTGGAAATCAGGTCAAGTCTGTATTTTTTTTAATTTTAATTTTATTTTCATTAATAAAAAAAATACTAATAAAAAAATAGTTTAAATTCTATATTTGCTGTTTTAATTAAGAAATAAAAGGATTGGAAAACTAGGAATATACAAGAGATTCCCAACCTTTTTAAAGAAATCTATCACAACAACCTAACTTAAAAATTTCGAAACCACTCATTAACTTGTAAACATTAAACATGTAATAATTTGCCTTTAGATGTGGATATTTTTATTTGTATTTTTCATAATTTCGTAAATCAAAAAGTTCCTCCATCTGTTATCCATGTGTCCCTTGTAAGTCTTCCGAGAACTACTGGCAAATTTTAAGGAAAATGACGTTTCTATAAACTTGTGCTGCTGGAATGAATTGCTTTTAAGGTAAACTGAGGAAATGTTACCAGAAAGAAGCAAAACACTAGACAGGAATGTTGTTCGACAAAATGTTTTTGTCGATCAACATGTTGAATTAAACAAGTAAGAAGAATGACTTGTTTTGTGTTTCATAATGAAATACCGTTACAATATCTTTATTGTATTAAACAGGGTTGTTTTGCCATCTTTCGAATGTGAAATTAAATGATTTCTCCAATTAGAGAAAAGACTCCGTAATACGGTGGAAACTCCATTAACCGTCACTCGATTAACTGTTATCCGTCATCGTTCGCAAAACCTATTTCTCCGTAAAATACGGGACATTGCCGCGAAAAAAAGCTCAAGCCTCGAAGAAACAGAAGAAGATGACTGATTACAGTTTCAACATATAATCCTTATTATCTAGTAGGCCTACTGTTTTATGTTTCTATTATTATTTGTTTGGTGTTTGACGATATCTATTTGTTACCGATAAATTTTTCTTTGTATTAATTTATTGTTTGCCTTTAGTCTCAAACCAGCATTGAAATTTCTTTACTCTACATGTTTATTGCGAAATTTCTGTTATCTGTTTATTCGGTTAACCGTCACAGTCCCGGTCCCGAAGGTGACGGTTAATCGAGTTTCCACTGTATTTACATAATATTAAAGTTTAACTAAAGTAATACTTTTATGTTTGAGATCCTTAACAAGAACGTTTATTTTGGCGGTTTTTTGATTCTTACCTTTTTACATAGGTCTTCTTTGTACGTAAATCAATAGGAATTTGCCTTTTACATCAACCACTAAAACTTCTGTTTCTACAGTAAATAGCTTTTGACCAGTCTTCGTCATTATCACAAATGGATCATCGGATATTCAGACTGAAAATTGGTAAACTTTCTTTTTTCCCCTCTTAGGTGAATTAATGGATGTTATAAACTTTTAAGCTTTTTAGATATGCTTATTATAAATATATAGAAATGTTTATTAAAAAAACTAAAACCCACGTGTATGTTCATGGCTCAACAAGTAAAGTGGCGCCATATTTCTTAGTCAGTCCTATCTGAACACCATCCTGAAATATATTTTGATGCAAGTGAAATGCCTTACTGTAGTGCTATTTATTTACAAGGCTTATTGGTTAATTGAGGTGTCTTTGAACTTATTTCATTATTTCTCGACTTATTAGTCGAGAAAATTAAATTTCAACTCCACACACACACCTACTAATCCACATGGAATCCAAGTTTATCTTCGTTATCTGACGATAGAACTAATCGTAAGTATTGCTGCAGGTCAGAATTAGCATTCGATGTAGGCTGTATTTGAGAGAAAAATATGCTGAAAATAACAAAGATTAATGTTCATTCATATCTATTGTTGTTTGATTTACTGAAGTTAATTCCGAAGAAAATCAAACTATTTGATATTATATCAACATGAACTTATCCTATACATCGGAAGCGCAGTGGTGCCTCAAAAGAAAAAATACACAATGGAAAACTCACCAATGAAAAAACCAGCGAGAAAATCCATGTGCCGCTCTCACTCAAATCATTGAGGCCAACCATTGAGGCTGGTACATGGATTTTCTCACTCGTCTTTTTCATTTGTGAGTTTTTCATTGTGTATTTTTACCTTTGAGGCACCACTGCCCTTCCGATGCAAAGACAAAAAATGTTCAATAGTAATTGAAGGAAGGGAAACTATTCAATCTAACTTTCTACGATTTACTATTCGGTAGCACATTTCACTAGTTGTTGGTGAAATTTACGAAGTGATTCTGTAGGTTAGAGGAAGATAAGTTCATGTTTCTTTCATGGATTTGGGCCAGTACAATTTTTTAATTAGTCTGTTCGAGCATCAATAATGAATATTCCGGCTAAGCTCCATGCCCCGACTTAATTTTTAAAAATTTGAATTACATCAAAACAAAATGCAAAATTTTATAAGCAAGTTTCGTTTGAAATTGATTATCATCATTTAATCTAGAAATAGAATTGAAATCGTCTTTCATTGCTTATAACATTCGATATTAATCTTAGAGCTATATTTAATCACTCAACACTTTATGGAATAAGTATACTTGGCACAACTCCATAAGCAGTCTCAGAATTCGTTTTGGTTAATTCTCAATAACCTCAACGAATTAATTTCTGTCTCCATTGATCGAAGTCTTCTCCGGATAGTGAATATGACTTAAGCCCATTGCACATGGATTCGAAAACCGGACTATCGGATCCACCAATCGGACGTATTCTCTTTCACATGGCCACGAAACTTTCTCTGATGTAGTCTATATGACATGTAATATTCAAATCGTCGTATAGGCGACATTTCGTAGCCATGTGAAAGAGAATACGTCCGATTCGTGGATCCGACCATCCGATTTTCGGATCCATGTGAAACGCCCTTTAGATTATAAAGTTGTTGGGTTTTTTTTTTTTTTTAATCTTTTAATCAGTTCTCGACTTTCACTGGAGAATTGGTGATGTAGATCATCTATTCTATAATTTTTTGAAAAAAAAATGAATAAAATTTATTTTATTTACATACACAGAACATAAAAGTATGAAAAATGAAGAATGTGACAAAAAAAAAAGAAAGGTAATGAAATGTTCATAATCTAAAAATCTAACTAACTAGCAAAAAATTAACAAAAATACTCCAAGTAATATATAAAAACTATATTATAGTTTTTATATATCTAACTAACTAGTTTGAACTGCTTAAAAGATTGTTCTAAGTATTGAAACTTGGAATTTCAGAACATTCTTACAAAACCTGAATAATTTTACTTAATATGTATTAAAGATTATTTAAATTGATTGTTAGTAATATTATTATCTAAAAAATAAAAAAAAAAGGTCTGGCCGGTGAATCCTCTATAGTTTTATCTTCTTTCTCCCTTCCTGTCTTTTCGGTCAAATTGCACAAGAAATGAACATGATTTGGCTAAGGAAATGAAATCTACATTTTATAAAAATATTGAATTTTTTAGGGAACATTTTGGATAATTAGTATATAGAATGTCTTCTTTAAAATTCAAAATCTCTTTCCGTAATACAATGTAATAAAATGTGATTGAATGAATTTCCTTGAAAAGCTAAAATTATATCCGAGATACACAATACCTCTAAAATGTCTTCCTTAAAAACAACTACGATATTTCATTTTCTTCAACAGAAAACTTCTTCAGGTTGAATAACTGAGGACAAAAAAATCTCTTTCATCTTCCTCAACTGAATTCGTTACGATATTTGTTTTTAAAAATTTACAATACAACACGTATAAACAGTACATAAACCGTCCATGTTTACAATACAGAATCTAATGTACATAAATCGTCCATTTACAATAGAAATCGCAATTCTAATACTTTTATTGCGATAAATGAATACCTAACTTGTTTCCTGACAAGTCAAATTCAATTTGTAATTTAATTAAATTTGTAATTTACTTCAAATTTACTATTATCAAAATCATTATGTATTTTTAATATACTTTTTGAACAATCCAATTGTTATATCACTATTTTTTTAAGATTTATCTTTATTAAAAATAAAAATAAAATATCTCTGGTTAAAATTTTTCCTGTTTATTCAAAAAATCGCCTTTATTATTCAAATTTGGTAAAACTAATGTATATGATCTGCATAGTCATTAAGAGTATGCTTCGCAACGGCTTCTGTTAGCTCAGTTATAGGTGGCCTGAATGTTGAATGTTGTAGATGGCCTGTTAGCTCAGTTGGTTAGAGCGTCGTGCATAACGCGAAGGTCGTGGGTTCGATCCCCTCATGAACTTTTTTTTTTTTTTTTTAAATAATTATTAGGAATTCAGTGTATTAACAAGGTTTGAGTTAAGAATGACGATTATTCCATATAAATAGAGGTGGGTAAGATAGCAAGGGGTCGCAAACAGACTCGCGCGAGCATTTCCTAGACCACCCCGGCGCAGTCTATTCTAAAGTAACGGTGACTCAAAAGCCGTTGCAAAGCACTGTGATTGGTTTACTAATCACTATCCCTACCTTGTTTACTTTTATTTTCAATATTCTGTTTGCAGTATTTCTTTTGCTTATTTTTGCAGTTCATTATCACACATAAGTAAGTTAACAATAATCAAGTCTTCATCTGTACTGAATTTTCAAGTTTTACTATTCCATATGAAATATATTTTTCGTTTGATATTACCTGTAATACAGTGCAATTTCTGTAACCCCAATATGTTTTGTAATCAATTCGTTTTGAGGTTTGTCGTTTAGTTCTATTCTAAGGTAACTCTGTTTCGTCATTTTAGCCTAGGAAATATTGTGAAAATGCAGTCATGAGAAAAAAAAATCTAATGAATTATTTAAAATAGTAATGCAATATTATTTTCAGAAAGCTAATGGCTAAGTTTTTGTAATTTTTAGAATATTGGAATAATCTATGAATCCGAGGAAGTATTCAGCCACAATGTCGTTTTAAATTCTCTGAGAAAATGAATAATTTCTTCTTCAAATATTAGTACCATTACTAATCACAAGCTAAACTTGTTTCTAATGTTTGTTTTTTTTTTGTTTTCTCGGAAACTTAAGAAATATAAGTTATAACCGCCTACGAAAGAATCCGGACTTATCACTAAGCGGAGTGATTCAAATGTTTCGCTCAAACTTCAGAATCGAATAGAGACGAACTCATGAAATAGTGTTACTGTATAGATCCTTTTTTGAGGGATTTCCCTACTCCGGGATGAGATTTTCTCGGTATTTCGGCTTTCGTCGGGAGATGTATATAGATCAATTACATCAAGGTGGGCGCAAATCTTACAACTTCCGTTGTTAGTTTCTCGGATAAGTTGTTTTCGTGTTGTTCATTCCGACCCATGGTGAGCACACTGCTAGACTGGAAAGGGACGGGAGAGGACAGTGAAATTGTTCTTCCGATTCGTAATTGCATGGGAGGCCGAAATATCGAGAAAATCTCATACCGGAGTGGGAAGATCCCTAAAAAAACAAAAAACAAAAAAAAAACAGGATCTATACAGTATCATGTCCCACTCCTTTTATATAAATTAATATCTAAATAGGAACCCAAATCCGTCGAAGCCAACTTGGGTTACTACAGTAACTGAAACTTGGCAGCAAGATTTTGAATTCGCTCTCGCGATAGCGTATAAACTGCCTTGTGCTTGTGGATAGTGGATCACGCAAAGATTCTTCACCTTTCGTGACCCACTATCCAGTGACAGTTATTGCTGTGAACTGAAAATGACTGATTTATTCTTGTCTTGAATATATCTGTTTATATTCGCGACGCCTCCGTAAATGGCGCCAAATGAGACTTAACGGGTATCTCGAATCTATTAATCCATTACTCATTAGTGTATAGCAGATGCAAGGTCGCCTATTTTCAAGAGCATCAAGCGCGGCAAGTTGGCTTTGACAGATGTAAGCCCTATTGTTCTACTCAGAATCCTGTTTATCTCCCAAGGTTTCTGGCAGACCTTTCTGAATCACCATGTGTTTTATAGCCTGTGTTAAATTGTCTTTTACGCTAATCAAAGAATAATGTCTTTGTCTTAAAACATGCAATTTTATAAAACCTTAAATATTACGATTACATCGAAACTCATTTGTAAACTGTTCATCAAAAATTATAAGACTTATGGCCGAGTGCACCAAGCTTCAATTAACTTTGATGGCTGCACTGTGGACGTAGCTAAAATTAGTGGGGGGTGATGCCCAAGAAAAAGTTTAGCCTTTGTTTTAAAATTGTGTGAAAGGAAACAAACATGTATAAAAAGAAATTTGTCCAGAAACTTGATAAATTTCTTTTTATACATGTTTGTTTTCTTTCACAGAAATTTAAAACAAAGGCTAAACTTTTTCTGGAGCAGCACCTCCCACTAATTTTAGCTACGTCCACACTGCAGCCATCAACGTTAATCGAAGTTTGGTGCACTCGGCCATTAAAGTAACTTTCTTTAACAATAGAAAACTAAAATATTAGAATCAGGATATCATGCGTTTCTTATAAATTAAAAAAGATCTACCTAAATCTCAGAACGTTATGTTATCTTAGACCTTCTTTACACTGGCCTCTCACCTCTAAGTACCTAGGTTCGGTTCTCATGTGGATTTCGTTGATGGTGGCGATCCGCGTTGGGCAGGTTTTCCCGAGGTTCTCCCGTTTCCCCTGCATTTCTCACAGCATCCTTTCTCAGTCTTTCTCTCCGTCTGTCCTTTCCGTGGGATAGCACAATAGATCTTTCAGGTCACGGTGCTCGGCTGTCAAGCCATCCACGCTCACCACATTTCATTACATTACATTATATTAGGCCTTCTTTATAACATCCTTTATTCTGCATCCCTTATTTACATTGCCATTAAGAACAATAATTATGCTAACTGAAGAATTATTTACCCTACGGAGCTGAGACTTTACTTATTTGTTTATTTAATGAAATGTAAGATCACTGTAGACTCATTGGTTGAACCTTAGCTCCTTGCTAAGGTACTGTACTGTACTGTATTCGCGTACTGGCATTAAGCTTATATTTTCATAATTAAGACTACCCAAAAATTACTTTGGACAGATGAAAATAAAACTGCAGTTTGATATTAGGCCGCGTCACATCTGAACATTTTCTCTGAACAGAACAGAACAGAACGAACCGAACAGCTTTATTGGCGAAGAGGCTTGCTCAAATGGGATTAACTGTACAGGTGAGAACGGGTTTTTGCTGCATTCGGTTTGTTCGGCGAAAGGAAAGATGACATTGTTTAAAGGCTAAAATAACTTAACTATAAATGAAAAATAATTAGTTACTTAATTATAAATAAATTATATATTAGCAAATAAATAATGTAATAAAAAAATAAAGCTTTACGTACTGTGATAAAACAATAAATGGGAATTATTTGCATCAAACAAATGAAAAAAAAAAGCAGAAAAAAAAAAAAAATCCTTTTCTCTGATATTTTATTTAAAATCAATAATAAGAGCCTTGTAAGATCTGAATATTCTCACCCACTTTTTAAATTTAAATAAATAATAAATTATTATTAAGTAAAAATCGAAATATCAGGACCAAATTGTTCCTGTAATTAATTCTAAAAAAATATATTACCATTACTTTAAAATGAATGAATTTTCCAATGTTAATCTACCGTATATGCTCCAATAGAGGCCCCTGGCGTTTATTTGCAAAACTAGTCTCGGCTCCCGGCGCTTAATAGAGACCGGCTGCTATTAGAGGCCGGCCATTATTAATAAAAACCTTCATAATGCAATATTTTTACACATAAATACCGGCTAATATTACAAACAGTTACTTTATTTGAACTTCACACATGCTACTTAAGACTGTTAAAGATAAATGGCAATGTCTTTCTGTACCTTTCGCTGCTATTCGTCGTCCGAATCTGCAATGACGGGCGGTCGTCTCACCGGAAGTTTCTTTCGCGTATTCCACCGCGCGAATTTTAAAGGCAATGTCAAATGACTGTTTCGGCGGCATTTTGTAAGGCAATGTACCCGTAAGGTATTATGCACGACTATAAAGATACGGACGCTTACACTAGTACCGGTAGGCAAATATCAAAGACCCAGCTACTGTTAGAGACCTGCTACTATTTGGCCGTGTCCCCTCTGCAGCCCGGCGCTTATTAGAGACCGGCGACAATAAGAGCCTCGGCGTTTATTGGAGCATATACGGTATATATAAAGGAAAAGTTGATGTTTTTCTGGCGCCATCTCCTCCGAAACCATAAGACCACAGAAATACAAATAAGGTTGCAAATATTAGGTATAGTATTGTGGAGGCTCACATTTTCATTTTTTTCTACGTGGGTCAACCGGAAGTCGTGGGTCAAACAAAATTTCCGAGACGCGCCCACAGGTTGTGAGAAAGCGCTCATGGGTGGTGAGAAAATTATGACAGGTTTTCTTAGAAAATGATAAAAGGTTAATAAAAACAGTAAGAAAAAATAAAAATGCAAAAAGGTTAAGTAGACAATTTAAAAATGTCTTCATTTCTTCATTATCCAGAAATTTCTCTTATTAATTTTTTTATTAAAAAAAAAAAGAAAAGAAAGAAGAAAAGTGGACTTAAATTTTATTAATTTTTTTTTAATTAGTCCACCTTTTTTCTTTCTTTCTTTTTTTTTTTTTTTTTTAGATACAGTAATTGAAACCTATTTATTACAGAGTTGGCAAACGAAATAAAAAATGATTCTTTACGTTTTTCGTTAAACTAAAAACTAAATTTCATTTTCCGTTACGTTTAACGTTGTAACGAAATAATAAGATATTCAGTAAGACAAGGTATTTATTTATGTAAGTAATTAGATATATTTACTAGAAAATTTTAAACATATATATATATTACATTTATAACTTAAAAATAACTTATTTATTATTATTGTTGTTGTTACTATTAGTAATTATAAATAATTAAATAAATTTCCTCATTTATGTGTAGAGATTATGTATTTACTTCAAATGTGCTTATTTAAAATAGGTATGTTGGTGCATTGCCGTGATCGAGGGAGGGAATAAATAATTATAAACATTATTTAAATAATCATGTTACTTAATTATTATAAATATTAATATTGCATTACTATTACTTTAGTTCAATTAACTTTGCAGATGCATTAATACTTTATTGAAATTATCATTTTATTTTTCTTCCATGGAGTCGCCGCCATCTTTCGCCAGTTTTCAAAAATGGGTGAAAAACCAACGTCTGATTAACTTTCGCTAAAAAGTGATAAAACACGCAGAGGAGGGAAGGGTTAAGCTATTTTTCTTTGAACTAAAGAAATATAAAATTAAAAAAATACAAACAATATATCATCGTTAGCGAAAAACAAAATTTATTTTTTCGCTTATGTTGTGTTTTATAATGTGATCTCTCATATCTATGGATAGCTTCTATTTTTTTCTGCGTGGTTTAAGTTGTAATTTTCTGTTAAATTTTCATTTATATACAGGGTGATTCACGAAGATATGCAGAAACTTCGGGAGCTCATTCTACATGTAAAAGTAAAGAAATAAAGTTATATAAACATAGGTCCGGAAATGCTTCGGTATCGAGATACGGCTAGCGAAAGATTTCGCCCATAATATAGTACAACAATACGCACATAATTTATTGTTTTACACCTCAGTTGTTAGCTCTCACAATAAATGAAAACAATGCAATTCAAAGTATTGTTGAACAGCTGTTATTGTGTTGCAACTTTTTTGTAGGTTCCACGTGGGATAAGCTTCAAACCACTGGGAGTTACAGTTCTGCGACATGTTTCATTCGATTTTTCAGGTCAACAACCATAAGAAACCACTGATTTCGCCTCTTAATTTACCTTCCCAGACTTCCAGCAAGTCTTCATTTCACCCAGGTTATACTAAATTATGGGCGAAATCTTTCGCTAGCCATAACTCGCTACCGAAGCATTTCCGGACCTATGTTTATATAACTTTTTTTCTTTACTTTTACATGTAGAATGAGCTCCCGAAGTTTCTGCATATCTTCGTGAATCACCCTGTATATTATTTAATTTTAATCATTTGTAAAGATATCTTTTTTTTTTTTTTGATCGCGAATCGGCCAACTACGGACCAGGCGCTAGCCTGACCCGACAACGTCAGGTAGAGGCTAGAACAGTCAAGGGGGGGACGAGATTCTCATCTCGACCAGAATAACCCTGAAATAGTAAGTTCCAGGGGAGAAACGGACGAAACACAGAAGAAGAAATAAACAGCCATGCCCTCGCCGGGATTCGAACCCAGGTGACCGGCATATAGGCCACACGGCAGACCGCCGTCTAGACCGCTCGGCCATGCCGGCACGGCAAAGATATCTTTATTGATTAAATATTTTTTTTGTTTGAAACCTAAAAGCCAATTTTCCTTTTCTCTTCTTGAAATAAATCCTACAACGATTGGCCTATTTTTATTACAATGGGATCTCCCAAATCTATGGAGAGCTTCTATTTTTTCTGTGGGATTTCGAAGTTATAAAGTTTTCGCTCTGTGTAGAAGTCGTGGGGCATTACGCGATCGCTACTGGGATTGCTGCTCCTACCTTGTTTTTTTTTTGTTTGTTTTTTTATTTATTTATTGGATGATTTAAGCTTTATTTACGTACAATTTACGTTAAAAGCCAATTTCCTAATTTTTTTACTTTTTTATCATTGTTTCATTATTATGTATTTAATGTATTATAAGTTAAATTATTTGGTTTTTATTTTTATTCTTTTTTCAGTCTTCTTCTAAGATCAGCAGACTTATATTCCCGTTTTGTCTGTCATGTAAGCAAGCATCATTAAAATCTCATTAAATTATCATTAAGCACAACAATCCCAACAATCGCAACAATAGCGCCTTTTGCATTCGCAATAATCACATTTATAGTGATTGTTGTAGAGCTGCATTATAGAGGCGCAATTGTTGTGTTTATTGGAAATAAACACAAGGAAATTAAAGCAATATCAGTTATCAGAAGGCGTTGCGTAGCATTGCGATTGGTATACTAATCGCTTTCCCTACCTTGTTTTTGTATAAATTACGAAGTATTCACCCGTTGCCATCATCAGATTCATGAGGGAAATGATCAGGGGAATAAGACTAAGTCGCTGAGCTTTCTGTTCGTTCTGTTCGTTCTCGTCTATTCGGTGAAAATGTTCAGATGAGGACTCGGCCTTAAATGAATGTAAGCTCCCTATTGATTTTCGCACGATTTGGGACCGTGGATGAGGAGCTTGGGCCTATTCCACTATTAAACATTTATAAAGTACTCTTATCGTGATAAATAAAAAGAATTTATGAATGTCTAGGAAAGATGAAAATTTATTGCCTGGTTGTGAATATCAGTTTGCGCTCTTATTTTTGGAACTTAAGTGGATATTCGAAAGTTGCTATCCTTTAAGCTTCGAATACCTTTTCAGTATCTGATTGGAACTCAACGAAATAAACAATATGAAAACAAACGCTATTTTCAGCCAATCATCGCTGTATATTATCTAAAACGCGTTGATTCTGCGAACATGCCTTAGGACAAAAGCGTGTCGCTGTCCGGCCGTAGAGGTGCCCAATGGCGTAGCATGACGTAAACGCTGAGGCTGTGAAGGTCAGACGGTCCATTGGGGAAAAACCCGTCAGTGAGAAAAGATGCGAGAACATGGTGTCACTTAAATAAAAACAACTCGTTGAAAACCTATCCTCCCTCGCAAAGAAATGGACACACAAAACTTCCGATTCAAGTGTACCTTGCGAGTAAGTAACAACTTTTATTTTACGATCAAATTATTATTTTAAATTTTCTAATTTATAATTAGTAAATTTCTATATTTAATATATAAAAGTTAGAATGATTTTAGAAAACATTGGTTTAAAATAATTTGTTTTTATAATCGAAATAAAAATAAAAAATCGTAATGAAAAATCGGCAGTTTTAGCAAGAATTAATCAAAACGAATTCTTAAATAAAAAAATTCGAAGGATTATTTATATTTAAAATCTAAATATATTAAATAAGAGCAATTGTAAAGTTTATTTTTGTCTTGAGTTATTTTATTAATGATTAAATAAAGTTTATATTTTTGCGTCACGAATTTCAAAGAAGATGACCTCCAGAAGTCGACACGAAAAAGGGAATCAAGGTTTTACAGATAACTGACCTCTTCGAACACATTTTGTAAGATCTCACCGAAATATGTCTTCAGTTCAGTATCAATTCGTTTAAGCCAAATGTGAATAATTTCAATATTCGAAATAATTCATAAATAGTTATCTCAAAAATTTTTTGATTAATTTTTATTAATTTTTAATTTTTGACAATTCCTTTGAGAAGAGCTGTTTGAATCTGTAAATACATCTTCCTCCTGAATTCAGACAGAATTAAATCATTTTGTGATGTTTTAGAATCTGAAATGTACAGATGTAATCGTGAATAGTTCCGTGACTCGTGTGTCACGAGAATGTCAAAGCTAAGTTAATTTCATAGTAGAAAAAACAAAAACAACATTTCCCCACTTATATTGTCTCTCACTGACATTTATTTCCTCTTACAGATAGTGTTTGCTGTAATTATCTTTAATAAGCTATTTCTAAGTCTTGCAAACTTAAAGATCTACGTTTTGTAATCTTCTCGACACGCTTTAGGATATACAAATAATAAATAAATTTGTGTAAAAAAGGACCCTCCCTGTTCGTAAATAACCCTTTCCTCTAATTCCCTGCCACTAAATACAATATCCTAGTATCAACCTTTTGGTAAATTTTTACAGGGAATAAAAGGTTATCAGATTTATTTATTTTATTTTTGGTTTTGTTTTGTTAAATTTCAAAGTTGAATGGAAATAAAAAAGACGTACAAAAGCCGTTTTTTTTTTTTTCATCCTGGCTTAAATTTTACAACTTGTGTTCGCTTTTAAATCATTTTTTATTTTTGAAATAATAATGATATTTTAAAGTCTTTTACATTGATATAACTAATATATTTACCATTTTAAAATGCTTATCTTTCCAATATACATTCAAATAAAACATTTTAGGCTGCAAAACCTATACCGTGGAAGGGGTATCAATATTTAAATAACAACTATTTGTTCAGTTCAATTGGGACCCAAACTGTGGTCCAGTGTTAGTTAAAGAAAAGGATACTGTTTTTTTATCTGTACAACAAGCTCCAAATTTTATTACATCGACTTTCTTTTATGCGGAGAGATTTTACAAATCAATGGGAATTGAATTCAAAGCTTTCTCATTGACATTAATTTTCACGTGGCCAAAGTCGAGTTATGTTTGTATTAAGATACGCAGATTAATATAAGATATAGAAATAACAATCTACAATATTAGTCATTTAATGGGAGGAGGAGACGTCACGAACAAGCAATTAGAGATACAGCCTCTCAATTTCTTCGATTATTATTATTAATATCTATCTGTTCCGTCAAACTTTGATTACAGATGACTAAAATGGTTTTTATAGCATAAATAAATATTATTCGACCTCCCATTTCAATCTACTAAAAGAAATGGAAAGACTTGAGAATAATGATCGGAAAATAATGTTCGGTTGATCTCATTGAAATCCCAATGAAATCAAATGATAGAAAACTTTAGACTCAACGAATGCCAGAGGTGTTCACAATATTTAAGGAAAATGTAGCGGAGTAATTTTTTTTTTATGTTTATTTTTCTGTTTGTAGAGTTGATGACTAAGTCTACTTTGGAAGTATTTATTGAACCAAAACCTTAGAGATCAACTGTTTCAAGTTTAAATTTATGATTTTGAAAATGACTCCAAATACTGCAATTTTCACAGGCTTTCCTAATAAAAAAAAATGTTCGATAATGACTGTTCTGTTATTAGAAGCATTATTAAATGCAGGGTGTTTTTTTTATTATTTTATAGGGATTTATTTCTACTTTAGAAGCTTTTATGAAGATTAAATGGCAATTATCCTAGATCATAGGCTATATAGAGCGGATCAACAGAGCTTCAGAGGCCTCTCACCTCACCCCGAAATCTCAAACTATAGAAAGTAGAGTATGGATTATTTTAAAGTAAATTTACAGAGTAGACCCTATTTTTCTTTATTTTTTTTTTTGGTTGGATGGTCGGTGAAGGGCCCTTACTTCCCCTTTAACGGGAGGACACCCAAAATATTGAAGACACGTTTTTTTTGTGGTTTTTGCTGGTCGGTCCTGTAATTTGACCCTCCCCGAAATAAAATCCTATTCACGCCCCTAAATTAGATGAATATTGTAACGTTTCACTTTTATTGTATTTTATTTATACACATATTTTATTATTTACTTATTATTTATTAAGTATCCGACGTACATCGATCAGACAGGTTGCTTAAGCGATATTTGTATCTTTAAATAAAATAGTACAAATAAATCCCAATAAAAAGAAAGAAAGAATGTACAGTGGAACCTCGCTATTCGTACACAATCCGTTCCAGGAGGCAGTTCGAATGGCGATTTGTACGAATGGCGAATCATTTTTTCACATAAGATATCATGTAAATTGGATTAATCCATTCCAGACCCACAGATGATTGCTTATTTAAACCTTTGTAATAATATTTTAAGCATAAAATACATAAAAACTATGAAAACGATATGGTTGATTTTGCCATGTCATACTGAGTTGCCAGGTCAGAGACACGAGTTCCACTTTCAAACTTCGCAACGAGTTCTTTTTCCAATTAAATTGTCTTTCTCACTGCTTTCCTTTTAGGCTTGATTGAATCAGTAATGTTTTTTGGACCCATGGCTGCACTATTTTTAATAAAAATAACAATAAAATATCACAAAGTTTCATGAAGCTTGCGTGGATGATGCGTAGCGTACGGAGGCTAGCACGAGACTCAGCTGAAGCGACCGCGTGGCGCGGCCAGTAACAAGGTCACGCTGTCCGAATCGCGGGGCAAGCGTACGAATGGCGAGTTGAATTTTTCTTGAAAAAGTTGGACGAATAACGAGTTGTACGAGTAGAGAGACGGACGAATGGCGGGGTTCTACTGTATCAGGATAATAAAAATAAATTACTGAGCTTCATTTCATTCGATGACAGATTGAGAATTGCTAGAGCCTAAATATCCAAATGGATTGTCATCAATGTTTCATTTTAATAATTCAACAAAGGAAATAACATGATATTCAAATATATATGTAAAATCATTTATCGGAGTATAAGATGCAGCCTAATTTTAAGAAGGAAGAAGTTTGAGTTAAAAAAAAAAAAAAACTTAAAATTTAAAATAATAGTAGTATACTCGTATAATATGCAGATAGAATTCAGCCCTAAATTTTATTCCGAAGTGCGTATTATACGCCGATAAATACGATATATATATATATATATAAACTACGGTATACAAATATGTATATTAAAAGGGGATGGGTAAGGCATGTAAGTCACGTGACGATGAAATGATAATGATACCTAGTCAATTTCATTATTTTATTTAGATACTTCGAAACAGATCTGTCCCGAGATGCTTAATAGATTTGAAACTTTAATCCCTTTAATGTACGAAGCGAAAAAGAAAACTCCTTATTTACCCTAAGATAACTGAGTAAATGTTATGAGAGGATTAATTTAGCAATTTTGTAGTAATTAAAGAATTATAATTACATTGTCATCCAGATCAGTTAAATCCCTTATTTTTCCTGCCTGAACGACTGCTTGCTTTTCTTTTGTTTATGCTTTGCTTTAAATCTCTTTGGTGCCAAGCACACACAGGCCAATGTTTTACGTCTATACTGGTTGTAAAACTTTTTCTTGTTATTAAGCATTTTTTAAAGTCCTACTTGGGAATAAATGTGCAGTTTATAACTTCTGAGCTAGTAATGAAATGAGTAAATCTGGCTGGTAAGTCTTACTGAAGACGAAACACTTGTCCCAGGTTCCCATTGATGGCATTTCATAGGTGGTTGTAAAAATGTGTTACTTTCTTCTTTTTGTAACTACTTTATGAAAACCAAAGAGATTTTAACTTAAGTTAAAATCAATATACAGTGAAACTTCCCGTAATAGAAGGGATGAGTGGAATGGAGATAGTTCCATTTCACTGCCGTCTTTGTTTCTGTGAAAGAGAAAACAGTTGTTTAGCAAACAACAAGTGATCTAAGTGACTAACGAGAGGATGCGTTGCTGTCAAGGTTATGCCACCATTTCTATTCGGTGAACGTTCTACTGACCGATATCGCGCCTCGGAGATTTCAACACTGGCCGGAGAAAGGTAGCCCCACCTCTACAAACCAAGAATTTTATTAATCATCGATCAACAGAATCTATTTTATTTGCAGAAGAGATGACGTCGAACTCGCAGTGCATACACATAAAATTTAGTTGAGTTACATGTTAGAAGTAGTGCTAGTTGAAATGGCAGACGACGCTCTGCTGGAAGAAAATCGGATTGTATACCCTCCCTCTCCAACTTTCTTCATTAAAGTGGAAGTTGTAAACTTTGAAAGGAGTCATTTAATTCTTATTCTGTGTCGTTTAAATAATTTTTCTTTTGTTAAAATATTTCTAGTGCTCCTGGTATATGTGTGACAACGCTGCTGTCAACCGTCCAGCAACCACAGACATTATGATTCAAATTGTATTTGATTACAAATCGCATGATAAAATCGGAAAAAAAATATAAAAGTCTCTTCTACAACTCTGTTATTCTGCTATTTAGCCTATAGCGTTTATTACAGCGATAAGGAATATATTCATTTTTAGTATGGTGTATTCCAGAAAAGTATTCAAAACAGTTTTGTACAATACAGTTCAAAATTTAATTCTATTTTTTCTTCTATTCTTTTATGTTTAAAGTTGATTTTAAAAACTTTAATTGTTAAACGATACAATGAGATCCGCTATTGTAAAATACTATACAGTTCTGATCCTGTACAGCCAATAATAACAGCTGCCATACACAGAAACATGTACAGTAGAGCCTCGATTATCCGAGGTACTGCGGACCGAGGGTACCTGGGATAATCGAAAACTCGGATAACACGGTCTCTGTCAAAAATCGAGAGGGAAACGTATGGTAAACTTGTGAAATGAATGAAAACGTGGTCAAAGATGTGAAAAAGGCATCTACTTTATTACCAAATGAGAAATGATGTACAAATACATTTAAAAATAAAATAAAAATACAAAATTGAAAAAAGACATACAGTACATATAGTATATGTTCCAATTAAGAAAGTTATTTCTTCAAGAAGTCCATAAGTGTCTTCTGTTTAACGGAACTCGCTCGCTTCTTTGCCGCCGTTTCACGCAATCGTCATAGCAGTAGAAGGTCTGTTGAAGTTGTCCCTGACTGTTGCTCTAGGTACTCGATGGCCTTTTCTATCGCTTTGCATCCTTCACTGTGGCTGATTTTCTCATTCTTCATTTCAATGTCTTCAATGTCCCTTTCACTTTCTTCAGCCTCTACATTCACTGCCTCTACTATCTTCCAATTGATCGTCTGCGATGAAAAAAATTTTTTTTTTTTTTGGGGGGGACTACCTCGGGTAACCCGAACTCGGTTAGTCCGGGCTCGGATAACCGAGGCTCTACTGTACTTGAGTAGTGATAATAATCCTTGTACTATAGTGATGATTTAATGCTACAAAATCTCTAAGAGAAATTATTATAGGAATTTACGTACAAATAATAGCTAAATGTTAAGATTTTTTTTCTTAAAAAGAATAAATAATTTTGTCCAGACGTTTTATGATAATAATATTGTCAAATTATCAGAAAACAATAATTTTGAGCGGGAACTATTGTAGCTTGTGATGAGACTTTATAACTGTTTTTCTGTTTGTTAAGTTAGGCTGACCCAAGTTGTTGTTCTAATTATATGTTTCACAGAATATTTGCAATCCCAACATATCTCATTTGACAAGAAAAGGTTAATGAATTTTTTCTTTGAAAAAAAAAAAAAAAAGTAGAAAAAAAAAAAAAAAAAAAAAAAAAAAAAAAAACTGGTTTTAAATGTACGGGGAAAAACGATTTAACTGGAAAGGAAAAAAAAAGACTCATCACTCTTCAGTTAACTGACATCAAACAATAGGGATTATTTAACTTAAAGAAAACAGTGGATTTTGCAAAACAAATAGAAGGTTTAATGTTAATCATTAGTGTATTAGCTTCTCGAGCGAAAAACTACATGAAAGATGGTTGCCAATGGTTAAAGATTCAAATCTTATCGATGTTTGAAAATACTAAACCTTCTACTTTAAGAACAAACCGGAGATACTTTTTATGATGATGTGAAACGATGTGTTACTTAAATTGTAAATTTAGTCATTCGGGATTTGATGAAAGGGATTTAAAGACAAAACGATTTCGAATGCCTTCATTTTTATTAAAGGTCCATTCTGAAGAGTTTCTAATCTCTTATTAAAATCATAGAAAATAAAGCTGTGTTATTTAAGTAGCTTTAATAGAAAGTGAACTTTAAATTAATTTCTTTTTTACTTATCTCATTTCTTACTCAGTAATAAATCGGACGTGTTGAAAGATTTTCGTTCAGAAGACTGGCTTTTGACATAATGTCAGAAAATTTTGTGCATCGGCAGTTTCGGAATTTAAATCAGTCCAGTTACTTTCTTTAAGAAGTGTTATCAGTAGAGATAATATGTCCTGAAAACTCCTACAATTTGTATCTAAATATTCTTTTTGGAAAAGTCAACGTTTGCCTTTCTATGAAGTTTAAAAAACAATAATTATGGAGCGAAAACTATTTAATGCAAATCTTTTGAACTATTACCTGGTAAAACTGGTTAACAAATCAAAATAATCGACATCTCAAGAGCAATTATTATCTTTCGTTGTAAGGTTAATGTATACAATTGAAACTATAAAGAAACTCACAAAATATGCAATTGTCTGATCATATATGTTAAAAAATACTTAAGAGAGATTATTTAGCAGGGATCGAAAATGCAGAAGATTTACGAAAACTAGAATGCCGATGTTTTCAATCAATCAATCAATCAAATACTCCAGGTCGGAGTTTCTAAATTGTGGATGGAAAAGCTCCCTCTTCTTCAGTCTATTAAAAACCTTTGCAATAGACATCTACAGAACAACGCCTCTTCTAAAAGCACACATAGCTGAAACGCTATTTTGTTCATTTAAACCTTAAGTATGAAAATCTGAGAATTACATATATTAAAAATCAACATTTTTGAATGAAGTGAACTCAGAACGGAATGCAAGCCTCTGATTTCCACCTAATCTTTCTATAAATCAGGTTTTCGGGTTCGTTGGTCATGAAACAGAACGTTGATCAACGCAATTCCTTTCTTTGATTATGAATCACATGTTCTGACTTCCAATCTATATTCTCACATAGGAAAGCACTGCTATGGATCACTGCATATCAATTCGACTAAATTCAAATACAGCCTTGCAGAATTTTTAATTCTGTAGTTCACAAAATTGCGAACGCGAATTTTTTATGTTAATGCTTGTTATTAATCACAACTCTTTCGTTGCAATAATCGTCGATTTCACACAGTGATATTTACAGCATCAGAACTAACGAATGAAAGAATACTACTTAATTATAACCTTTAACAGTATTCTCTTCGTTTTAAAATATTACTGACGTAATAGATGAATGTCTTTGCATTAATATTTATTCCATCTAGTATCCATTAGAAAAGATGAATTGTATGTTATTACTTTCTTTATGACAAAGCCCTTTCAAATGTTAACTTACCTCACCATGATTACGGAACTTTGTAATTCTTTCAAACAAATTACGAGGATTTCGTAATCATGGTGAGGTAAGTTTAAATTAAAAATCCTTCAACTTGAAATCTGCTCAGTTTTCCTGCCGACTTCAACACTTCACTTTCACGCTTATATTAACTTTGTAATCAAATTTTTAAGCAATCATTAAATCATTCTTGCCGTTCTGGCGTAACCTAATGGTCTAGGCGAAGGCCTGCCCTGAGGCAGATGTGTCGGAACTTGGATTAGAATCCCGGCGTCCGCATGGATGTTTGAAAACATTTCCTTTCCTGCGATGTCTGCTTCTTCATCTTTGTCTTTCTTAATGACTTCCTAAGGAAGGAAACGGGAAACCACCTCAGTATCTGTTCCCAGGGAATTGAATGGGTTCTTCTAGGGTTTCGCCATAGGGCTTCTAGGGACTCGAAGATTGCATTTGCACGCACCTTGAATGATGACGACGAAACCATTCTTAGTTAATTAAGGGTTATTGTAAATGACTTTTTGTGACAGAAAATCCTTGGTATCGATACGAAGCAGAAATCCCAGACTGCATTCCCTGTCCATCATTATTTAATAATATTACATTTGTTTGAATTTCTTTGCACTGATGGGAATAAAGTCTTCAAAGCACTGATGGGAATAAAGAAATCACTCACTTCAATAGAGATGTCACCGAGTTGGAGATCGATGATAACCAATAATCACTGGCAGATGAAGAATTAGTAGAGCTTGTAATCAATTACAATCAGGACGATATTCTTTCTCAAGATAATTATTATTTTTGTATTACAAAATATGTATAAACAAGGTGTAGTTAACGTGCCAACTTTCACCAGCATAGTAATATTAACGAGTCAGAAAGACAGCAATATAAATATATTTTGATTTATTCTGTGCCATCATCTTGATCACTGAGCTTTTTGATGAGTTGGGTTATTGATATTTTTGATTCCTGCGGATCCTAATTGTATCAAAAATCAAGAGGGAAATCCTATTTCGTAATATTTATCTTGAAATGAAAAATTCATCTTTCTAAGGTGATTTATGAATTATTGTGACAACGTATTTTGACAGTATCTTTACTCCACCCGACATTAGTCGGAAAATGTATTAAAATAAATAAAGATTTTCCTTTATACATCTCTAAAATTTCTGCTTCCTAGGAGGCATAGTTTTTGAGATAACTGCGATCACATATAGACAAATACATATTGCGATTTAGAATTACCTTCTAAAACTTTTATGTTCTGAAATTGTTCTCTTCGATGCCTTTTAAGGGGTGTTACAAAAATTAGATCTAACCTTTATTGCGGAACCTTACCTTAATATTGTAAAGTAAAAGTATATGAAAAAAAAAAATTGTAGGTTAATTTTTTAAATTGCGTAACAGAATAAATTTGCTAAGAAATAAGAGGCTCTGAAGGTCTCATTGAGTTCGTTTGCTTCTCATATCCTATTTCTCTGCCCTTGGGTGGTTTTAATTTGTGTTCTGCATATAAATGACTTTAATGAAACAGAATTCATGAAAGCGTTTGTTCATTAACTTCCTGTGTTCATCGAAAGAGAGCTTTGGGATTTAGGAAATGACGCCTTTGAAAAACAACTCAATTCGAAGAAATTTCCTGGTTTATTTCATAGAAATATTTCAGATCCGGAATATTTGCATTCCACAAGATACAAAGATACAGCAGACGATGAACATCGGGAATAGAAAGAATGGAGATCTCTTCAAAGAATTATATTTTGTCGAAAATCTATATTTTACATTTTTTTTTTTATAATTAAAAGGCTTGGATTCTCGGTTTCATTTTTTAATTTAATAAATTGAAATGTTTCTGAAAATTGATGCATATAAATTATTTAAATTTAATAATACTTTTTTAAGTTAAATAAGAAGTAAATCTGATTTAATGTTAAGAAGTAACGAGATAAGTATCCATCTATTTGCCCATTCTCTTTAAAACCTGATGCTCGTATCCTGAAATGAGGTAGAAAAGACTCCTAAGATCGCCAGCCTAACGGTAGAATATGGACATGTATGTATGTATGTATGTAGTGAAGGTAGGTGGCAGAAGCCAAGCACTGCGACCAGAGGTCTATTGTACTATCCCACGGAAATATGGACAGATGGAGAGAAAGACTGAGAAAGTATGGTGGGAGAAGTGCAGGGGAAACGGGAGAACCCCGAGAAAACCTGCCCAGCGCGGATCGTCCACCATCACGAAACCCACATGAGAACCGAACCCGATACTCAGAGGTGAGAGGCCGATGTCTTAGCAACAACGCCAACCGCGCGGCCTAGAATA